>JACSYO010000912.1:1607500-1977500 GCA_016806645.1 Ophiodon elongatus | reverse complement strand
CAGTCAGAATTGCAGACGAGAGACTTACCACAGGCCCAAAAATACTTTTTTGATATGCAAATTATTGACTCTTTGTACTATCACATTTTAACCCATAGGTCCAACAAAATGCTGTATTAATGTAATAAATTATTTTCATGTCATCCATGTGTTTGGGGAGTCAGGAGGAAGTCAACAAGAGGAGAAGTCTAATGCTTGGAAGGAACTCTCATTTGAATGAATGGGAAACACTTCATCAAGTTTTCTGAATCCATCCATACTGTAACATTAAGTAGAGTTGAGAAAAAATATTTAGGTACTCTGTTTTGGATGAACAGACATTTTTTATATAAAGCCATGTACTCTATATTATGATGTTGCTACACATGAGTGTGTCGAGATTAAAATTGTGTGAACTATTGATACACAGAAGGCCAGCTTTACAGCATGAACTGTGCATTAATGCATATGTCATGTACATGTATCAAAAAGAAGCAGTGTTTCCTAATAATGTTTTTTTGTCTGTGTGTGTCCTTATTGTCATCAAGCCCCAGATGAATTATGCAGCCTCTAATGACTAAACTACTTAGCTGCTAGCTCCAAAAAACTCAAACGTGTGTGAAAAGAAACTTAATAACTTAATAAAAAAGACATTTTCGCTTTCAAATAGGTCATTTTGACCCATAAAGATTTATTGGTGGCAGTGTTGTAGCTTACATCATTAATGTTCAAAACAAGATTATGTATACAATCCATACACAAACATAGTTGCTTTACAAAGTCCAAAGTTTTGGACCGGCAGTGGACCCGGACAGATCTTAATAGAGAGAACACCATAACACTGGGATGCGCCACCAGGAGCTGTGCTCGAAAACAGTAAGACTACACGTAGCTTTTCCTTGCACTTCACAGTTCCCGCTCTACGGCTCACGTCAAACAACATTTTTCTTCTCTGTGACAATTACAATGCACCACATGATCAGACCTGAAAGCCAGTCTGTTCGGATCCACTCCGATATCAGAAACACAGATCAAAGTCAAGTGGCAGCACAAGAGGACTCTACTCAACACTATTAGACTAAATATAATCTGGCTCTGGATATTACTGACCAATACAGTTGCTGTTTAAGTCATCCACAACATTTAACATGCAAACTACCAAATGGAAAAGCAGCTAAGACGCTGAAAAGTCCTGGAATCTTATTTATACAGATGTATTATTCAGAGTTGCTTTCACAAATGTTTGACTGGTTACATTGCCATTAGGTATGATTTACACATGAGCACCACGACACACACACAAAGGCAATTATCGAGGTATTTAGGAAAAATTGCCCTCCTTAGCTTGTTTTCTTTTCACAGCATCAACCAAAGACAGAAAAGCTGAGAAGGCTTGCCTTTCTCTCTCATGTCCCTGTCTCTGCGTCCTGCCCTTGAAAAAGAATAGGACAGGCTCAGACAGCCTGGGAACGGCTAACTACAAGAGGATCCGAGCAGCGCTACATCAAAGGCCACCCCATTTGCACAGCAGCTTACACACACCCACACATACACAAACACTGGCTTACATATTTGGGGTTGCTTTCTCTGAAGTTCATTACGAGTGACAGAACTATTACCCTCTTTGACAGCATGTGTGTGTGAGTCAACTACAAGAGGGGAAAGTTCAGCTCATAAACAGGCCAAAAAAGTTTGGAAGCTTTGGAACAGTTCCTGCATTATCATTAGTTGTTCTGCGAGTCGACTGCCTGCGTGTGAAAATGTTTTATCCACAGATGCAACCAGAAATGTGTCGCGTACAGTAAATAGCTTTCACAAGTAATTTTCTGTGACCGGTGGTTTCAGTTAGTGTAACAAAACAGCAAGCATCATAAGTAGATGGATTAGTGGACATCTCCGCCCTCATCCTCTGATCTTTCACTGCAGCCTCATGAGAAGGAAGCTCCCTTCCACAGTCATCTAGTACACTTAATCTGAAATGGCAATATTAGAACCCTGAGACGGTGCCAAGACAAATGCAGCCAGCGCACACAACTGGCTGTTCTCAATAGTTCCTGGTGTACCGTGTCGAAGAAAGAAGGGGCGGGGGGGGGGATCTCACATGGGCGAATGGCTGAAGGAGAGTGGAAACGAGTGAGGGAGGAACGGGCAGATTAACGTGAGAACAGGGGAGGTGTGTATCGTGTGTGGGAGGGACAGATGATGGATACAAGATGTGTGAAGATCCTTAAGCAGGATGAAAGAGTTTGAAGAGTCATATTGAGTTATTGGACTAAGACTTTGAGCATCATGATAATAACAGAAGAGAGTGTGAGAGTGGAGGTCATCGTGACATCATTAAAAAAGGGGATTAATGTGCAGATTCACCTCAAAAGTTAAGGTGGAAATGGACTCTAATCTCCCTGTGGCCCCTCGTTACTTAAGTACGCTGGAAAGGTTTAATTTCAAGGCCGGGTCTGGTCAAAATATGAAATTTGAGTCCAGATGAATGGGAGCTCAATCAGGTCCAAGGCCACGGCGGTTAAGGTGGACAGAGAAGCTGACTTTGTTGTAAAGTTGAGCTTGCATTCCTGCATCCACGGGCAGTTGGATGCAACTCATCTCCCCACATGTTGGAAGCATTACATGATGTCATGGTGGTACAATTTCCCACCAGCGCCTGTATGTGTGAGAGGAAGTGATGTCACAGGCCCAGGCTGAGCCCCTGCAGATGGCAGAAGATACTATCTAAACTGTGTGTGTGTGTGTGGGGGGGGGGGAGGAGGTTAATGAGACATGTCAGCAGATTCACAGATCAGTTGGTATATTTCCAAAACACCACCCTCTCTTTAAGAGGAGGTTTTCATCCTTTCTCCCCTCAGCGTTTAGACGTGGGCTGTTTTTAGCAAGTTTTAAATCCCAAACAGTGGATCTGTGCCTTTTTAAAGCTGCTCTGATCCACATGTTACATTAACAGTGGATGAAATGACAACGTGTAATGTGAAAGGGGGTCACTCATGGTGTCAAACCCACAGGGAATTATCAGCCAACAGCACAGTTCCTGTCAGCTCTAAGGAGTGCTGTCAGCTCATTGTTTGGGTTTTACGCTCCACAACTTAAATGTGTAGGAAGCTGTTTTTAATAGTTCCAGGAAACTGTACATTACCTACCCAGCACTAAACATCAGACTGACAAAACCCTGATATTTCCCTCAGGAGTTGGTGGTGACAAAACCAGAGCTAAAAGGAGACTAACATTTACCAGGTGACCATAAACACAATTACAAATGCTACTGTAATGATGCTGTACGTCTAAATAAGCACTGCTATAATAAGCAGCCCCCTATTATTCGATTAGTTGACTAATCGGTTGTTTAAGTCTTTTGTGTGATTAATTCATTTGTTTTACAGATCTGGTGATTAAATTTGTTAGTTGACTAAGGAATTCTCCAGTCGGGGCCAGTCCTACTGCTATGAGCGCTGCCCCCAAGTGGATGGAAATTAAAGTTAAACAGTTTGTTAGTAGGCCTCTCATCTAAAGTCCCTCCGATCAACACACTCTCTCAACACAAATGATTAACATTAGCTGGCAATAAAACCATAATATTTTAGTTAATGAGTAGCACTGAAGAAAATTGGTTATTTAAATGATAAACATTTAATTACCATACATGAATACCTACTGTAAGCAATACTTTTAAATATTATAATTCACACTAGCACACCTTAATTCATCCTGCAGGTGTAAATGACACACTTCCATGAGATCTGACCAAATTATTCATCCTTTTTTTTTTTTTTTTTGCTGATAATTTAAAACAGACGTCATGTAGAATATCATTAAACTGTTGAAATGTTAAAATCGTGCTACACATGGGAAGATACAATTATCACTGCCTAAAACCCTTTACATTTACATACTGATGAAGTAAATTGGAACTAAATACTGCCACAACAACTCATGAAACAATATACACAACCTCTAAAGTCCCAGGTGTTTATTTGTTTGCATTTCAAACACATCTCTCTTTGTGTGTAAACTGGTTAAGCGCTTAATCACTGGTTTCAGGGGAAGGGAGAGAGGAAATGGAGTGGGACGGTTAAAGTGGATTATTTTGCAAGAGGGGAAAAATTGGGGGTAGAAGAAGGAAAAAAGGAGAGGGAGGCTGTGCAGCAATCGATGGTTTTTTCCCCCAGAGCTCCACGGGGATTTGCGCTGAGTGATCTGAAGTGGCGCCCCGCTGTGCAAACCTGAGTGCTTTGACTCCACATAAAACCATTCAATCACAGAGCACCATGTTCTACTAAAAAGCCCCTTATGAGATCATTACCAAGGATGAACAAACAGGCACTAATGAAAAAGCCGGCGCACATTGCTTGTGTGAAGGATATGGAAAACAAGACGAAAGTTGGAGTCAGAGTTACAGTCACAGATTTACGAGTTTGAATTGTGTACATTTTAAGATCAGTTTACCACCACATCATAACACTGAGTTTGAGAAAATAACCCTGATGATGTTAGAGTCAGGATTATTGCACATTGACCTTTGAGATTACAAATTCACAAAGGAATACAAACTGGAAGTGTTGAGTTTATAATATGTAGATTGATGTCAGATTGGAAGAGTCAATAAGATGCATTGTGGCAATTGTAACGTGCAGCGTTTTGACCCCACTGGTTCAAAATGTCAGGATATTGTAACCTCTGCTGGACCTTTTCTTTTTTTTTCTTTTTTTTTTTTTGCAAATCCCCCTCTAATATCGAAATAAACTAAATCAGTGGAGTGGCCCTATAATTGATGCAAAAGGTTCTGTTGTCTTATTGAAGTCAATAATGCCACTTAGTTTTGGTTGTTTTACTGATGTTTTAATCAACTTTGCCGTTACAGCAGAAGAAACAAAGATGATACAAAATGCCAATTCAAGTTCTTTGAATTTGTAATTAAAGCATGGATCTTCTAGAAACTCTGTGGCCTTCTGGTAAGAGAAAATCACTCATTATGATGTTTACATGCCTTTAAAGAATGAGAAGTTTGCATTGTATTGATTTGCTAGCACTGTGAATTAGTCGATCCACATAAAATAAACAAGAAACTGTTTTAATAATTAATAATTAATTCATATTTAATTAATAATTAGTCTAATTGCTAGACAGTTCAATTACTTAGATTGTGTTGTTCTTCCCAAAAAAACTATTTCAAGATGCTACCTTGAGCTCAGGGGAAATTGTGATGGGTATTATTCACTATTTTCTGACGTTTTAGAGACCAACTGCTTTACCGACTAATTGAGACAATAATCATCAGTTTAATCAAAAATGACAGTAATTGTTGGTTTCAGCCCGAAGGGTTTAACTGGAGCATTCTCTGATATACTCTGTATTTAAACGTTACATCAGTGAAGCCTCGTGCAGTCTTAAACATTTGTAAGGAAATAATCCAGTTGCTGTTGGGAACCTGTCACTATTGTTAAATTCATCCCTACTTGAGAGGCAGGCTGGACACTGCCAACATCAAACACACCAGGGGACCCATTACAAATGAGCCCCAACAACTCCAAAACAAAGTTTTTCTTTCTTTTTGTGTCTCTTGGGACCAGAGAACATGACACCCAAAACGGTCATATTGACAGTTCTTCCTGTTAGCACATAGAAAAACAATGTTAGGATAATGATGCAATCCATCAAACAGAAACAGTAACAAAGGGCAGCCCCTATGCAAAGTGATACCACTGTGTTCCAGGCCCCCATAATACACCACTTATTTCCAGAGCACAACACTCACATTTCTGAGCCGCCGGCTCATTTTACACATTGACCTAACCAGTGCAATGCCGGTCCAAAACGTTCCAGAGGACGGAGAGCGAGCTGTACTCAGCATGCGGTTTGGCGGTGTAATAGTTAATAGGAGTCCCCTCTCAATACAATATTCAGTGTGTACATAACACTACTACACTACTGATAAATATGTCCCGTATTTCTAAAGCTCGCAATCAACACTGCACTTTCTTGGTTAGCTTGCATGGCACCTGGCTTCTCGCGATAACATAAGAGCACAAGAATCCATCTTGTCAGGCTTCAAGTAACGTGTTTGTGTCCGGACCACCATTGTCAAGTGAGGAACTTCCGTCCGCTACCGGTGTGGGTTATGTGTGTGTGACGCAATGACGTGGACAGGTGACTGCTCATTCAAAACAACAATGGTTGCTCCCACAGAGTTCAGTATAGATGCTGCAGAAGCTTCAGTTGTATCAGATACAGTAGAGAGTATTTCTTTATTGAAAGATGAACAACAATTGAGGTTTTTCTAAATGGAAAAGATGTTTTCACTCTTTTCCCGATTTTGATCATCCAATCCAGTATTTTTCGAAAGTGCCTTCCCTTTTCCAAACAATTTGATCGGATGAACGTTTGTAAAAAAAAAAAATCAAAGGACCGACAGACATACATATATACATACATACGTCCATACGGACAGACAGACAGAGACTACTTCCATTTTAGTGAGAAGGCTCCCAACTCCGACTTGGCCGTCATACTCAAGTAGACTGTGGCTGCTCAAGAGGCATCTTAACTCAATCAGCATTCTTCTTTTTGTGTTTGAGTTGAAATAGTTTCTGATATCCAGGATTACACAAACAATTCTTTCATCTTTCCTAATAACATTAGGTCTGTCCAAGAATAACCTGAGAACAAACAGGAACAGAAATTGTTATAAGTCAGCCGCCAGTTGTCGTGGACAGGTGACAAAGAATTTCTCAGCGCTTGAACAACATTACGTGTCTAGAACATTGAAAGCACTACACATGTCACCGGTGGATTAAGTAGCCATGCCATGCACAAAGTCCTGCTGTTGCAGACGTAAGCGGGGTGCAACCACATGAAACGGCCAGCAACAGCAGCAGAAACTGTATCACAGGTCTGCCAGTAAAGAGTTCTTGGTCAGTGTACAGTGTGCCCTGTTTTAGAGCCACATGCACAGATGAAAAGCTTAGGAACATTAAAGGGGTTGACCACCTGTCCCAGTCCTCTCTCTCAGGCCTGAATGAGACCACAGGGAGATCCTCTTCCTCCAGCACACCACCTGCTACCGCTACCTCCCTTTAATGTTGGGCAACTCTTTAAAGATCCCACAATGACACTTTGTAAGAGTGCCCAGTTTAGCATGGAGAGTTCTTGCAAATCCATGCCACACGGTGTCTTGCCTTAAAATACAAAGTAATGAAGAGTTTACGATTTCAGAATTTTTGTGTTTTATTCCCAAAATTAACCTCAGTGGAATATTATACTTTGTTGAAACTGTTCCTACAAATAACAAGAAAACAAAAACAAATGAAGAGAAAAATTTGTGAACATGGTTTTGTTGTTTTTCATACCTCACCTTAAGTCAGAATTTTAAAGTTTAAAGGGTATCTTGTATCACCCTTGTGATATTAACCAAATACATATTTTGTATATTCAAACCTATAACAGATTTTTCAGTGATAGAGGGTAGCGAAAACCAACTGAACACACCACCAACATTTTATCACAATTTATTTGCCAAGTTTTGTTATGTAAGTTGCCTATTAACACATCCAGCAGATATACAGAGCAACGTTTGCGTTCTTTTTAGCTCTGTTTTTGGTTTCCACCAGTTCCTTTGGAAAACATCATGTTTTTATGTTGAATGTCTTGAGCTTTGTTGCATTTTCTTTGTCTTCTAACATCTTAGGACCATATTGGAAATGAGTGTTTTCACTTCAGCATGTTGTCCTTTGGATATTTTTGTTTCTTTGTCTGAATGAAAATCATCGTCATCATCATCATCATCATCATCATCGTTATCATCATCGTCGTTGTTGTCGTCGTTATGGATGAAGGATATTTTTATGATCCCAAAAGGCCAATTTGTTGTACAGCCAGGAGTACATATCATCAGACTAATTATAAACAAGACATATTGGATAAAATCACATAGACTTAATTAAAAGGCCAATAAACAGCAGGGACAAATTAGTTCTTAAATCTATTGGTCGTGCATCTAAGAGATTGTATTTGCAGCCAGGAAGGAAGCAACTTGAACTCCTTGGCTGCGGGGGCGGCTGGGATCAGCCAGGACTGACTGGGCCATCTTCAAAGTCCTAACCTTGTATGAGGAAGGTCATTCACAGTCTTGCTTACAATATGTTGCACACTTTGACGATACCCTGCAATCTGTTTCTATGTTTAAGGGTAAATACACGTACCAGCTGACAAAGGAGACTGTGAGGATTGATTCAAAAAAGCAGGAATAAAACATTTTCATGAAGGTATTTTCAACATTAAAACTTTGAAGCATAAGACAAAAGTACATGCAATGATGGGCTAAACACAGCGTCAACATGAAGCTCAAAGATCAGCTTGTCATCAGTTACATTGCCAAGATATTTGAACTGTTGCACAAACTCAACAACCTGATCATCAGTCACCACAACAAAGATGACTATATGCTTTCTAAAATCTATTGCCATCTCTTTAGTTTGGACACATCTGGCTTTTAATTGCTAAATGCTCTACTCTGTCCACCAGCAGAAAACCAAAACAATGTGCTGAAAGTTTCTGAATAGCTGAGGGAAACTGTGGAGTCGAGTGATAATTATCTGCAGGTTTTTCACTCCAAGCGACCCCCTTCATAATACATACAATCATTTGATTTATTGTTCATCTAAAAATATTGTTTGCAGCTGATTTAAACTTCAATAGGAACAAACTGTGCCTGTGACTTATATTTATGATTTACTTGTTTCACTAGTTGATCTGCTTGCTCAATATTGAAGATTTTTTAACATGGAACTTTATTGTCCTAGCCCGAACCCGCGGCAAAAGAATGCTTAAAATAACATACCTAAGATGAATCAGGAATAACTCCTCATATAGTGACTTTACGTAACGACGTGATGGTTTTCCCCTACCGGCGGGGCCTTGGTTTGATAAGGAAAGATCATTTTCATTAAAACTATGAGAGTGCTATAAAAACCGCACTTGCATTAAGCAAATGACATGTACGAGTGGCCGAATACTTTGGCTTTTGGAAACTGCTTGTTTGTATGTGGGTTGAAACTTCAGTAAGTGTACGACACGAAGCGTGTAGAATGAGATGCAGATAAAATGTTCGTTGCGCAACTGCAGCCGTTAGATAAGTCAGGTCTGTAAGAAGAAACAAAAACTGAAGACAAAGCCTGTTTCATACAAAGATCAGCCTCCCTCTCTGACTCTGTCTGCCTCTCTTTGCTCAAGGCAAACCTTTTCATCTTCTGTACCCACCCAAACAGCCATCCATGACACTTATGAGTCCATTTAAATCCGATGGAATAATAAAGACCGCGAGTAGCAGCTGATCTCTCCAGTAGAAGAAAATTACTGTAATAACGAGCAGCGTAGATTATATAAGATGTCTGATGGATCAGCATGTGCCCTTTGATGGAAGTTTATCAAACTGAACACAGCACAGTGCTAACAGGAAAAAGAGAGAAAAAGAAAATAGTTTTATGCCAAGTTGTACTCAGTGTTAAATTTAATGGTACAAGTCAGAAAGGCTGAGTTACATCAAAGACCACTTTAAACAGTGGGTTGTTTTTTTTCTGCTCAAATAAAAGACAAGCTGTCATCATCATTAAACTTGGCAACAGATTGTTTTTTCTCTGCTTTGGATACAGAAAAAAAGGTTCATCTATCCTCCATTCCTCCCACTGCCATGTAGGTCAGTGTCAGTGAATCAGATGTAACATATATTAGGAGAAAAAATGCAGAGCTGCAGCCAGACCCAGACTGGCCATCTGGCAATTTTGGCACACGCCTGAGGAGACAGTCCACTTTTGAGCCATTACTCACAGAAATGATTTGATGATAGATATTTGTAAAATACTGTCGTGTGAATGTGAGGGGGTGTTTCTCTGAGCACCTTCACGGCGTTTTATTGTGAAATCAAAACACTTGGGGTGTGCTCAGAACAAATTGCAGTCTTGGATCAAATATTTTGTGTAACTACCGATTCTCCTTGGTTTTTCAGGTTTGCTTTGGAGACAACATATTACCTTTGCAACAAAGAAGAAACGTGCGATTAAATTAGTACTTTATATAGCTTAAATAAAAAAGAAAGCTTAAAATGCATCATGACATGCGTAATGTCTTTAAAAGTGGCGTGCTATTTCTACGCCTTCACGAGATCCCATTATTCCACTACAAATGATTCTTGGTTCTTGGAGTCATGTTTGTGTACCCATGATAATGATGATTTAAGTCCAATAATCACTATACGTTTAGCTCTGTTTTGGTCTCCACCAACTCCTGAAGGAGATATCAGGCTCATTAGTTGCTAAATGTTATATAACTTTGAGGGGAACTGCAGATCCAGGTGATAATTCTGATTCATTGTTATTGTAAAAAAAAAATGTAAGAAAAGCACTACAAAGGAGAGTGTATCGTTAAAAAAGCTAAATCGGAAGTGAAATTCTTCACATGTATTTGGGTGCACCTATTCACACACAGTCGTCTCACAGTCCTGTCTTGGCTGTGTGATTTATACTTTTACATTGTGATGTTTCCTCTGCTGGAGGTGCACATGTGAACCCGGTTCAGATCATCAAAAGAAGTGCAACCCGTTCCCATGCTCGTTCCTCGGGTCTTGCAATTAAATATAAGAAGATCAGGTTAAGTGATCAAAGACCCTTGGTTTCTGGGTCTTAAGTGTTTCTCTATTTCATCAAAGGCCAGCAGTCTTTTTAACGTCCACTACCTCTAGGTAACATTAAACTAGCAGGTAATGGAGCGTTGCCTTTCCTGTAAATACTGTACGTGTCGTCTTCAATGGGAACCAATGTGAAAGAGGATATATTGACACCAAATGGCAGCGTCTTTTTTTATATTTCTCATACGACCGTCAACAAAGGCACCTGTCCCTTTAATCTGCAAAAAAAAACAATACAAACAGACTTCAAAAGAATATCCGGCTAACACTTGGTTTTTCTCCAACCAAAGTGTTTATCAGACAGGCATATATCAGGCCAGTCTGGGGCATTGTGTTGCCAGTAACCCACTTCCTCTAGCCCCAGGGTAATTGTCACGACATGTGTCCTTCTAAACCACAACTTGGGAGCTATTAGTATTAGCTTCCTGTTGATGACTAATGTATTCACATGGTGCTTTGAAGCACTCGGTTCAACAGAACAGCAGTTAAAGGCATTTGTTTTGTGTTCCTCAGCTGGTTAATTAATCAGATATAAATGGACAAATGAACTCTTTGATGCAAATTATCTTTTACGACATAATCTCATGGACAGTTTGAAGTTTTGCTGAAGGCCAACAAAGGACAATAAATAGGCATGCTTTCATACAGAACAAGGTACAAACACTGTCACAGTAAAGGAGCTCAGTTCTTACTGAGGCCACCCATGGTGCATCAGGGATACCGTGTGGCACTTGGGATGAAATCATCCTCAAAATTGCAATTTTTTACCAAATATTTCAAGGAAAAGACTTCAGGTGACAACCAGTTAATCAGCTAATCAAATGCTTGTGCTTCTCCAGCTCAGGCTGTTTGTTAATGTCTCTGGTTTACTGCACCAATCTGCACGCCAGCTCGACTTGATGGAAAGGAAAATGAGGGTTCCTTTCTCTTTGCCTGTCTCATCCATTCTTCTCTGTGTGAGAGACAGAGTAAAGGTCAAACAATATGCATTGAAGACAGACTCCTAAACATGAGGCTAGCATGTGTTGCCATGCTGCACTGCTCTGTGTGAAACTCAAGCCGTTCTGGTATGCCCAGCAGCCACATCCCCATCGTCTTCTTACGCCCGGTCCTCACTGCCTGCATGAGCAGCGAGTGATCGCTGAGTCGCTGAACTGCTGCGTCTCTCACACAAGAAGTGTCCACACTGACAGGCCCGTGTGGCCTCATGCTACTCACTTTGTCTCGGCTTCAACAGCTTCATTTCTTGATTTTCCAAAAAAGTTCAATTCAACAACCATTCCCAATTCACGCAGCGATCGGCCAGATGTACAGAGGTAAAAAAGTCTTTCAAGGACACTTGAATGACGTTTCAAGTGTCATGCTACACACAAATACTTCTGTCACTTTTATTTTGTTCCCTCGAGTGTAACACTAAATACTTTTTCACAATTATACAATTTGTACAATTCATCGCAATGGCAGGCTTTTTGCCTCACATTCAATGGCTATTGAGAACATGTTTAAAGACTTTTCGTAAGAACTGGTTTGTTTCAAGCACACTCAAGCCTTAAAGCTTCTTGAGAGAGACACTGAACTCCTTCAAGCTTGAGCAGCATTGTCACTAACTGTGCACAGAAATCTCTCGGGGAGGGCAAGCAAAAAGAGATTTTTGTCTATCAAAACACATTTTTACATCAATGATGACAATGACTAGGTGACAGAGTTAGCATTTGACCAAATAAGCATCTAAAGAACTCCATATGCTCCACACGCTTCCTCTGCACTAATGAGCACCTTATTTCCCTCTGAGCATTTATATTCTTTAACATAAAACATACCTCTCCCTTTCTTCTAGCTATATCGTCATTGCTGGCCTCTTCTACACTTTTTTTTGTCTACTTCTCAGTATCTGCTGCCAGCTGGCTGGGAACCCAAGCAGTGCTCTGTGTATCGGTAAATATTCCATACAGCTCTTTGGCCACACTTTTTCCTGACAGTAAATCTGGTGACTTCACAGCACTAATCAGATATCCTTTGAAGCTCCACTGATCTCACTTTGTAGCCGACAACAAATAACATGCACTTTTATTACTTGCTGGACATTTTGTATTTTTTCCCCTAATCCTTTCAAGTTTGTCCTCAGCAGAATTGTATGTGTTATGATCCGTCTCTTGCTCCCTCCCTATGCCTCATCCCTCTCTTTTTCTATCTAATCCCAGACGAAAGGGAGTTGGACACTCATTCCAAAAGTTGGATTTGTAAATAGCTTGAACCACATCTAAGGGAGAGACGGAATTAGCAAGAAAACACCAACTCAGAGCAGAGAAAGGAAAAGAGATAAATACCATATTGTTCAATATTCAGGCCCAGAAATAATCTAAGGCATGTCCCATACAAGAGGTAATGGAGGACGGTAATCTACATTTTCAACAGGGGTTAGTCCAAAGTAAATATGGAGACATGCACAATTTTCATCCTCACTTAACTTTTGTTTCTTCTCTGTTTCTCTGACCTGTAAGGTAAAAGTAATGAGATCGCTTTTAGTACCATTAAGAGATAAATCCCAAACATGAACAATAATGACCATGAAATGAAGAGCTGTGCATCAAATGTGGAAATACCTCTAACAGCAAAGTGACCCATAGTGACCATCTCAGCACATTCATACTTAAAACCGGGTGACGTGTCCTGCCTGCTTCTCCAGGAGACGCCAGCAAGGCACCATGGTACGATTAGGAAGCTGCTGGCAAACAATACCAGGGCCCAGTGCCATCTCCAGCTGCTTCCTCAGCACAAAGGCCTTCACTGAAGTGGATTGTACTTATTTATTCCTCTTTTATAAGGCTGACATGAAAGACGGAGCTGTTTACGTCTGTTTATTATGACTTGGTTTCGCAATGGGAACCTTAAGGAAGACTCCCTCAGAGAGTCAAAGGGCTGGTTTGTGTTTGATGCTGAACCCAAGTAGTCGTGAATGCTGGGATCAGCTGGTTACTCTGGGTTCATTAATTCTGCTGACATTCAGGCATGATGTAGCATGACCTCAGCTTCTCCACAGTAGTCTCGCATAGCCAGACCTACCTCCACAGTGCTGTGTCAGCGCTAAAGAAAGGACTGGCTGCACACATTATCATTCTGGCGTATGGGAGAAAAACTGGCTTGTTTGTATTTCTTTAAACCACAGTTTTGGGCAGCACAAAAAACAGGATGCAGCGGCGGTCCCCTTGCAAAATAGATAGTGGAAGGGAGCAAGGAAAAAGCCGCATGAGATTCATGGCCAATGGCAGACAGTCTACATTCAGTGAGTCAGACTGTCTCCTCAGTAGCATGTGCTCCGTCTCCTCTTCTCTGCAGATTTGAAAATTATGAAGGCTAAAGGCAAGGTGGCACACTGAGTTCTCCAAACCTGAAAGTGACGACGCTTCTGCCATTGTTGCACCAAGTACCTCCACACTCACTCTGAACACTTGGCCATATCCCATGTGCAGACCCGTGGGGAATGGCAAAGCCTCACGTCTGCTGCCGATTAGGGAGAGAGATTAAGGCCTGCCAGGAGAGACCGGGCCATGGTGGAGGTGTGGGTACTGGTAGAGATAGAATGAATAAAAGACGAGTTCAAACCACATTAGGCCTGCTGGGCTTATCCACCATCAGCTCCAGAGTGGTTGGAGCTTCCTGATAAAGATGCAAGGAGTCATGTTGGGAAGAAGGAGGGAAAAAAATAAAACGTTGGACCATTAAGTTTACATAGGTTTCAACCCCTACCACCAATTGCTCGCATGCTATCCAAACTCTGCTCGCTTTTGCTTCTTTTACCTTCATCTCATCTCTCGCCCGATGTGATGGCCGCTTTGATTCTAGAGTCATGCTGGTGCTTTAAGCTCTTAACCAGCCAAAAGAGATCTTTCTATCCTCATTGTAATTTACAGTACGACATCCCTCTGCATATATTCATTCCCTGATGAGAGAAAACTGTCTGATCCATTTATCCATGAGACATAGTACTGACAATTTCTTTTGGTTTCAATAACATCTTCATCTGGAACCCTTTTCATCTTGGTTTATAAAGAAAATGTACTTAAAATGTATGTTTTATTAGATGAACTCTACAGTATAACTAATGTCACTGGATAACACTTATCACCAGTGGGCACAATGAGCATGCATGAGTAGGGTACCTCTCCAGGTAATGCCTTTTCTTGGCACAATTCAAGATCAAAGAGGTACATATGAACATGTTTAGACTGTTGAACTAAATCAGAGAGGATTGACACATGCTGTTTTTTATTCTCATTAAAAAATTACTAACTTCACTCATTAGCTTCTTCTTTTTGGTTGAAGCCGTGCTAATCAGTGAAACCTCCTGCTGTAAATTAAGTTGGACATTCGCGGCCCCTCAATGTCACATGGTTATAAAATTAATACACTTTTGAAATGAACCAATGGTATCCATGACAGCATAATTAGAAGATCAAGTTGAGCTGTACCAATCAAACAACCATTCATCAGTGTTTAGCTTTGCACATCCAAATCATATCAGGTCTGTGATTTTTACTGCAATGCTGAATTGGATGCTTCAGTCTTTGTCCTCTTTCTTTGTTTCACTCTAGAAATACCTGAGCTTTTACCAAAAGGCACTGACAATATGGTGGCAGATAAATATGTAGATGTATTAAAAGATTTCAGAGGATGCGTATAGCTTGGTTATGTTTTTAATATTGGAGCGAAACACACCTGTTTTAAGATGTGATTATGTGGTATATAATATCCCCAAAAATCTCTAATATCTTTCAGTAATTCCAATTCTCCTCACCACTTCTAGTCAGTCTCATTGTGAATCAGGAGCAGCTCCACCATCTAGTGGTTACATCTGAAACACAGCAGCTTTCTTCAAAACGCGCCGACCTCCTTCGCAATGCAACAGAACATAAAATAGTACTCATGTTGCTTCTATGGTAACACAAATAACTCCAAGCCAATCATTTGAAGTTCATCCATACTGCGGTAATGATGCTAATAAGGCTAATGACAAAGAGGATCCTCAGTTCTCCTTTCATGTCAGCCACGGAACAAGAACAACATCTCCCTTCCTTAGGACAGTATTGAATGGATTTTGGCTTCAGAGAGTTTCTCAAATCGCTTTGAAAATCTAGGTTTTCTTTTTTTTTTTTTTTTTTTTATCGTAAGAGAGGAGGCGACTGGAGCAAGTGAGAGAAAGCGGGAAAAAGATTGTTTGGAGTCAGAAACACATTTCAAAGGCTTCCCCAAAAAACAGCCTGCAAAATCTGAGATGAAACCAGCTAATAAAGCGCCACACGGCAATAAATAATGCAACAAGAGGAAACAACATGAAAGATCTTTTCATCTCCGTATGGTGAGGAAAAGGGGAAGGAAGCAATGAAAATGTGTGTACGCTGAGTTCTGTCATCAATACGCTAGATTGTTGGA
Organism: Ophiodon elongatus; assembly: GCA_016806645.1. NCBI lineage: Eukaryota > Metazoa > Chordata > Actinopteri > Perciformes > Hexagrammidae > Ophiodon > Ophiodon elongatus. The sequence goes on along the minus strand of JACSYO010000912.1, from coordinate 1,961,407 downwards.
CTTTCCTTTAAAACTTTGGGACATTCGGTCAAGAGGAGAAATGTATTGCTGGTTTCTGGTCTTAATGGCATGCTCAGTTAATGTCACAAAAACAATTACAAAGGTAAAACAGGCTTCAATAAAGCTGGGGACATGAGGAACATCATGACCTTTGACACTTGCCTTCTGTTATTTCTGCTGTATATCTAGCACAAACTCGTCTTCACGCAGTTTCTCTTTTGGTCTAATTTTCTCTCAATATGTTGAATTTGTTTTGTATTATATTTCGCCTTTTTTTCCATCAATCCACGTGAATAGAATACTATAGTTTCCCTGAATTACCTCTATTGCAGCCCATCTCCCTCCTCTAGTTGAAAATGTAGAGCCAATTCTTATGACTCAGAACAATCAAGAGGCCAGAAATTCCCCATGCGCCCAACCAAAATAGTTCTATCCACCAGCTGACAGCCAAGGACAGAGATCAAACCGACCACAAGCAGGGGGGGGGGGGGCGAAACAAGAGCAACAAAAGGGTTTCCTCTCCTAATCTCTGTTAAATTAGAGTGGACGTGCGTGGTGGTGTGGGCTTCCTGGACAGGATAAAGGGGCTTGAGTTGTGACTGGAAGTGAACTGTGTGGTTATGATGTTATAATTAAAGGCAGCATTGAGAGTGGGCAAGTGCTAAAGCTGCATTTGAGACTAAATTGTGTGTGCGTGTGTGTGTGTGTGTGTGTGTGTGTTGATGAAAAGTGAGACAGAGAGAGACAAAAAGAGACAAAAAGAGAGAGAGGGACCAGCCGTACAGTTGTCTAACACTGACATCTTGTGGCCTGATGTGGAAACTCAGCTATTAACCTCAAGTTGGACCATAAAAGGCAGTTGACCCTCTATCACGTTTACATTTTCCTGAGAGGACTGCTCTAATCAGAGAACTAATGAATGCCACAAAAAATAAATAAATAAATAAAAACATAAATAGAAAGAAATTCCTCAAAATCATGTTAATGGCTGACCCTCTATCATGGTAGCCTATACTTTTACACTGTATTATGATGTCAAATATATAATATTGTCATAAAGCACTCCAGCTCATTGATTTGCAGTACTGACAACATGACTCAACCTTAACTTGTACTTGTACTTGTACTTTGCTTTACAACACTGAAAATGTTCTCATGTGCACCTGTCCTGTTTTAGGACCATCCATACGTCTCTGGGCAGTCAGTGCATCGTCAGCGTAAGAGTCCCAGGAGTTGGGACTGTGCTGAAATGTGAGGGAATAACAGACAGCATTGGACATGAGCATGTTGGTGTACAGAGGTACCTCCACAAAGAGTTTTTTAATCAGGTAAGCAGGTCGTAATGAAATCTACATGCACTGTCTACATTACATTTAATTTAGCAGACGCTTTTATCCAAAGCGACTTACAACAAATGCATTCAACCATGAGAGTTCAAACCCAGAACAACAAGAATCAAGAAACTACAATTCCTCAAGAAAGCCAAACTACCAAGTGCTATAAGTAAGTGCCATTTAAGTGCTACTGTCTAATGTACTGCAACATATCTTGCCTGTATAGTCTTAGTTCCAGTTGACTATAATCATGGCTGGGTTAACACGTTTGGAGGACCTGTGGTAAAAAATGTGCTGTTGGGCCCCTGTTGCCTACATGTTCCCATCATGTACAGTGCACACAGCACAGAGACCCAGGAACCAACCAGCATTCATATACTGGAATACTACCTGCCGTTAGTTTGTGGTAATTTGATGAAAAACAACTTTATGTCACAATTTGAACAAAATCTAAACAAAAATAAATAACTGAATGCTTTTTGGGGCCCTTGGAGATGTGGGGCCCCTGGACAGTTTCACTGTTTGGTAATTCAGCCTTGAACAACCTATTAGGCCTACATATAAAAATAATGTAGAGTGGCAGTAAAACGTTGAAGCCAGTAGGGGGCGACAGAGACCAATTAAAAGTCTATCTATCTAGCTACAGTATGTATATGAAACTTTATTTAAAATGTTTCAAGGCTGACAATGTATGGTATTACAATTATTGAAAAAATAAATAATATACTGATGCCGACTATTATTAAAGCTTGCTGTGATGTGTGGTTTCTTCCTTACATAGTATTTGAAGCCTATGTTCGCATGGTAGCATGGTCTTACATTCACGCATGCGGGCACGCGCATTACCAATCGGTTATCAATCACTCAGAGCTCGAGAGATGCAGGTGTGTAAACAACAGTGACCTCGTAGTGGTTTGTTTACGAGGTCCTCCGTCATCATTATTAAAACTTTATGCGAACGTGTGTTTATGTGTGTGTGAGAGAGAGAGAGAGAGAGAGAGAGAGAGAGAGAGAGAGAGAGAGAGGGAGAGAGAGAGAGAGCGAGAGAGAGAGAGAGAGAGAGGATTACCGTCGCTTAAGTCGCGTGCGCCCAGCCCCGTCTGCATCTCTCGCGCTCACCTGCACTGGACTTTATGAGACGCACCCGGGGATCTCGAGCCGTTCCTCCTCGTGCCGCCTACACTCCAGGTGATAATATGGATTAACTGACTTGTTTCTGTCTCAGGAAGGTGCAGCTTTTTTTGTGGCGTTTTGGAAGTTGTTCCACATCCAGGACGGTCGGGACGGTTCGCGCTGCGCTGCGGAGCGGGATTAGAGAGGAGACACCATCTACTCGGTAAGGTCTTTACGCCTAACTGGCTCGTCATTATGCAGCCAACTAGACTGGATAACAACCAGAGACACAAAGTGCCCAAAATAGATTTCTGTCAATATTCATTTTGTTTATTTCCCTTTAGTGCCTCGACGCAAGCTAGCAGAGCAAATGACGATGCTCTGGCTCGACAAATGGACAGACAATTGTTATCAAAAATAGAAGGGAAAAAAAAGGGTGCTCAAAAGTCTTAATTATTCCACCAGCTCACTGATATCCGGCTTATAGTTTAACAAACTGGTAATGACATCAAGCTTGACAGGTTTAGTTATCCAATTTATGCCCTAAATGTTCTCATTTAAATCTGAACAATTATCATTGAAACCTTGTTAATTAGCTAATTGTAATGCTCAACCTACCGTCAGGCATCGTTACACCCACTTTCTGCCCAAAAGTCTCTCGCAGCTAGGAGAGTGCGCCAGCTGAAAGTTAGCACCCAACGACGAATTTACCTGTTTTTAATCCACCTAAGTCATATGACGGAGGATGGAGGATGGAGGCAGGTTGATGAGGGATCTGTAAGCTTAGTAACACTCTCGGAGGTGGATTGTGTAGAAAGGGAGGTGGTCCTAATGCTCTGCATGTCTCACTTCAGTCAGATGAGAAACGAGCAGACTGAGGCATCCCCGGCTCCTTTTAAAGCAAATGACTCAGTCATTTTCCATATTCAACTACTGCTGAAGAATTGATGAATAGACTAACAGTACGTAGTCTGTTTGTAATCAAAATGTATTTTTACTAATGCATGTCTGCAACCAGGAACATGCACACACAAACATCAGTGTGTGCACACAGACACACTACTACATTGCATTTTACACATTTTACAGTCATGATGTTGCCCCAGATATTCTGCTGCATCATGCCTCAGCCTCCCGAAACAAGGCACACTGTGTCGATGCCATTGTAACATGCTAATGAGTGGAACCGTCTGCTGTACCTGGCTGGACTCCATGTGCATGTTAAGTGTATGTGCCCTTGTCCCGTGGGTGTGTACAGTGTATACTGCTATCTGTGTTTCATGAAGAGACGTGAATACAAAGCGAGCAATGACACTTAGTGCAGAATTGAAACAGAAGAAGAAGAATATGAGGCCGGCTGTGTTCTGAAGCGTTTACTAATTTATGATGTTATTTTTAGGCTCGGCTACATTTTTGATGCTTCGAATTTGTCAAGTTTAATACTGAGCGAAAACTCTGGGTGTGTCTGTCAACTTCTTTGGATGTAAGTGCATGCACGAAAATGTACAGTACACACACACACACACACACACACACACACACACACACACACACACACGTCTGCACACACACAGACATACATATGATGTATGGAGCTACTCATAAGGCCCCTTGCCACTACATTATTCATAATAATAGTAAAGTTGATTCGTAAGACCAACGTTTACAAAAGGGCCTGACAGGAAACTGCAATGTTGAGCTTTAGCTTACCTGATGTAATTAATCTCCTTCAGCTCCCTCTTCACGTCTGAGCCTCAAAGCTTTACACCCAACAGTAAAATAAGAAGCATAGTCAAATTTTGTTATGTCTCCAAACCAAACAAATGACGTATTGAACTTTCAACCCCAAAACTTAATGTCACACTTCAAATTGTGCTTCACTTAAGCTACTTTTAAAACCTGAATGCCTTATTAAAGCTTCTCAAAACATTTGAGGATGTTAAGGTGTCAAAAAAAATAGGAACAAAGGAGTCTTAAAAAAGTGCCTCTTTAATGCAAAAAAACAAACCGCTTGCCCTGACTTACGGCTTAATGGTGAATTAAAAACTAAAGAGGTTGGGAGGAACTGCTCTTATGAGGTCTAAAAGGCTTTAGGTCAACCCTAATCTCCTTTGCCATATAGACTGCACTTTCACCCGGTTTGGCTTCAGTCTGAAACTCCTGATTAAAGGGTTTTCCGACAACAGCAGAAATAGTTCTTTAAGCGCTTTTAGTTCAGTAGGCCCATCAGAGGCTATCAGTCAGTTCTTATTGGACGGAGACAGACAGACACCTTCCTGCTGATTCAGTGACCTTTCTTTTAGTTCAGATTTTACCTCTTTAAATTTGTATGCATGTCGGGTGTTATTGGGAATTGTAGGCTACCTAGGGCTGAAGGAAAACACCCACTTATTGTTGTGAGTTGCTGGCTTAGAGGCAGACATCAGTACACAGAAAGGGGAAGCCGTACACTTAGAACTCTGATGCAGCCTCTTTTTTATTTTAAGATCTAAAGATCATTGTTTTAGAACATTGCCTTTTTTCAGGGTCTTGAAGAAGAACTTTAGATCGTGAAATATAAAATATTTCATCAGAGTTTTAAGCATGCAGCTTTCCTCTCCTCCTGTTCTCAATTGTAGGACGATCCTCAGCCATTCGGCCCCAATGGGACCGAATCTCCCCCGGATGTGAAAATGAAGTGGCTCATAGCGGCTCGCATGGCTCTTTTCTCCACTACACTTCCTTTTACGTGCTGGGTCTATTTATGCTGAACCAGATCATTTCTCTGAAGGGTGAAATACACCTGTAAATGTTTATAAACTCATATTAGTAGACAATTGACATAAAGTTGTTATTTGTTAATGTCACTTCTCTGACCAAGTGTGAAGCAAGAGATGGAATGCAACAATTTTCCTAATGCTAATACTCAATATTGAGGAAATACATATACCAAATGTCAAGATGGCACACTGTGGTACAGTTATTAAAATAAATTAGGTATATCCACCAAGTATCTGTTACCACATCAATCGTAAATGAGCTTTGATCGTTAATTCAATGTGCTCATAGAGACAAACAATGTCCACAAAACAACGCTAAACAATTCTGGTAGTGTTGCAGACTGACAGAAATGCTTTCAGTGGACATTTGAACAGTGAACTCTGAAAGCCACTCTATGCATCGAGTGAAGATTTTTGGCAAAATATCCAAATTACTCTTGGGAACTGTTTTTCAAATTGCCAGCTATTTGGCAGAATATGACATTTCCAGTCATTAATGATCTTGAGTTAGCAGACCCAATTCGAGTGCCTACATACAAGTGGATTAATTAATTACCCAGCAGCTACACGGTAAAGCCAGTGGCTGTGTATCTGTGACTCACTAAGACAAACACTTGATGCCTGTCTCCCACTTCCGTCTCTTGGCATTAGTAGATGGATATCTCACTAACTGGAAGCTCATGATCTCAAGCTGTTCCCTTTAATCAATTCACAAAAGCATTTGTGAATTGAATAAATAGAGATAGAGTTTGCAGCATTGGCTACTTCGTATCCTATTCTTATATCTGCCGTAAACACCCATTTACCTTATTGACTGAGTGGGATCAAAGATAAATGTGTTCTCTGAATCAAAGCCAAACTTCTGCTCCCTGAGACTAAACACTTTACATTATAAATTGAAAAGAAATATGAATCAACTAATGACAGAAATGCAACATATCATCTTAACCATCACTCTGTCTGGCACCGCATATAAAAAAACAAAATTCTTGAGAAATCTCTCTGGACTTTGTCCCGACTCTAAGTGAAATTAGTTTACTGTAATGTAGACAACATGTACTGTAATTCACTTGTTGACATGTGGGGTTTAAGAGACACACACACACACACACACATGCATACTTTGTGTGTGTGTTTGACTGCGATGTGAGCTGCTAAATGGATTGTGTTCCCACTCTGCTGTGCTTGATGAACAAATAATTATCTCGGGTCAAGAGGAGAACAGACAGCAAAACAAAAATTAATGAAAGTAATGGAAATATGTTACATCACGTATTTGTGAATCAAAAATAAAATGTTGACCGAGAGCATGAACGGATGCATGCAGTGCAAAAGAGGCTGACATGTTGCACAGCCACTGATGAACTCATACAGTATATTTAAACATTTTCTATAATGATTTTGCATGTCTGCCGACGGCGACGGGCAGGGCAACTTCATTGTTTCTATGCTCACTGTGAGGTGAAAGCAATGGAGACGGACATAACACCATCACCAGCCTCCAATAGCTACATGCTCCCTGTGCAGGAGGATGTGAGGCGTGTGCTCAGCACGCTGAACCGGAGGAAAGCTGCAAGCCGTGATAGTGTAACGACAAGGATGCTGAAGGTACGTGTGCAGATCAGCTCTCCGAGGTCTTCACAAAAGTCTTCAACGTGTCCCCATCCAAATCCATCATCCCACCCTGCCTGAAGTCTGCCACAATCATTCCACCGCCGAAAAAGACTCATCAGCGGTCTCAACAACGACCGTCCGGTAGCACTCACAGCGGTCGCCACTGGATCAAGGACTTTCTGACCAGCCACCCCCGGACTGGTTGGACTAGGCCCTCTACTTCACCCTTACACTCAGCACCGGCTCCCCACAAGGCTGTGTGTCGAGCCCCATCCTCTACGCCCTCTACACTCAGGACTGTGCCCCAACTCATTACACCAACACCACATCAAGGTCGCAGACGACTGTGGACAGACTTGTCTCAGGAAAAGCTGCTGGGGTCCTTCTACTGCTGCTCCATCGAGAGTTTGCTGGCGTACTGTGTGACTGAGTGGTATGCCAGCTGCTCAGCAGCAGACAGCAGAGCCCTTCGGAGGGTCATCAACAATGCCCAGAAGATATTCGTTGCCTCAGTAGATCAGCCGATAAAGTAAAAGACCCGTACCACCCTGTACGCCACCTGTTTGATCTGCTGTCCTCTGGTAAATGCTTCAGTTCCATCAAATCACAGACAAGCAGACTCAAAAACAGCTTCTACCCCAGAGCCATACATAAACTAAACACTGTCAACACCTGACTATCAGCACTACAATACTTAGAGTTAAAGTGATATTCCAACTGCAGTCTAACCTTTATATGTATACACAGACCTCTGCACAGATGTTTACATTCCAACAACTGCACCATAGTTTGTTCCTTTATACAAACCTTTGTATAACCTTTGTACTTTGTGCAATAGCAATAAAGGAATGCTATCTATCTTCTAGACACTGTAAAATCAAAGGTCTTTTCCAGGGAAAATGACATTTTGCATATCCGACAGCAGCAAAGGTTTGTATTAGACTTGGATTCAAACTCATTCTTTATTGTCCTCTATAGAGGAAATTTCTGGACACAGAAATTATATTCAAAACAAAAATTAAACAAAACAAGTCTATTGGTGTGCCCAGGCTATTTTAAGCCGTTATAGCTGATGGCACAAAGCTCCTAACCTGACCCTCCAGATGGTTTGTTACACAGAACCATCTGAGAAGCCATCATTAGAAACTGTTTGGAAAAGGGCAGGTACTTTCAAAAAGTACTTGGCAGGTGATTGGATGAACCATCTGTTTATTTAAACTCTTGCCGAAGCGAGTCGGGAGAAGAGTGAACACATCTTCTCCATTGCGAAAAAACCTTCAGTGTCGTTCTTTGATCTTCTTTCAGAAAGAAATACTCTCCAGTTCTGATATAATTATGCTATTGCAACATCTACACCATTGTATAGCATACAGTTGTCTCCCTGCGTCGTCTCTAAAAACACACTTAATGCAGCGCCCGTGGCTGGCAGTGCCTCCTCACAGGATGCTGATTGGACCGTGCTCTGACTTACCAAACACAAACACATTATTTGAAGCCTGACGAGAGCGGTCGGTGCAATATGTGATCCAGCGATTCTTGCGTGGTCTTGTGACAAAACTCCTCCTCAAACATGTTTTAATGCAGATTGGTTGTCTGTATCTGCGGCCAGAGGAGAGGAGGGTGAAGCATGGGTTGAGGTGGTGGCAGAGGTCGTGTGCTTTGATCAGTGCTCTGCGATGTGGTGGCAGTGTCGCTTAGGGGTGGTAGGTTAAGAATTGGGAGACCAGTTATATTACAAGATATGTAAGTGATTTTCAGAAGCTCTTTTTTTATTAGTGGGGGTGAGCATGGTGAAATAGCAGACGATGCCGTACAGGAGGACATGTTCAATGATACTTTGGTGTAGAAGAAGCAGGAGATGTGGTCTGACTGAGAGCCCTATGTGTGAAGAAAAGCAAAGCAACATAAATTAAAGGGCTCCTGTGTGTTGGCTGTTATTCAGCCAGACATAAAAGGCTCCAGGTAAGAAAAACTAATAACACAGACTACTGCTATCTTTATTTTACTTGAAGCTTTATTTTCAAGTGAGTATCTAAATAAGAAAGCCCAAATTACGTTATATTGAGCAGACATGGCCTGCACAACCCAATGTGTCTCTTGAATGGTGCGTTTCATCCAAACAGATACCTGCGTACTTACTACAGCTTGTGGGTACTATATTAATCCATTCATACCAAACATGATTTATGAAAGAGATGCCTAAAACAAACCTTAACTTAATGCCGTTATTAAAAAACACAGGTTCTTCTTGGAGAATCGAGACTGTATCACAAAACATTGCAATACTTGATCTTTTTTATATTTTCTTACACACCAAACAATGACAATGTCTGCCAGAATGTTACTTATCAATACTTAAATTAGCTTCTAGCATAAACCCCACACAACCACTCAAAGTTTGTTAAAACACTGAGGATTGATGCCAACTAATATTTGTCACCGAGGTGTGACGCACATGTTCGTTAATGTTCTTTAGGTTTCCCTGTCCATCATATCCTCAACTTCTTGCTCCATTTTGTTATGGCTCATATTTCCCATTCTCATCGTTCCTCTCTGCTACCTCGTGTTTTCTCTCTCTCTCTCTCTCTCTCTCTCTCTCTCTCTCTCTCTCTGTCTTTCCCCCTCACTCTCTGTCTTCCTCTTGCGTCGGTATGCCTGTTAGTTGTTCCTGGTAGAGTGAAGCGGCTGCATTATCTAGATACATTATTGATGCACGCAGCACTCTGACTAACACACACACACACACACACACATTCAGAAACACCACTCACTCACATAATAAAAACATACAAACACTCATAAAATCAAACACATCGTTGCACATAGACATATACATTCAGTACACGATCACAAAGAGCATGTGCCTCAATTTGTTTTTGAATATGAGTGAGTACAAGAGGGAAAAAGAGAACGGCAGCACACGTGCAGACTGTTACTTCACGGCTGAGAGAACACAGCTGATCCTGCCGAGCCCTGTTTTAAGAGAAGAAGAAGCAGTCATTCTGTTTGAAATGCACAGGACTAAAATTAACACTCTATTGGCAGCCACATGCTGAGCTTTTGTGTGAGCTTGCTTAACACCCTGTAGTACTTTGGAAGGAGTTGAAGACACGGAGGAGCTGTAGGAAACAATCAATCTTTAAAAATAACTAAAGAGTATACAAAAAAGAGATATTCAGAAAATCCGGGGAAAGGCAGCAGAAAAGAGGGAGAGGAGGGAGAATTATGAAAGAGAAAAGTAATGAAGGGTGAGGTTTTGAGTGGCGGGGGAGGCGGAGGGACGGGGGGTTGGGGGGGGCAGAAGAGTTCCCAGCATCTCTTTTCCCAGGGCTTTGTAAGGGCCTCATTAAATATGGATGGTGTTTGGAGCAGAGCAGGGGCAAGTGGGACTCCGCAAACAGCACAAGCAGCCCAGGCAAGCCCATCCTGCTGCGATGGGGCCCTGCTGTCTTTTTTGCCTCGTCTGTCTCTCCTTCTTCCCCCCCCTCTATTCACTTGACTGTCGTCCCCCTCTTCCTCCTTCATTCATTTCCTCTTTCCTAACCTTTCTCTCTGCCGTCATCTGTGTCTCTAACAACCACTCTGATGACAAAGTGGGTCTTTTTTCTGTCTGGTCTTGTCTTCTTCCACTGTGCTTCATCCTCTCATCCCTTTCCTTCTCTTTATCTCCTCACTAAGGGTGTAAGAAAATATCAAGACACTTCCATATCACAATATAATTTTTTGCGATACTGTAATGATTCTCAAAAATGTATTTTTGTATTAGAAGTTTACATGCAAAGATTCGTAGCAGACGGAGGCTCAGATTGCACAAAACAGTAGTGCTAAGATGTAGAATTCTACACAGACCGTGTTCACAGCAAAGGCAAATCCTGTTATTGGTAGTACTTTAGTACATTGATAACACTGATACTCCTGTATCGTCTTTCTTTCAATATACCATCCGTCAATCTGACTATTTTCCAATATGCAAAGTGATTTGTACTGTGTGATTCAGACTACAATAATCTAATGTACCCCACAGCGTACCCTCTTCACTCTTTATTGCGACGTTGTTTTTGCCTTCAGGAGATGAAGACACGTCACCCTGGTCCTCTTCAGCAGAACGATGGACGGAGAGAAAGCAGAGCGGGACTGTAACTGGGGCCTTCATGGAGCCCTGATACACAGGGCAGACAGCAGGTGTGTGTGTGTGTGTTTGTCAGTTTCAGTAAATACAAATAGGACACAGATTGTGTTTGCATGTGTGTACACAAAAAGAAAGATGACAAGATTAAAGGATTAAGAGAGTGTGAGAGAAGGAGAGAATCAGACAGAGACCGACCGTGAGAGGAAAGTGAGTTGTGAACCAGACAGAAAGTGTCTGTTTTATAGTTTAAGTCTGTTGCCCGAAACAGACCTGTGAGGTTGAGGTGAAGCTCAGTCTAATCTGGCTCAGCGGGTGTGACGCACAAACTCCCTGCAGACACACTCTGTAATCCCATTTGCCTGCTGTGTGTGTGTGTGTGTGTGTGTGTGTGTGTGTGTGTGTGTGTGTGTCTGTGTCTGTGTCTGTGTGTGTGTGTGTGTGTGTGTGTGTGCGCTTTCAGAGCATTATGCAAAAGTTGTCAACTTGCGAGTAATGCTTGTTCCAGCATATGCTACACACATCCATGCCTCATGCAAAATGTGTTCATGTACTTCTTGTTTACTTTGGCAAATGCAATTATTAGGCACTGGCACTTTCTTTTTATTCTGGCAATATGACATATCTATACTACAGAGAAGTCATGAGACCATTTAGCTAGAGGCTAGAAAAATACTTGGTATGGGAAGGATCAGGGTTTTGGTTTAACATGAACATGTCAGAACATAACCATAAAGAAGATAATCATGTGCCATTTGTTACAAATGGATATTGTGTTTTGCGGATAGAGTACTTTCAATGGAAACATTGTGTCATTGATAAAAACGTCACTTGAGTTGTATTACTTTTACAATTAAATGTATTTTCTTTTTTTATATATATACACACATACATACATATTACCGTATTTTTAAGATGACAGATTGAATGTTTCTCCCTCAGATTTCTGTCAGAATACAAATGGTTTGTTTGGCTGAAACTTTGGAGATCTCAAGGAAAGTTCTCGTAATATGTGATGAAATTCATCATGTCAGGAGCTGACATGGTGTATATACAGCTCGTTATTTTTTTTTATAATCTTTGCATATACAAACGCACAAGCTGGGGTAATTACAGGAGCATAATATGTATTTGAATACACTGAAAAAGACAAGCTATGGGTAAGGTAAAACAAGCCACTAAATGATTGTAGATTTAGTTTGTTTGCTTTATGTGTGATTAAATCGTTTTCACACAAATTCACCGTGTTAATTTGTTTCATAGGAAAAGCAGGCGATTACGATCTTTTGTGCACTCTCAGTATGTGTGAAATGCAAACACACATACTGAGATAAACATAGATTAAGGGAAATGACAAGTGACAAAGTAAATGAATGCAGGTATATGAGAGAGCTTAAGTGTGTTAGTGGCGGGATGATCTATACAGTAAGTGCTGCTGCAGCCCCATTACTCAGATTGTGAGTGTGTGTTTGTGTGTGTTTTTCTCTGCAGCAGTGCTTACCCTGCCCATCCCCAGCATCAGCGTTCAAGGAAATATCCATCCGAAAAACTGGGAGATGGCAATGTACTGCTGTCATAATGTGAAGTTAAAGGGAAAGTTTAGAAAGATGTTACAGATTTGGAAAAGTAGAGGCAAACAGCTGTGATGGGCACAATCAGGTGAGGAAAAACTCACCTGATTGTATGGTGGGGTTTTTTTCTGTTCAGAGAGTTAGAGCACAGAGCCTCAGTTGACCTCTCTTGTCTGGATGGAAGAGTTAACCACCTCCACTTCAGGTTTTTAAAATTCACTAGCAATTTCAGATTTTCTTCCTCACCTGCACCTAGTATTTAGAAACGTATTATAGGCATGGCAAGGCAACTTTATTTGTATAGCACATTTCAACAACAAGGCAATTCAAAGTGCTTCACATAAAACCATTAAAAGCATCAAAACATAATGCAAAAGAAAATAAGATTTAAAAACAATTGACAACATTCATTTAAAAATTAAAAACAGTCAGTAAAACATTAAAAAGCAAAAAAATAGAATATAAGTTGCAGTGCAGTTTAAGAAATAAAATACAGTTGTGAAATGCAGAAATTGATTAATGTCCTTGAATCTGGTTCAATTAAAGGCAACAGCAAACAGAAGAGTCTTCCATCTGGATTTAAAGGAGTTTAGGGTCTCAGCAGACCTGCAGCTTTCTGGGACTTTGTTCCAGATCTGTGGAGCAGAAAAACTGAACGCTGCTTCTCCAAGTTTAGTTCTGACTCTTGGAACAGAAAGTAGACCGGTCCCAGACGACCTCAGGGGTCGGGATGGTTCATAAGGTAGCATCAGATCAGAAATGTATTGAGGCCCTAAACCATTGAGTGCTTTATAGACCAACAGCAGGATTTTAAAGTCAATTCTTTGTTGGACAGGAAGCTGGAGTGATGTGATCCACTTTCTTGGTCTTAGTGAGGACTCGGGCTGCAGCTTTCTGACTGACTTTTTACAGAGACCTGTAAACACACCGTTACAGTAGTCCAGTCTACTGAAGATAAAAGCGTGGACAAGTTTTTCCAAATCCTGTTGAGACATAAGTCCTCTAATCCTTGCTATATTCTTCAGGTGATAGTAGGCTGATTTTGTAATTGTCTTGATATGGCTGTTCAGGTTGAGGTTTGAATCCATAACTACACCTAGGTTTCTGGCTTGGTTTGTGGTTTTTAACGTCAGTGATTGAAGCTGAGCGCTGACTTTCAATCGTTCATCCTTGCTACCAAAAACAATTACTTCTGTTTTATCTTTATTTAATTGAAGGAAATTCTGGCATATCCAGTTGTTGATTTGTTCAATACATTTACTCATCCCTTGTATGGGATTATAGTCCCCTGGTGATATAGTTATGTAGATTTGTGTGTCGTCTGCATAATTATGATAACAAACTTTGTTGTTTTCCATAATTTGAGCCAGTGGAAGCATGTAGATGTTGAACAGAAGAGGCCCCAGTATTGAACCTTGGGGAACACCACATGTCACCCTAGTCAGCTCTGATGTGTAATTAATTACAGACACAAAGTATTCTCGGTCCTTCAAGTGGATTCAAATCAGTTAAGTGCTGCGCCAGAGAGTCCTACCCAGACTTTTAGTCTGTCTAGTAGTATGTCATGGTCGACCATGTCGAATGCAGCACTGAGATCCAGTAATACTAAGGTAATACTATAGGTGTCATTGGCATTCCAACAGCACACCACAGTTTAACAGGAATTATAAAATGTGCTGTGTTTGGCAATATTGATACATTACTTTCTTTAAACTTATGGTATGCAGTTTATTTTTGGCATTATTGGCCAAAAAATCATAATCAACAAATCAACATATTGTAATTCAAGTGGTCAGCCTTTTTTCTGGAAGGCAAAAAAGCCAGTATTTTGAAATATAGCCCTTATCCTGCAGCTCTGTCCTAAGAAGGCTAAACGATTTGCAACAGTTCCTCTCCATCTCTGAAACGCTTCACAGATATTGTCAGAGTCTCTTTATGAAAAGTTTGTCTTCAATTTTTGTGTTGCTTTGCAGTGTAGGCAGTTATTTCCAATGCTAATGATATTCTGCTGTTGAATCAGGCTTTTATCGAAGGGATGTACATGTGCTTCTGTAGATCAACCAATAGGAACTCCGTCTCTCCAAATCAACTGTGATTGGACAAAGTCTCCCTTCATGGGCTACATTTTCTGAAGCCTGAAAACAGTCTAGTTTTTTCTCTGACTATTTGAATTACAAAATGCTGAAACGCTATTGTGGATTTTTTGCCCAATGATGGCAAAAATAGACTACCTACCACTACTTTAACCATCACTACAGAAGAACAGAGAAAAAATGTATCCTTCAATGCGTGAAACCGTAATTTTCTTTTTACTCTTGATTGCTTATAACTGCAAATGTGGTTATTGTGATTGTAAATTTAATTTAAGTATGTCTAAAATGGTGAACTCAACTTCAAAGAGACTTGATCTTGAGCACTGTCGCGCTGTGCCAACTGTGTGGGTGTGGACACAATAACACACCCATGAACATGCCACCATGAAAGATGAACATGTGTAGGTCAGTCAATCTTAATTACATTTAACAGAATCTATACAAATTTCAGCATTTCATTAGCAAATGAAATCGATTAGATTATGTCTGGAATCCAATATGATGTAGAAAAATAATATGAAACATAGTATGAAATGATATGACTTGTAATTCTTTGAGGGTGGAGTTTGTTGTTGTTTTCTGCAGTTGTCTAAGAGGCACAGAGAAACGGATAAATAGATGTGAGAAATCTGATTCTTCCCACATTCAAACAATAATCTAATCATCTCAAACAGAGGGGGACACACACAAGTGAGGGATTGAATGGTAATGGCAGCAATATATTTGCAAACACACATATATTAAAAACAACCAACTGGATCTACTTCTGGCAGGCAACCACAACTGTGACGCATGCGTAAAAGGAATATGTCGCCATTGATAGGCGACCAAATTATTAAGATATCTCCACGTTTTGAAAATTAAACGTAAGAGAAGAATAAAGTGTAACACACATCGGCAGCTGTTTACTCTTCTTTAGATAAGCACATCTCCGCAAAACAATAAACAAGTGTATTTCCCCAAATGTTGGACTCTCCCTTTAAAATATTCACTGGTGCAAGTTGTCTATTTTAACATTTCAAGAGTCAAACCAACACACTGTTAAACTGTGCATTGCTTAAAGGATGGCACTGTTCCACAGCTGCATTGGTTTGGAGCTAAAGTTGCTTTCACACCTAAAGTGTTTTGTGTTGAACTCTGGTGCGTTTTCCCATTTTGTCTGGTTCATGAAGGTTGGTTCAAACTCTGGTGCGGACCGAACAATTGGATAGACTGAGACTGCGTGACAGGGAACATCTCAATCCCTCAATTGTGGTGTGGTTCATTTCTGCTTTCAATGCAACCTAGAATAATCACAAGATTGTGTGGTAGAACATATTCTTTGTATGAATTCAAAAGCTAAATGCTAATAACTTCACATGATCCATGCATTGATTTTGGGAACTGATTGGGAAAGAGTCTTGTAAGCGTTAAGCAAACCATGGATTAATGAAAGATGCATTGTCAACCATGCATATGCACATCACCATGAGTGGAGATTGTCCCTGATACATCGGAAAGTGAAAAGAAATTCAATCAGAAGGGTGTTGTGCTACTCTTTGTGTTATGACAGTTTCTCATTAAAAACTCTGTGAAACATAGCAATCACAAAGCATCTGCCCTCTCCCACTATTACAGAACAAGATGTCTTGTTTTTGACCCGTTTCCAGCTGCCTGTCATTATTTATCACATATGTGGTCCAGTTGCAGACTAATGTCGCTCTAAGCATCTACTTCTTGGTTAGCTCTTTGTGACCACTGGAGAAGACAAATGGATGCCTACGGTGCACTTCAGTTCAGCATGACTTGTCAATCTCTTGTTTACTGTCGTGGAAGACTTATTCAGATCTTTTACCTCAGTAAAAGTTCTACCACACGGTTAAAAATACTACATTACAATTAAAAGTCCTGCATTGAGAATATTAAGAGTTACTGTGAGAAACTTTTAACTGGTTATGAAACAGTCTCAGTTTAATACAGATGCCTCGATATGACCTACATAAGTAAACAAGACCTTCAGCGAGAAGATTGTCTATTTATACATAGTTAATCGTAATGCTTGTCATCGGCCCGGTTCCATGCAAAATCTGACGAAATCATGCATGTTCACCAGAAAGTCCTTTAGCTCAGACTCGAGCAGGGCATTCAGCAGCGACCAGCCGCCCTTTGACCTGGAGTCAGCACTCCAGCAGGAGGTAGAGAGCTCGGCGCCCGGCAGCTTTCTTGAGTTGATTAGTCATTCAGCATGAAAAAACGCTTAAAAAATAACTTATGTCCAAGAAACGTATGAGCACATCTCTGGTAAAGACAAAATTTAAAGTTGTGCTCTTGTGTGTGGAGAAACTCATTTTTACTGTTCTTTCGATTAAATCAACTAATCAATTAGTCGACAAAATTGAGTGCTAGTCGACCCGAGACAGAACTGGACTTCAGGTGTAAAAGTGACTTAATTGTAAGTCCCATGGTCAACTAAGAAACCTTGCAGTCGCAAGTACACCAAGTGCACCAAGAATATTCATGAAAAGTTTAAATCTGAGTAATGCAATGTTGTCTTGTGATTAATGTGCGAGGGAAGTACAGTATAATATTTCCAGCAGCCTCTAATGCTACACCTTCAAATCTGCCGACATTTCCTGTCATCTCATATCTTGAACGTTGTGGTTGCAAAACAGGAATAGTTTGGAGGGGATTGTATCACTGGACCACATGGCTTGTACTTCATCAGTATAGTCAATCAAAGCCACTTGAGCAGGGAAACATGTTTATGGGATTAGAGGGGATTAGATGTGTATAAAGGCTTCATCCCAGTGTTTTTGACATTTGAAATGCACAGACATTTGGCTGGAATCCATCACTGATCATCCACTTTTAGACTAAAGTAACTCCTCTAGAAATCCACAATTTCAGCGCTTCAAAGTATGTTTCTTTACATTCGTGAGATAACAATGCTGGTGAGCTAGTTGGGATACTCTCAAACCTAAGTACATTTCTGCATTGTGTCTTTGTAACCTGAGATGCGAGATCGCGAGATACTGTGAGCGAAGCAAACCGGAAGAGTGAGCTATGGAAGAGAGAGAGAGAGAGAGAGAGCGAGAGAGAGAGAGCGAGAGAGAGAGAGAGAGAGAGAGAGCGAGAGAGAGAGGGGCAGGAGAGTGATATTCACAGACAGATGGATGGATAATGTGCTTATGACTCAAGATCCCCCAGGAGACATTGCCGTCTGGGTGTGTCCCTCGCCACTTTACGACTAAACTTTACTCCTCTCTCACCTTCTATTGTACGTTTATGTTTTCTGTCCTGCTTTCATTCAGTTTTCTGCTGCTGTCACATCATACTGTACCTAATGACACCTCGCTTTTATATTCGTTTTTCAGCTAGCCATCTCCCCCTCCCCCCCTGCCCTCTTCTTTTCTCTAATGGATGGTGCTAATGCCCATCATCAGCAACGTCCGTCTGGGGGAGATTCCTTCCTGCATCTGCTCACTGAGGGACCCAACAGGCCTGCTGAGATCATTCACTCATTCATTCCATCCATCTCTGAATTCATTCAATCATCTGCCCCCATCTCTCATCTATCCATTCATTACGCTTACGTCCACCTTGAGTAGTTGATCATTCAGAGTGAGGTGATTCTACATAAATGCTCACTAGTACATGAGTATCTATTTTCCACTCAGTCGAGGAGATTCAGCCTTTGATGATGTGAGGGGGTATTGGGTAACGGCTAATGACCGAGTCTTTGTCTGACTGCCTCAGTCATCAGACTGGGAGGAAGTGTGTGTGTGTGTGTGTGTGTGTGTGTGTGTGTGTGTGTGTGTGTGTGTGTGTGTGTGTGTGTGTGTGTGTGTGTGTGTGTGTGTGTGTGTGTGAGCAAATACTTGTTTTTCTCGCTAATGTTTTGATCCTTTAACGAGCCTATGCTAGTTTACTAAACAAAAGCATAAAAGCTGGTCAACAGTAAACGACTCACTATAGTCACAAAAGAGCAAACAGCATTGTTTTATGTGAGTGATCCGTACCATGAAAGACACATTTAAATGTAAGATTATATAGATTTGGTGCATAAGCTAAATTTATTCATAAAATTTGTATTTTTATTATTTTTTCCTTATTTACAAAAATTGTGAGTGCAGCTTAAAATGAATGACCGCACAGACTCTAGACGTGGAAAGTATGTGCTAACAAATGTGATCACAACTGTGTAGACACCCAATGAGATCGACAAAAGGTATTTTGATAATTACTTCATCCTTTCAGTCATTCTTTTAAGCAAAAGGGCCAAATCTGTTGTTTTCAGCTTCTCAAACGTGAGAATTAGATATTTTTTTCTCTGCCATATATATGTCATGGTGGATTGAATATCTTTAGGTTTGGGACTGTTGACTGTTTGAATATGTCATCATGGGCTAAAAGAAATAAATTTTATAGACAAAGTGATGAATAGAACCACAGGCACCAGAGGCGAGCCATGTCCATTACAACCAGCTCACCAACCACCAGAGCCTCGCCTCAGTCTTTTATGACGACCACCTGCCTCACAGCAAACACAACAGGGACCCATTTAAAGGAGACACCATCATTATTGAAATCGACATTTACTGAGACTTGAATGCAACAGGCAAATGGCCCATAACTCAGGCTAAGAGACTATTAGGCTGCATGAAGTGACATCATTGTTGGCCTCAGCCCATGTCAAAGACACAGAAGCCGAGCCGAATGTGTGTCTGACGCACTGCATTTTGCAAGCTATCTTGCAGACATCTGATGGAGTTAGATTTTACAGTCTTGTGAAAACACTGAACACACATTTCACTCTCTCTCATAATTCTCTATAAATAGAAATAAAAGACTGGCGTTTGCTTTTCACCATTCAGGAAATCTGGTTTTGATGAGAGTGTTAGTACCCTAGCTCTCTGCCTCTGTTTAGATTTGTTTATATTTCCTGGCTGGCATATTTCATCACATTTTGTCGTTAATATAGAGCCATATAAACAACTATACTGTATGTATAACCCCTTTGACCTTGGCGCCCTGGTAGGTAAATGGAGGTGCAGGACAGGAGCCGCTCCCCATCCCGTAGAACCAGCCGGGTGGAGCAGGTGGTGGGACGATGGCTGAGACGGTCCCGAGACCTGGGCAGCAGGTCTCACTCTCTGAGCAGGTAGACCTCTGTTTGGTCTTATTTATGTTTACTAGTTAGATTCTCCATTTCATCTGACCTGTGTGTCTTTTGACTGAGATCCTGTGTGAAAATATGTAAATCCTAGGAAATCCACATTAGTTATTAAGCCATCTGCATTAGTTTAGTCCATCAAATAAAAAAATATTTGTGCTGTATCTTACTCGTCTGTTTATTATTATTTATTATTTATCTTCTTATACGTCGGATATACACCAATACAAAGATCTGCACTGATCAAACTGCAAGAGTAGAAATACAAATACATGATATGCAAGTAAAGTTCTGAATGAATCATTTTGTTATTTTAATGAATGTCCACCTGCTCCTCTCCAGGGACCGGGTTGCAGTGGATGGGCAGTCAGCAGAGTGCAGCGGCTCTGATCAGAGGAATTACCCCTTCCGCTTCATCGTCCAGATCCAACGGGACCCGGACCTCAACTCTCATGGCCTCACTCTGTCCTTGCAGATCCCCATCCTGGTGCAGGAGGTAACCCCAGGTATGACGAGACGTATGAAATGTAAAGGTAGAAAGCAAAACAAAGGGCAAAGCTACATTACAAAGAAGTGCGGACAAATATGATTTAGTTATTGCCAGCTAAGCACCTCTCTTCCCTCTAGTGCCTGTTCTGAAGGAGCAGTTATAATGCTGAGCTTTGATTCAAGGTCACCTGATACTAAGGACAAACCTTGTTGTCTTTATACATGGTTTCTTCTACACACAGAAGCCTTGTCCCTAAAAGCACTTCAGCACTTCTCACCCTGAGCAGCTAATGAGTAGATGGAATACAGTACTACTCGGAGTTAGGGAGTTTGATTTCATAGTTGACACAGTATGTTTCGGTGAGCCCAGCTATGTTTGGTTGGTACCTCTCGTCCTCCCCAACACCAGCTCAGACTTCTTCCCCCATGGAGATCACATTCTACGTGCCAGTTTCCATTGCCAAGCACTGCAGTGTTATGGTCTGCTTTATCAGTGTCTCTTGCCCAACAGGCACCGCCGCTACTGTTCATATCAGTACTGTAACAAGAGCTAAGCATTGTTGAATATTAATTACATCTAATAAATTGATATATGATGTGCTTGTAGAGACAGAAAAGGATTAATTGATTGCAGTGTGTAGTACATTTGCATGTGATTTGGCTGACAGGACCACCCTACGCCATAGTTGGTGAGATGGTGTTAAATTCAAATATATGCTGTTCAGAGCATTTTCTTTCTCCCCTTTCTCCCTGTTGTTTCTTATTTTGCAAGTCTCCACGGCAAATGTAATCGTGGAGCTGTGCCAGACCACTGCAGGCCTCTGGCCAGTGTACAAGACCAGCTGTAAAAAGTGGAAACTCAGAGGGAGGTTGAGACCGTATGCTCATACTGCATACTGGCACACAAAATTGCATTAACAAAAGAAAGATTCTGAGTGTGTGTGTGTGTGTGTAAATCATCTTCAATATAATGAGGAGGCAAAACAAAAGAAGAGGTTTTGAAGCAGAGGGACTTTTTTCCCTTTTATTGAGGCTCTCAGGCTGCACTTCGTCCTGGGCTGTATACGGTCGCCAAGAACCTCTTCCAATCAAATGCCCAATGTACTTTTGTACTTTCTGGTATGTAATCGGTGGGTAAGATTGAGGTTAGGGGTGTGATCTGGGTCTCAGTGAAGGAGAGGGGATATGCATACAGTTAAATGTACCGTTCTAAAATGTTATATGTCCATTTTGGAAATGAGTGTTAAATGCAAAAAAAAAACACATTTGCTTAGTTTTTAAATTAGTATTGTTTGTCTTGATATACAGATTTAGCTCTTGGAGTGACTAGTTTGCATTTGCCACAAAAATACAATTCAGACTTTCTTTTTTTTTTTTTTTTTTACAGTTAAACTTAAATGTTACTAAAGTTAATACCACAGGTCTCAAGACAAAAATTACAACATAGTGTAGGTTACACCGGAAGGCAATCTACGCACTAGGAACAATATTAGAACAATGAGGAAGGAAAAGTTAAAAAGCCTTTATTATAGTGGCTAAATCATTAAAAGAGCCAACATATTTCGACCACTGTAAGTCTTAGTCCGGGCATTTAATACAACATAGTTACATTTTGCCAATGAGCCGAGTACCAACATTGTCACTGTCCCCAACTGACAAAAATAAATTAAAATGTATATTCCTATTAACAACTAACTAATTAGGTATATTTTAAAGCTAGTGCAATGAACTTTCATTTTGTGTTGATTTCGGTGGTGCATGTGGACAAAAGCGATTCAGAACACCAGATTCACGTTATTTTACTGCAGCAGGGTCTGGCAGTCTGCCCCGCTCAGTCCTCGTTCTGGTTCTTCCGTGCCTCCCTTCCCTCCAGTGGGGAGCGGCGGAGCAGCAAGGCGAAGCTCTGCTCCTGGCCGGAGCCCCGACTACAGGCTAAAGGCAGCAGTAAAGCCAAATGTCTGAGCTGAGGGAGTTTCTGGTGAACCTGTGTGCCGTGTATTGTTTTGCCTGATTTTGCGGGGAATCGGGATGACAAGCATTAAAAATAACTATATCAATATTTGCAATCTTCTCTCTGATGGTCTTGTTTAATTATGTTGATCATATCGAGGCATCGGTATTAAATTGAGACAGTTTCACGAACAGCTTAAAGTTCCTTAATAACTTTAGATAAAAGAAAACAAAACAAAAAATGTGTTGACATTCTTCCAACAATGTGAATGAACCAGTTACAGTGCTTGTACTATATATTTAGCTTGTTATAATGCTGGACTGTAGCTAGATGCTGTATTCATGAATTTGCTAAAGCAAATGACAATGACATGGTTTCCATCACTGGACTTTATACACTATAAAGCAGATATGATATCTGAAGGGCCTCCTCAGTTCACAACAACAATTTAAAAATGTATGTTTAACTTACAGAAATACACTGCATGCTAAAACAAAAACCTGTTCTGTAAGTGCTGCAAATTCCCCAAAAAACTGCTTACCAGTTTTACTATTTGTCTGAAATTAAACATTTACTTATCATTAACTACATGCTGTATATTATATTCAACCTATAATTGTACACTGAAGTGCATTTTGCTCCCGAGCTGCCGAGCCACAAGGATCTGAATCCCCCTGAGGTCAAGGGGCAGATTACCTCGCTTTCGCCTGTCTGGCTCAAGTCTGCTCTGTCACCATCTGCTTCTGCCTGTCACACACACACGCACACACACACACACACACACACAGACACACACGCTGTTCCTCATGTCTCCAGTGGCCCCACTTAGCCTTGGCTCAATCTTTCCTCTCTCTCTTTCTCTCTGACACGTGCTGCAGCATCTTGTCAGTGAAATATGAATCCTTTATTTAAAAGCATTTGTAGAGCTATTGGTGTCACCTGCATCTGTCTAAGTTCATTCTGGATGTAACATCAAGTACTTGTATATCAATTGAATAGCTCAGTATTGTAGGGTTACCTGATGCTACAGATGCTGTTGATGACAGTAATAGGAAGACGATGGCAGGGAGTGGTCTATGGAGACAGTGACAGGGGTGATGTCTGTGTTTCCATAGATTACACACAGTTTAAGATACAAAATTAGTTCTTGAGTGCATATTACTTACTTAATCCTCTTCGTTCCCTGTGGAACATAAGGCTGCTACACTCTGCCTCCATCTGATCATGTGTTGTGACAACCCCAAGTTAGATTTTCAGTTCCCGAGGTCAGAGTTTTCCACCGGGCTGTTTTTGGCCTCCCTTGTTTCCTCTCTCCAGGTGGAGTCCATCTTAAGGCTACTTTAGGAATGCGGTCCATCTTAAGGCTACTTTAGGAATGCGGTCCATCTTAAGGCTACTTTGGGAATGCGGTCCTGGTCCATTTTAAGGAAATGTCCTCCAGCACCAAACTTTGACAGTTTGTGTTTTTTATACAGGTCTTCATTGGAGAGCTCTTCTGGCTCAATGATGTGGCAAATCTTCCAGAGACATCCATTGTGAAAAACATTCATCTGTTTCATGTCACCATTCACCAGCATCCTGAGCCGTACAGCAAAACTGATTTAACATTGCTGTTACAATTTTTATCTTGTTTTTTAAGCTGTACTGTTTTGACTTTGTTGTGTATCCGAGCCTCCTGATGTCTTTGCTGCATGCTTTATCCTAACCGAGGAGACTTCCCAAATAAGTAAACTCTTCGACATAATAAAGAGAGTTTTCATCCATACGGATTGGTGCATGTGGTGTTGAATTTCTGCACATCACTTGGTCTTTGGAGACGTTAATTTATGCACATGCCGACATGAATTCATGTAAGCTGTCTACAGTCAGAACAACAGCGGTTGCTGTGCTGCCTACTGCTTTGAATTACATCGTGTCTATCAGCATTTGTATAGTGGAAACTCAATGACACTGTTCATGCCTTTGTGATTGTGCACAAAAATAGAAATGCATGCTTTATCCCAGGATATTAATTATATAAAATCAGATCTATTAAATAAGAAAAGAAAGTGTCTTGTTACATTCTGCATTATTCAACTGTAACAACCTAGAGTTAGAGCTATCAGCTCTGTACAATGAAATCTTCCCAATATTCAGCATGTTGGCATAAAGCACTAGACACATCGTTTGCCATACCTCCATCTAAGATTGTGAAACTCAGCTCCACTAATGCACTAATGAAACAGTTCTTTCTGTAATAGCTTGACCAGAGAGAAGTTAAACGATAGGTTCACATGTGGAGTTTGAAATAGGTTTTGCTTGCTTTAATCTTTCCTCCTGTTACTTCTGACCTTTAATAGATCCCTTCATAATGCACTCCCAATGTAATGGCCAGTAAGAACAGGAGGAATAATGACAGCAAGAAAATCTAGTTTCAATACTTATAGCCTGGCTATTGTTTTAAGACAGACTTGGAAAAAGTGTGAACCATTCTTATTTGAAGTTGTTGAGCATAGTATGTGCAAAAGAATATTCTCACAACTCTGTTAAACGATGTATACAGTGCAAGTTGTATACAAGGTTTTATTTCCATTCATCTCCTAATACAATGACATAAGCCCACGTGGTAGCACTAGTTTCCATGTAACTAGTGACGTGAAAGAATATAATTAAATCTATGCAAGAACAACCCACAAAACATTGTAAAATGACATTTTCACTGAAAGCAAACAATGACCACTTACAATAACTTATAATCAGATGATTTTAAGGCATTGTAATAATGTTTATAATGGGTTATAATGTATCAAAACCGGGAATTATAGTACACTATTGTCCTTGTGAGAAAAACAAAATGTGCAAATGCATTTGAAGTATCATGATACTTGACCTTATGTCATTATAAAATGCTTTATGATGTTTTATGATTATTGTTATAAAGCATGAGTATTTCTGCGTTCTTATTACATAACTTTACAGTGCTATAAGCGGATTGCAACGCATTATAAGCATGTTGATATGGCATTATAGATATGGCCGTCATAGAAAGTCTATTCACGACTGAAGAGAATCACACAGAGAGAAGATTTTGCCCCTAATGTTATCAGTTGTGCAGCCATTTAGTGTTGGATGTTGGCCTACAGGGACAATAAATTAACAGTGACATTGATGGTAGAATGATTCACGTAAATAAGGCGGAGGGATATACAGGTTGTTTGATATACCCTAAATTGGATGTACAGTAATTAGATTGCTGGTCTCCATGCGGTGGCACAGTTA
Source organism: Ophiodon elongatus (assembly GCA_016806645.1). NCBI lineage: Eukaryota > Metazoa > Chordata > Actinopteri > Perciformes > Hexagrammidae > Ophiodon > Ophiodon elongatus. Next base: position 1,935,947 of record JACSYO010000912.1, on the reverse strand, counting down.
GGTTTGGAGAGCGGTGTGAAAAATTATGCATCACTGTGAGATGAAAGGAGATCACTAGAATACAAACTACTGCCTGGCATCAACCGCAGCCAATTGAACACCCTCAGACATGACAACACAAGGACATTTTGTGTGTCCAGGTGGTCCTGCAGATGGTCGGCTCATCCCTGGCGACCAGCTTGTGAAGATCAATAACATCGCTGTCGATGACCTGACCCCAGAGCAAGCTGCTGAAATAATCAGGTCTACACCGTCAGCTCACAAACACACACACACACACACACACACACATGATCATCAGTACATACACCACAAAATGCTGTTTGCACATCAAGTCTAACCTTACAAAACACCCTTTCTTTTTGTTTTTCAGGGAGTGTCAAGATTCGTTGACGATGACTGTCCTGAGAACGATGCTGGTGAGTCTACTGCAGCTAACTAACCACAAACACACAGTTACACATATACACATTTAATTGTATGACGACTCATCCAATTCCAGCAGCATTCAAGATGAACTCAGAACATCTCCTCTTGTACAAACATACACAAGCATGTATGTGTGCACATGCTTACATACTACAGATGTACTGTGTCTCTATACACTTGGGATTTTAAAATGCTGATCGTCAACAAACCCATTAATCATCATGCTAATGAGGATCTGGGGTCAAGCGCCATTGCTAACAAGCGTCCTGTTACCAAGTTCTCACCACTACATCAGTGACAACACCCTCGTAAACTTTGCCTCACAGACAAAGACTGACACACACACTATCATGATCACTACATATGTGTGTGTTTACTGTGTGTGTGTAGGTTGTGGATCTCACTCTGTGAAGCTGGCGTGTGTGTTTGCACTAAGGTGAAGTAGATCGGTAAATAAATGGCCGCTCCTCAGTGATTCTCATCAGCAGCTCTGCTGATGGAAGCATCTTTTTACCATCTGATTCATAGCTCACAGCTCCTCCAAGAATTTTTTATTGAGCTTTGAGAAATTATTATAATTTCCCAGAAAGTATTCATCTCTGTCATGCATGGCGATGGTGACAAAACATCAAAAGATATATAAGAGTAGGAGGATTGTTTTTTCAGTTTCTTCCTGGGCTTTCAATCCACCATCTACCACTAACTGGCTTTGCAGTAATGAAGGCAACAATGTGCTTATCTTTCTTACTGAGCACCTGTACTGAAGATGAATATGAATGCATAATGGTTATCTCCTAAATGTAAATCCCTGGACAGAACTGCAAATAGTAATATTACTATCACTGCATTAAAGGGATAGTTCTGATTTCTGGGGGGAGGAGGGGTCGTATGAGGTTCTTATCCAAAGTCGATGTATTACTACAGTATAGATGGCAGTCAGCATGCACCCAGAAACAGGAATGAGTACCAAAGCAATATACTGCTGTGGACTGGGGAAGCAGCAAAAACATTTTTATCTACCTTAAAAAATCAATATCAGTTTAAGTGTACGCTATAAATAGAATATTTTCGGCGCTTTACCTTGCCGTCAGACAGTCCTCTCTGACAAGAAACTGGCGCCGTCATATCCATCTCTGCTCTCTGCAAAGCCGCAAGACTCCACAGAACAAGTGAGTTGCTGGTTTACCGCTATCTCGTTCGGTTAGTTACCAGTTGCGACAGCGAGGCTGCTGTTGGTTCCACCTTGTACAAGATGCAGTCATGAAACTTTACAGGTGTGTAGTTGAGATAATGATGAAGCCAATCTGACAATCTGGTCTGGCAGGTGTGATCCCAACACAAGATGGTCTGTGTTATTCTGTGGATTTGGTGAATTTGAGCTAATTGTAGGTAATAGACTGACTATGGATGAGTACCTCATACAACCCCTCTTCAAACAATCCAAACTATCCCTTTAACTACATTTTTTAAATGGATGAACACATCTCTATATCATAATCACTTGTCTACATTTCTTTCTCATTATAAAATGCTATCCAGTCTCCAGTGTGCACATTCTTCCGGACAGTGCTTGTGACTTTCTAGAACTTGTAACAATTTTAACTTGTTTTAATTGAATAATCAAAGCTTATCCTCAGCATATTGTATAAATTCAGCGTATTTGATAACATGGACATTTTGGTTTGATGTAACACTTCTTTCAAATTGTCTACTAGCTTTAATGTCAGTAGTGATATTGAAGCTGGCAAAATTATTTTCACTGTACGTCTTAGTCTGCAACCTGCCGTTGAAGTCAACCAAAGAAAAACATGGTTTATATTATCAAACTATTCAACAATAAAAAGTGTTTGGTTAAATTTCTGTATGCATGCATGCAAAAGCAACGGGCTGTGTCTTTTAATTTCCCTCATATATACCACTTCACTGTGCTTCACTAAAATAGCTGTACCACATTCAGTCTTATTAAATTATTTTAAAAGAAATACTATGACAAACTGATTTATTGATTTGTATCCCCCTCCCTCTCCCCCCCCGCCACACCCTCCCCCGCCCCTCTGCAGGGTCCAAAGTCATCATTCATCACACCAGAGAAGAGAGCCAAGCTCAGGTCCAACCCTGTGAAAGTTCACTTCGCTGAGGAGGTTGAAGTCAATGGACACTCTCAGGTGAGTGAGAGAACATGGGATACTGTTATCCTCTACCTTTAAACAGCTTACAAATCAGCTTTAGATCCCCCATCTCTCTCTTCAATGTTAGCTTATTATTATCTGTTTGCAGTGTTTCCTTCAGACAAGTGATATTCATCACATTCATTTTGAACTTTAAACCATGTATTTTGCTGTAGACGGGTATAAACACCTTGAAACACCCTCCCCTTGGAGTTAAAGGTTGGCTGTGGCATTTTAGACCTCGAGCGGCGCTTCCTCTGGGTCCCTGTTTTTTTTTTTTTTTTTCTCGCTAACACGCACATGACGCACATGCATTTACGGGTGACGCGATACACAATCTTACCAATGGTTTCACACTATGCCACTGATCAAGAGATGGTGATAACGTGCAACAAGATATGCTGCAATGCTGCAGTAAAAGCAGGGAAGTTGAAGAAGCTAGTAAACATGGATTTAAACAATGGTGGATTTAAGCTTTGCAAACGTTTTACATTTTACATTTTCATTGTAAAATGTGATTTATTATTACTAATTGTACCTTTGCACAATAACAAGGACGGATGTTTTATAATTTGACAGTATTCTCTTGTAATATAGTATGCTCTGGTTGATCAGAGTTCTCATCCTGCCAGCGGATGTGAAATTAGCTGGATGAGGAAAACCACCAAAGCTAGAGTGGCCATTACTAATCACAGAGAAAAACGGATCGATAACTGCCTCGTCCTCCAGTCCTAATGTCTGTGATTACAGAACAATAAGCATCAGAGAAGGGAGAAGGGTAGAGAAGAGAGAGAAAGGGGGGCAAGAGACATGGTGGATGGGAGGGTGACAAGGGAGGAGTTGTTTAAAATTTGAAAGCTCTCCATTTGAACTTCAAAACATACAGACATTAATGTTGCATTACATCACAGTGTCAATACAGAAAAACACTTAAGATGACTCACCACAGTGAACAGGCTGGGCAGACAGAAACAGGCAAGATGATGGTAAAAAAATATCTTTTTTTTTCATTAGAGGCATTTCCATGCACCTGTTTTTATGTGCATTTTTTGTCTGTCGATCATTGAAAGCAAAATGTGACAAAGAAACACGTTTAAGAAATATCATAACAAATATGAAGCATGTGACTTAAACGCCCCCTGAATCTTCACTGAGGAGACTAAAAATAGCAGCAGAGAAAACATCCGATCTGTGTGGAGCGATGAGGAGACTGTAAAATCACTTCAATTAATACATGAAGCAAACTGAAAAGTAATTCGTCCATAATGTTTTCCATATGGATTTCCCCTATTTAAGCTTTGACTGGTGCTCTTTAGTTATATCATCTTGATATACATGACTGGCGAATTAGTGATATTATTCGCATAACGGTTGCAGATTGAAACAGATTAATTATTTTGCCAATATTATGGGAATTTTGTTCAAATCTGCGCTACATTTGGCCATGACAATCCGCATACAGAATTGCAGCCTTCCCTCATACACCTGCATATGTTATTTTATTCCAACTTTACGGGACCAATATACAACATTTAGAGCATTGATAAACAAGATATAGCAGAATCATAGCACCTCGTGATGTTATGTTCTGTGCCGAGGCTTCAGAGTGTGTCGAGTAATTCAGGGAGTTTTCTGTGAAGCGTTAGAACAATGACGTCATTGATGACGCCCAAAATGATTGTTCGTGAATAAAAACGAATAATATTATATTACAATTATTGACCACGGGATTGATTTACACACATTTATTTTTTTCCCTTGACCCCTGACCCCATGTCTGCTTTGCAGGGCAACTCGCTGCTCTTCCTGCCTAATGTTCTGAAGGTGTATCTGGAGAACGGGCAGACCAAGGCCTTTAAATTTGACGCCAGCACCACAGTCAAGGTAGTATGCAGTGATACAGTCTACCATATTGATATCCATCCTTCATATTATTATTATTTTTGTATATATATACTAGCTACTATAAATAGAGTTTTGGGATTTCGGAGATGAAGCTGATGTTCATTCTGTAATGGAAGTATTTTCTATGATTCTTAATCAAGTCAAAAATTGAAGCAATTTTTATGACCACACTGTGATGATGTAGTGTAAAGTCTGCAGTAAGCCTTATATTTAAATATAACTATATAAGTGAGAGCATTAGAGAGGATTGAATTTGCGGTCTGATTTAAAAGCTACAACTGATGTGATTCACTCACTCTCTCATTTTTTATCAGTATGAGATATACTGTGCATCAGTTTCCTTGATTTGCCAACTACTCAGACGTTATCTTGCTCCATTGAGATCAACAAACCTCAGACCAGCTCACCTCAGCAATAATGTTTCCTGATGTCATAAAATATTGTCTCTCAAGAGGTAATGTTCTTCCCTGTGCATCAGGACATTGTGATGACACTCAAGGAAAAGCTTCCTCTCAGCCATATTGAACACTTCTCCCTGGTGCTGGAGCAGCGGCACAGCATTTCCAAACTACTGCTGCTACATGAAGAGGAGAGGATACAGCAGGTACACACACACACACACACACACACACACACACACACACACTAACTCCTGTTTTACATACATCTACATCTAATCTAGACTAAAGCTCCATTTGAGAGTGAGTTTAATCTCTGACTGTACTAATGCTTTTAACTGAATTCAAAGAAATACATTTGAAGCAATGTGTGTGTGTGTGTGTGTGTGTGTGTGTGTGTGTGTGTGTGTGTGTGTGTGTGTGTGTGTGTGTGTGTTTAGGTGGTCCAGAAGAAAGAGGCCCACGACTACAGATGTCTGTTCCGTGTTTGTTTCATGCCTAAAACCCTCCAGACGCTGCTGCAAGAGGATCCCACAGCCTTTGAGTACCTCTACTTGCAGGTAGATTGATGAACTTCTGACCCACCCTTAAACTCCAGGTGGCAGTTAATCTTCATATCACTAATCTGTTTTGATAATTTGTAGGTTTTCCATTATACCCATAATTTACCCTCGAGGGAAGTTGTGTGACACCTCAAAAGTCCAGTTATTGTTGCAGTTGACACATTTAACCGTGATGTAAATCAACAGACTGAAAGTTTTTAATCAAATCCCACCATAGTTTTATTCCTGCTCTGTACTTTCAGTGAGTTCCTGTGTCTGTTTAAACAAATACCTCATTTCCACTGCATGGTCTGGCTTAACTCAACTCACTTTTGGAACCAGGTCCTTTCCTTTATTTAGTTTTCTACTGCAAATAGAACAGTGTAAGCGGGATTCTCAACTGATTGCCATAGTGACACTGGGTGAAACTGCCTTGACATCATTGTTTACGCAACACTTGCTGAATCTTTTCGTGGGCAGACAAGCAGAGAAACGTCTGCATTTATACAGTGTAGTTTTGCAGGCTGTTATTTTTTTAAATCTAGGTAGAGTAAATAAAAAGATTTGCTGCCACTATTGGCGGTAGCTTGGCTATTTGAAATTGTCCGAATTAGGCTACAAAGTGGTGTCGTGGCCTGACAGCAAGAAGGGGCTCGACGATGCTCTCTGACCAATAAGTGGTCGGCATTGTTTTAACTCCACGTTCTAGTATCGGCTCAGCTCGCTTGGTACCTTGACCAAGGTGATGCCATAGAAAGTATTAGGTACGAGGTACTATGCACAATTTTTGCTAATGGAAAACACAAAAAAGAGCGGATCTAGTTGAGTTGAGTCATGCTCTACCATGCAATCAAGATGCAGCATAAGTAACATCCTTTTGTTATGCTTTTGTTTTTGCTCAGCTCACAAATGAAAAACGTAAATGCTGCAATCGAGACTTGCCAGTAGTTTACAAACTATAGATGGTCCTGAAAAGTGTTCTCAAATTTGATTTTAATTTTATTGTTTATGCCTGTTTTCACCATTTGTACTGTTTTGTACCTTTTGTGTATGTTAGGGAGTGAATGATGTGCTGCAGGAGCGCTTTGCAATAGAGATGAGGTGTAACACCGCCCTGCGACTTGCTGCGCTGCACATCCAGGAGAGATTGGCGAGCTGTGGACAGTCACCAAAGACCAACTTAAAGATGATCACGTGAGACACACAGTTTAAATTATATTCATAACCTCTAAATGAAACTATAATTAACATAGGACTTTACCGCCGAACAAGTGGAGGTCTTGTCTTTTTGCACACAAAAAAAGATTTACTGAACAACTGAATGTCTTTTTTGTTGTTGTATAGAACAACTGCAGTCTTTTAGCACTTTTTAGTGAGCATCAAGGATGCATTTCAAGATTGGAAATGTTATAGTCTTCAAGAACAAAAAGGGTTTTGGGATGATATTCCAATCACATTTATTGTAAATTCACACATCCTGAATGCAGTTTCAGCTCTCTAATAGTCTTGTACACACAAACAGACCCTCTCTCTCAGTCTGTGTTACTGTGTTTGCTCTAGGAAGACGTGGGGCATAGAGAACTTTGTGTCATCCACCTTGTTGAGGAACATGCGAGAGAAAGATCTGAGGAAGGCCATCAGCTACCACATGAAGAAGAGCCAATCACAGAACGATCCCAAGCAGAAGGGTCTGTCAGCCGATCAGACCCGGATAAACTACCTGGAGGAACTGAGTGATCTCAAGTCATTTGGAGGGAAATCCTTCAGTGCCACCATGATGGTAGGGCTTTGAACTGTGTGCTGTACATGTATATACATTTTTTTGGTGAGTGGTGGTTGATTGGAGTTTCAATCTCCTCATTGTCTATAATATCTATCTGTTCAACAACCCCTCCCCCTGCTCCCCCACTCTTCAGCTTCAGGACAGGGAGTCGATGGTGACCTTGTTGGTGGGAGCGCGCTATGGGGTGAGTCAGGTGGTCAACCACAAACTGAGCATCCTGTCCACCCTCACAGAGTTCACCAGCATCACACGCATCGAGCTGCTGCCTGAATCCGACAAGGTCAGCCTGGTCAAAATATACCTGCAGGACATCAAGGTAAGAGCAGGAAAATACACACAACTAATTTACAGAGGGAAGACAAAATACTGTAAACTTCATAAAAAAGCACTTTTACTTTGAAGTAACTGAATCAGCATTACAAGCACTGCTACAAAGGTGGGTTCTATTAGGTTGCATACTAATTAGCATTATTTGTTCCCCCTTTGTTGGTGCAGTTTGATGCACCTGCAGGTAGGTCACAGGAGATTTAGCTTCTTTGGAGGTCTGAAGCTCACAAATCAAACTGCCTCTTTAATAGTTTAAAGGGACAGTTCGCCCCAAATCAAAAATACATATTTTACATTTTACCTGTAGTGCTATTTATCAATCTAGATTGTTTTGGTGTGAGTTGCAGAGTGTTCGAGAAATCGGCCGTAGAAATGTCTGCCTTCACTTGAATGTTATGGGACTACATGGCACTCAACTTGTGGTGCTCAAAGTTCCCAAGAAATACATTTAATAAGCTCAACAGCAATGTCTCTTTCCAGAAATCATTGTGAGCAGTTTCATGTTGGAATTATTTTATTTCTACCAAACTACACATACCAATCTCATCACCCAGGAGAAGGAAGTATTTATCTGTACTCGATACTGCTAGCTCCCCTCGCACCACTGATGTAGCTAATGTTACAGCTCAGCCGAGGAGGATGACATCAATGTTCATGAGTAGATTAACGCTTCCTTCTGCGTGGTGGTTCGATTGACATTGTTGTTTGGTAGAAAGAAAAAAGTTCCTACATGAAACTGCTCACAATAATCTTTGGATTATCTTGAGTAACCAGGTCATGATTTCTGCAAAGAGACATTGCTTTTAAATTTTTAAAATACAATGGAATACAAGCCGAGTGCCATATAGTTTCATTATATTTGAGAGAATGCAGACATCTCTACGGACGATATATCCAAAAATAAGCAACTAACACAAAAACAATCTAGATTGATAAATAGCACTACAGGTAAGAGGGAAAATCTGTAATTTTGATTACTATGAATTAGCATTCAATTTAACATATAACTGTGATTTTAATTGTGATTAATTTCTTTGAGGTTGTTTTTTTACTGACCTATCTACATTATGTTGTGTACCTCCTCCTGTGTGCAGACTTCAGCATTTAAAGAAGTATAACTGCTTTTTCATCAGCATTATGACCCTTTTGGATAAGACAGGATGACTAAGTATTTTTCCACTCTTGAAATTGACTTTCCATCCCTCTACTTTCCTTGTCTCATCTCATCTCATCTTGTCTCCTCTCTCATACAAAGCCCATCACATTGCTGTTGGAGTCAACGGCCGCCAAAGATATGTCCTGCCTAATAGCAGGTTATTGTCGAGTGTTTGTTGACCCGAACCTCAACATCTTTCCATGGATACATGACTCCAAGAAGCACAGAGTGTCTGCTGAGGAAGGTACACATTTACAGTAATATACAGCCATAAAATTATTGATCCATACATCCATAAAGTCACACTAGTATGTTATAAATAATAAATAACAGTCTTGTGTTCATATTGGTGTATGTTCACAGGTTATGTGTCCCGATGCGGCAGCGACTCAGACACCTCCTCAGACTTGGACATGGAAGCACTGGTCACCCTGGTGTCTCATGACGAGAGGCCCTGCCAACGTGTCAGATCCTCATCAGACCCAGAGGGAAGAAAAAGAAAAGACCGAAACAGAAGGAGAAACAAAGATGGCAAAGAAAAGGGAAATAAATCTTGGGAGGATAATAAGCAAAAGGAAGAAAAGGATGCTGACACTGAAAAGGAAAAGTTCCCCCTAGATAAGAATAGAGAGAGAAAGAGTGAAGACGCAGAGCACATGGAGGAGAAGGAAAGAGCGCAGGATGGTCGGCAAACACAGACGGAGATAACGGACAATGACTCTGGGGAACAAAGGGAAAAAGTGGGGCAAGAAGGTGGAGACAAAGTGCAAGAAGCAGAGGAGCAGCCATCTGTATCGGAAGCATCAGATTCTTGTAATACTGACTCTCATGTCATCACCAGCCCCTCCAGCGACTCCCTCGATGCTTTGGAGGAAGATGACTTAATTTCATGTTCCTCCTCCATCCACTCCAATACTCCCTCACAAATGCATAGCTACTCCTCTGTTCAGCTTCATCCCTACTCTCACAGGCGCGTTCAGCCCCACCTCCTCGCCCCTCCACCAGCTCACGCCCATCCTCTCATCCACCTCACAACTCACGACAGACGAGGAGGGGGCTGCAGGAGGTCGGGCGACGGAGCTGATCCCCAACTCCTCGCACCGGTCTCCCCCTCTCCGAGCCTTCACCACATCCAAAAATGTGCAGGTAACCCCTGCTCTGATGACAGCCCCATGTGTTTCGCTGAGCTCTCCCGCCTTGTGGACTTCCTGCCAAGCCCTCCGGAGGCCAGCGAGGACGATGATGAAGAAGAGGAGTTGAGGAGGAGGAGGAGAAAGTCGGCGAGAAGAGCAGGTGAAAGAGGAAGCGTAAACACTGAGGGCAGTTTTAAAGAACATCCACTATCCCTGTCCCCGTCCTCCAACATCGACTTTGTGTTCAACTTTGACCAAAGCGACGCTCGCTGCTACTACAAACTCTGCTCCAACATCACCCCCGACAGCGCTCGCAGCCTTCCCCACCCCCTGCATCATAATGAGGGAGAACACTGGAAGGAGGTGGAGGAAGATGTGGAGGAAGATCCGGCTAAGGCGGTTGATCTGGAGCCTATTCCCATCCTTCAGCCACCACCTGGCTTTGGAGACAGCAGCTCTGACGAGGAGTTCTTTGACGCCAGAGATCGCTTCACCTCACCTGAAGACCCAACCTCGGGGGCCATGCCAAGAGGTGATTTGTTTTTTCTTGTGAGGCTGAGCACATGAAAACACAGGCTTTTAATTATGGCATTGCTGCCATCTAGTGGTTGTCCTTTTTACTTTTTATACAACATTGCACTAAAGAGTAATAAAACATAATTACCAGAAAGTAGTAGACCACACATCTGACCACACCGAGGGTACTGAGGATTTGAGGTCTTTATACTTCTACCTTACTGATGGAAATATTGTACATTTTACACCACTACATTTATTTAACAGATATATTAACTAGTTACTCTTCAGATACAATGCAAGTTAAAGATTAAACCAGTTGTTCCCAATCTTTTTTGGCTGTGACTCCTGACAAAAAGCATTTTCCTGATTGGTCCCCTTTGTCAATGAGTTGTTAGCAGTTCCACTACAGAGATATTTTACCTCTAGTCTTCCCAGGTGGTTTCTTTAACTAAAGACAAATGATTCAATATTTATCAAAACAACACCAGAGAGTACGAAAAAAGTTGCAAAAACAAATTTATGCAACAGAACGTTTTTCTTTTTTGGAACTTAAGATATAGATAGCTACAACAATATACCATGAGTTAAGAAAAATACATAGGAAAAGACATAAAAAGCCCAAACAGCAAAATCCCAGTCGTCTTTGTTGACAAGTTAGGATTTTGGACCCATTACATGAAGTAGGGCCCTGCTCCTCTCAAACAGCAATCAGGCACATATGGAGTTAGTCAATCACAGTGTTGAAAGCCTGGCAGCGGCCGTTTATATCATCATCATCATTTTTATCATCTCTCATTATGATGTATCATCGCAGAAAAAAAACTGCTTTTAATTACAGTTACCCTGCCACTCGCCTTTGACACAAACCTTCAAGCAAAAATGTAAAACTATGTACACTATGTTTACTTTCTGCTTCTAATTACTGGGGAATTAATCAAAGCTCAAAGCTCATTTTGATGTACACTCTGTTTTTAACACAAGATTGCTGAAGCTGAGACTTTTTTACTATGTTGCAGATATTCGCACAGAGATGAAACTGGACTTCCTCAGCACACTCAGCCTCAGTGACATCAGGGTCTCGGTGACAGATGCAGACAAAGATGGAAAAGAGGAAGAAGACAGAAAAGTAGGAGACGAGGAAGGAGGAGGCAAAGAAACATTGTTCCAGCTCAGAAAAAGATCCCGTAAGCGTCGTTCCTTCATGGAAACGGATTATACCTCTAGGGTGTCATATCCAGAGCCAGATCCAGAAACGCAGAATCTGGTCTCTAGTAGGCTTCGTGAGAACCTCATGGCTGAAGCCAATGACGCACAGATGCTGAGTTCAGATCCTGAACCTTCAGAGCAAACCCAGAATCCCAGTCCTACGGTCTCCTCTTTGACCCACTCTGAAGGGGAACCGACTCAGCTTGAGTCAAAGCCCATTCTGTCTAAACCCCACTCACATGGACCTGGCTCTCCTTGTGGTATGGGGTCTCATGAGCATACTAGAGACCCACAGGCCACCTCCAGGACCAGGAAACAAGAAATGGAGATGGAACCTGACGCCATGGAATCCAAATCAGTCACAGATCTGGTGAAGGCAGCGTCTCCTACCATCACCGTTGTCCGCTGCCGGGTGGATCCAGATGGAAAGGAGAGTGCTGATCGGAGGGGTGATGGAAAGGAGGAAGGGGAGGAACAGAAGGAGATGAGTGAGGGAGAGGAGGAAGAGACAGCAGGTGTGTCGGGGAAAGGGACGTTCACTAATCATATGTTTTTGACAGAAAGCAGTGAAGAGGAAGGTAAAGGGGAAGAAGAGAAGAAAGAGGGCGTGAGAGGAAACTCATCCAGTTCAAAGAGACCACTCATTGGTGCCGAGAGGCAGCCAGAGGCCAACACACTGCCTAGATGTTTGATAGATGTGACTAAAAAAAGGAGTAATGGCCTTTTGGGAGCCCATCTGATTGCCCTAGAGCAAAACTCGTATGTTGAGGAAGAAATGCTTGAAAGTGTGTGTGAAAAGTCAAACCCTCCATACTCACCACCACCCCCTCCACCCCCATACCCTCTTCCTCCAATACCAGTTCTTCACAAATCCCAAAGTGACTGTTATTTGAGGGGACAAGGAGGCAGTGAAAACACGGGAACCTCAATCAAAATGTCTTCATCTTATTCTGAGGAGATGTCACAAAGATACACTAACAAAGCACAATTACATTTAGACATCACCACCAGTATTATTGAGGATGATGCCAACGGTGTTGTTAGCTCTACGATGACTAATAGCGATGAAGTTACAGACAGCACCAATTCGGACAATGTGTTTTTTGATGATGACATCAGTAATTCCTTAACTTCTAGTTCAAGTGACAAGAAAGATGAGTGTGCTATAGCTACTGGGCATAGCATCAGTGCAACTTTGACTACAGCAAGTGAAGGTGAGTCTCAAATTATTATCAAATCTCTCGCGAACACTGAAGCTCATACAAGAATTAGTTCAGTAAATTCTGACTATACTCGTACTATAAACTCTATCACTGCAAAGCTTGGAGTTGCAACAAGTGCCACATCGCCTACATTTAATTCAGGTACCAGATTACGACTAGATGTTACACATGAAAGTGCTTCAGGTTTGGATCAAAATGTAGACAAACCCATAAGTGATTCCACTATGCAAAGTGCTGAAGCTAAAAATAGCTTGGCTAGTCCTAGCTTAGCAAAAGCTAACACAGTCACAATACACCATCTCTCCAAGACGCCTCCTTCCCCAACTCACTTCCTCTTCCAGACCTGTTCCCCTAGCATTATGGGTAGCTTATCTGCCTCCACACTCAGAGGAAAGATTCAAAAGTTGCCCCTTTATTTATCGCGCTCCCAGGATACCCTCAACCAAGCTGTGGTGGGGAATGTACCTCAGAGTTCAGCTGAGGACAACAGTAGGGACGAAGTCGAGATCACCATTAAAGTTACGGACGTTGATGACGTCACCCAAACAGTTGACTTCGAAACGGGCACAACTGAAGAATCTTTTGAGTCAGACGATTCAGATACAACAGTTACAGGATCCGAGGTGGACGGGGAGTTTTTTGTTGAAACAAACTCAGCAAAAAGTTCTCCATCAGTGTCAGAGGTGAAGGAATTAAGCCCTCCATTGCCTGTCCAGACTGAGCCCAAACCCCAACACCAACATCTGCCTCTGTACACTGGACCTATCACGAACACACCAGGACCAATAACGGATCCTCCAGCCTCCATAGTGAACAACCTCCAAACAGACTCTTCAAGCCTAAAAATGGAAACTCCTGGCCCTATAAAAGATGCTCCAGAATCAAAGATGAAGGTTACAAGTCCAGGTGAAGATTTCCCAGGTTATAAAATGAACAATCAGTCACGTTCTATTGCCCATCCGATAGTAGTGACCACACAGAATCTAAATGGACCAGGACTCCTTTTTCATAGTCAGACACAGGAAGTAAGACGGACCAGTAGTGACAGACCTTTGATGGGTCTTTGTAGGCCTACAGAGAAGAATTCATACTCACCAAAAACACTTTCCTCAGGCTGCAGGGTGTTCACTATCTGTGAGGATCCATCCCAGACAAAGAGCCAAGCTATGGTGGAGACTACCCCACCCTTGAAGTCTGAGTTTGGCTGCACGTCAGTGCTGGTGTCTGGATGCGAGTCAGTAGTGGAAGGGGTGCAGGTGCCGCTGGAGGCTTGTGGTTGCCCAACGGTCTATACCAACTGCTTCGGCAGCGGGGACAGCTTCGACGAGGAGCTGACGGTCTACGAGTTCTCCTGCCGCACACAGAGCAGCGGTGTGACTCAGACTTCTGGAGCAGGTCTTCCTCTCATAACCTCTCCACCCGTTTCCTCTTTTCTCTCCACCTCCTCCACTCACTCTCCCTCCTTCCCACGCTCCAATCTTTTCTCCTCCTCTACCTCTGAGCTCAGCCCTCTCCTCTCGCCATTATCTGACTCCTCTGACCGTTTCCTGCCCCAAACGCATAAGGACACCATCAGTCGGCTTGGCCAGCAGCGCTACCCAGAACCCCCAACAGGTTTCCAAGTACTCCGCGTAGACGTGGATCAGCTCCTTTCCATTCTGGAAAGTACCGGTGCTGACAGATCCGTAGCAGGCCATGGAGGTCGCCACCCAAGGGACACCTGCCCTGCCCACTTTACAGAGAACAAGAGGGTGCTCCAGATAGAGGCACGGCGGCTGATGTCAGGCTGCCAGAAGGTGGTGGGGATTGGCCAGAGCCCAGAGGAAATGCTTCATTCCCTGGCTGACAGTTTCCGGACGCTGGTGGAGTTGGCAGGTATATGCCTGTGGTTCTCTGGTTGCGAAAGGTGTGACCGGAGGAACGCGGAGGCAGTTGCCGGTCTGGCAGATGTGGCCCGTTCATTCAGAGACTTCTGTCTGGCAGCAGAGCGGGCCAGCAGCAAGCGAAGCTGCCAGGACCTGAGCTCCAAGCTGCTAGCGAAACAGTGCACCGCGCTCACCGCCTCTGTCTTCTGCCTCACTCAGCTGTTCCGCACCCTCACTGCACTATGAGTGAACCACAATCTCAGAAGTCTTTTGAGATGACCTTGAAGCAACCTGTGGTGTGTAATCTCAGATACATGAGGTCACCAATGAGCCTGCAGCTGATGCAGGTGTGGGCAGAGTGTGACTCGGGACAGTCATGTTTAGGATGGGCAGTGTGAGGTGAGGTTACCTCAGAAGCACAGTGGTGTCACTGAGCTCCATCACAGCTCAAGTGACAACAAGAACTCTCAACATCATAGAGCCAGTTTGAGATCGTCGAGGTGCATGTGGTTACTGACTATATGCCGTGCACGTACTGTAGCCCACAAAACAAACAGTCAGCCAACAACCGCAGAGTTGTGCTGCTTGTTTTCCGGTATTGAGGAACTGATGTACTTGAATGTATTCTATGTTATCGATTATGTTTATTTATTCATTAATTTATTTAATTACAGGTTACTACAGTGAGCAAATAAGGAATGTAAAGAGAAGGAAGAAAGACATTTGGAAATGTTTACAGGCATATCTTTAGATGGAGGAGTAGTGGGCCTTTTACACACATACACAAGCACACAACCTCAAATACACAGAGTGAATCAGTATTTGATTCCCTTCTTACACATGCCTTTTGTGTGACTGACTGACCATGTTAGGATAGGAAACACTGCAGTTTACTGATGCTTATATATCTTTACATTCTCCAGGCGGCCAGTGAGGACTTCTTTGAATGTTACTGTTTACAAAACCAAAAAACTAGAGTGAGAAATTATTTGCTCAAATCCCACAAATCAAGCCTGAAATTGTGTTGGCCATTTTATAAATCTAGTAGCAGAATGCTGATGTAAGCGCATTATGTGACTTTATGAAATAACCGTTTGGATGAGATACATCCCTTTGCACATTTAATTTGTTCTCATTTTGTACACACATTCAGTATGGTTTATGGAAATGTAATGCATTTGCTAGCTTTTCTCTTGTTTATTTGTCAACACTCTCTTTCTCCACCTCCAGTGGAAACACTGAACCCTCCAGTGCATGGTGATGTGGCTGTCAACCACCTGTCTTTTCCATCAAATTATTTTATTTTTTTCTCTTTTGTACTAACATGTCCATTGAGAACAAGAATCTCCAGAATTCTATTGGAGACTTGGTGACACTTCCCAATAGATATTTATGGTATGTTACATTGTTTATGGGAATTTTAAGAGTCTTAAGTTTTAAGCAATTTGCAAGCTTTTCAAGATCATAAAAACCTGCACGCCTCTCTGAGCTTTGTGGACAGTCAGGAACGACTTAGACTACGACTATGTCCCTTACACTAAGTGCATTATTATTACAGATTTCCAAGTATGACCACAACGCGTGGTAAACCAGTGACTGAACACGGGTGCAGATGGCCCAAACACTGCAGGATTACAGTATGTAGCACAGGCTGTCTGTATGTGCTTTTCCATCCATTAACATATTGAGGGAGAGGGTCTCAGAGAACATCTGTCAAACTGACCCAATCATTGGTTGACAGCCTATCATTGGAGTTCCTCGAACTCAACACATTCGCCACAGAATCATGTACAACACTGATTTACGTGAAGCTTATTATTGTGGATAAGCTGACATATTACAGCATTTTCACTTGGAATGTTTCTTAAAATAAAAAGGATTGACGCACACTGGACCTGCATGTTCACTGGAGAAATTAAAGTTATCGGAACTAATTTCACCACTGCAGTGCTGGGAACACAATCTATTGCAAACAGTGTTTCTATATACAGTATATATTTATAATGGCAATTGAAACTGTATTGTTAACTTGTCCTGTTTTGTTCCCTAGGGTTGCAAAAGAATATAATTTCCTCTATTGTATTCCCAATGTTCAGCAGTGAAGAATTTCATTACTTTTACTATGATCTCCATGAGAAAATTGCCCCAAACAAATGATGGAAAACTTTTTTTTAAATAATCTGTGCTCACAAAGCATGCTGTAATAAGCCATAAATTGCATTGTTGTTTCATCAGGGATTTTATCTGTGAATGACTGAATGATGACGTCTGCTCTTGCTTTGTAATGCTCAACTCCCACCATTAAAAACAATGTCAAGATTTTCTTTTTATGATTCCTTTATTGCTCACCCATTTGCACCCTCTAATTACCAGGACAGGTTAGTTTACAAATGTCGAAAAATAGGTTTATAGGGTGTAAGAGACATGAACTTGAACTTGAGCAAGAGAATCAAAGATTCTCAAACAGGGAAAACCCTGCTGAAGATACCATTAAAACATCCATCATATTACAGTTGAGTTTAAACCATTTAAATATATGAACATTGTACTCAACAGAATGGTACAGAGAAACAAGAATATTAATTTAAATAAACATTAATAAGAGAATTTGGATAAATAATCTTCAATAACATAAAATTATAAAAAGATATACTGACTATTCAGTACATTTTATTAACAATTTTGACCTTTTCTGGGAGAGCGCAAACATCTTTTTAAGGCAGATGGAGTTTGCCTGAACAAGTCAGGGGTAAAACTGTTTACCTGTAACCTATTTTTCTTCCTGCGTCACTCGTCTGTTCCCACTGCCAAGGACAGGAGACAAAAGGAGTCTAAACAAGAGATAACCACACAGCATCGCCGTGGAGACCATACGGGAAGCATGCCCCCCGCCTAAGGAGAGCCAAGAGGAGGAGTCTCCAACCTCATCATCAGGGACCGCCTCTGATCACACACTTTCTCCTCCCCTCCAAGAGGAGGAGTCTTTACTTCCCTCACCAGCACCAACTTCCACCCCCCAGACTCCATGCAGGTCCCCCTCCTCTCTATGCACTCTCCCCATCCTCCCCCCACCTGGAGTTCACTGACCACATGAAAGTTTTCTGCTCCACATATCTGGAACAAAGTCCCTGAAAGCTGCAGGTCTGCTGAGACCCTCAGAGACCCTCTGAGACCCTCAGCTCCTTTAAATCCAGATTGAAGACTCTTCTGTTTGCTGTTGCCTTTAATTGAACCAGATCCAAGGATATTAATCCATTTCTGCATCTCACTACTGTATTTTATTTCTTAAACTGCACTGCAACTTTTATTCTATTCTTTTTTGCTTTTTAATGTTTTACTGACTGTTTTTAATGTTAAAATGAATGTTCTTAATTGCTTTTAAATCTTCTTTTCTTTTGCATTACATTTTGATGTTGTTAATGGTTTTATGTGAAGCACTTTGAATTGCCTTGTTTTTTAAATGTGCTATACAAATAAACTTGCCTTGCCTTGCGTTGCCTTGCCTTACTTGATGTTATTGACTTCTACAGTATAAGCTTGCCTTTGAATTTTCATTATTGATTAATAATGTTTTTGTCAATTGCCGGTGGTGAATGTCACTGGTATTTCCATTGGCACTGGTTTGCCATCCACTAGTGAAACCTTCATATCTGTGTTAGGTTGTCCTTTCCCCTGAAAAAAGCAGCTCAACAATGAGCTTTTGGATCATGTTTGTTTTCTTGGCCTGTTCATATCTTTGCTTAGTAGCGTGATCAGTGTTGTTCAACTCCACTTATTTGTCTACCTGTTTCATGCAGACGTATGGGAGCGGTAACTTGAAGCGTGTGGGTGTGATTCTCCAGAGGGGGATTCTGATTCTGCTGCTGGCCTGTTTCCCCTGCTGGGCTGTGCTCATCAACACTGAGCCTCTCCTACTAGCTGTCAAACAGAGCCCAGAGGTTGGCGGTCAATCCAATGTTGTTTTGTCTCATATGAGCAGAGTGGAGGGGAGGATGGAGTCTGTGATTGCATTGCTAACAGAATGATGAGAACTTGTCTTAATCACTTGTTGACTTGTTAGCCTTACCGGGGCTCACGTTGATTCCTCTGCTATTTACTGATGGCTTCAATTCTTACATATCCATGATATAAAGTATTTTGATTCAATTCTACATGTTTTACAAACACATTGCTTGTCTTCCTGCATGAAGTCTCTTCGCTGTATGTGAAGATCTGTATGCTCACTCTGCCGGTGAGTTTGGTGAACATTGTTTTCCCTCCTGCTCTGTAAATAATTTTATCAATAAAGTCTTATCCATACTAACATTTACATTACAATACTATTATAATATAGATTTTGAAGAAACTCAAAAGAGAAACCATATGTAGATGAAATAACAAAATGGGAATGTCTGTTTTTGTTTAATCTTATGAATTAAATACCCTACAAATCAAGGTATTTTAGCACACTACTGTTTAAAGCCTTTAAATTCAATATTGAAACAGTGATTTGTAATAATGTCCACAAAGGCCGAATACAAGAAAAGATGTTTGAAGGGTAGAAACACAACTTTATTCTCTTACCTTATATATTATCATGTAACCCAACACTGTGTTCAACAGATTTTTAATACGTTTTCATCCATTTTTACTCAATCGTTATGCTTAAGATAGAATTTGCTCTTTTTCTTTGTCAAAATAACAATGTTGAACTTTCTGAATGTCGGTCTTCTGTCTGCAGGCAGCTTTTATGTACCAGCTGCAAAGGCATCATCTTCAAAATCATGTGAGGTCTCTTGACACAAGGCTAGTTAGTGTTCAGAATCTTTGGGCGGACTTGGAAGAGAATTTCTGGATTCAGTTGGTTATAATAAAAATCAATTTAACAAAAGTTGGCAATATAGTGCATAATCCTCAGCTGAGGGATCATAAGCCAATGGCAGGCCACAGCCTTTCAACGGATGCCTTTAAAAAAGCAGCCTGCGAGAGTTAACTGTCTGTGTGCATTGACCTAAGAGAGCCTCGAACTGACCAGTACATTTGATTATATAGTCCAATGAAAATGTACATCGTCGCCTCTCATTGGCTCAGTTTTACAACATATATTCGGTTAAAGTTTCACATGGCTAGAATCAGCATTCGGATTCAGCAGTTCAGCTACTAAGTAGCTTTGAGAGCTTTCTTAGACACATTTGTGGATTTCCTCATAAATTGTACCCGTTTCTCAGTTTGTGTGCGCAGGCGAACACAATAGTCCCTGTTCTTGTTGCTAAGTGACGGTGTTTCGTCTCGAGATGACGTCACAGCTTGCTTGGGACCATGGCGCTGTTTGATAGCTTTTCCCCTCACACCAAGCATAACGGAATCGGTGCAGTCGGATCTCCGGTGAAAGTGAATCCAAACGAAAGATAACTTTCACCGTACTGCCTCGAGCTCACAGTTTTTTCTACTTTTTTTTTTTTTTTTTTTACCACCACTCGTTCTGGGCTTTTCATCGGGTTAGACGGTTGCCCAGAGCCCAGTAGTTCAGAGTCTGCATTTTTCTTTTTGAAATATTTCTCCATCGCCGTTCTTCACCACAACCTCTCCCGCGCATCATTTAATTCTACTATTTTAAATTAACAAGGTAATTATTGCGCTACCTACTGCCACCCACTGGCCTGGAAGAGTATTTAATTACTAGGCCAGCCAATATGTTGCAGGCTCAGACGCTCAACAATGGCAAATTATTTGCGGCAACTAAATAATATTTTTTTGGACCGATTAAGTGAAATTGGGCATTTTCCCACGACACACCTGACGATCTCTCACGGCACACTGGTGTGCCGCGGTACAGTGGTTGAAAAACACTGCTCTAGGAGACTTCAGTATCCATCCCCCTCTCTCTAGCTCATTCCATGCATACCTGAAATAAATCTAAGTAAGAAACTCAATGTGGCTGTCTTCTATGTCACGCATACTCCTTCCCATAAGGCTCACTATTCCTTATTAATTATCCCTTTTAAGTATCGTAATTTATACATAGACATTCCTTATTTACAAGTGTAAGTCATTTTATTTTATTACAACCTAACACTACTGATGTGAGATTTTAATAATGGCAGAGTGGAAGTATTTCATAATCGAGGCCCAGAAAATCTGAGCTTAAGCTTGGCCTGAATGAACCTGATAAACAGGTTTAAGTTGTTCGATAAAGCCACTGAAGCGCCAAATATATTAAGTGCCTATCTTTTCACTTCAAAATGTAAAATGTAATAAAAAAGAAAACAGAGATGGAAAGAGAACATTGCAACATTCACATGCCAAAGAAGCAGACGATAAACCCATAATGTAATGGATGAAATATTTTGACAAAACCCTTGTCATGAACAAAGCCAAAACGTTGCCAGCACACAGCCCACTAGAGGTCAGCTCAGACTTTGACGTAAATAGAGATGACCTTTCTGCCCTTTAACTCCCCTTTTGGCTCCGTTTTTTTTTCCGTACCTTCCTTGTACGTCATCTTGGGTTCAAGGACAGTGTTAATGTGGTTATTTTTCTCTCTATCATGAGTGTTGAAAATTAACCTGCGTGTGCAAGATGCGAGACCGACACTATAGTGTCACACAGTAAGGCCCTAAACAGGTTATGTATTATAACTTGCATTTTCTAATATCTGAAAACCTGTCAGTTGAGTTATGCTCCTCGGCCTTACAAGTGACGTAACAGACTCCATACGCTGGAAATATTGTTTGAATATGCTCAGATTGGTGACTTCACTGTTCTCTCAGTGACAGCATTTGGGGATTTGTACATGACATTTAAACAACAAATGGTGAAAAGGACAGTCCCAGTTACAGCCAGGAGTCTACAGCCTTTAAAAACTTAATTTTAATTAAAATACTCATTACTCATTCAAGCCTAAAGCAAATATTTTGCAGTGGAGTCATATGTTTTTACTGTAATACTTTGCAGATGCTTTGCACGTGTGTGTGTGTGTGCGCGCGCGCCTGCATGAAATTGTGATTGCTTGACATGTGCTGTGTTATGAATTTTCTGTTCACACTTTTTCAGCTGTAAAGAGAACTACATTATACTTCTACTATATATTCTGGAGGCCAATATTGTACTGCTTACTCCACAACATGTATTTGATAACTTTAGTTAACAAAGTATAAATCAACTAATAAATTATTACATGCTCTTATTGATTAAGAGACCCAGTACATCAGTATATGATGTAATTATAATTAGCTCCACCTTCACCAGTTCCCGACGGGAATTGACGCACCCAAACAACTGCAGGAGGTGGTTAGCGAGGACCTGTGCCCTTGGACCACGTGCGTAACATTCCCAGTACTTGGTTATCAGACCCAAATGTAACCAACCGCGTGTCACGTTGCTCGTCACTGTTCAGGGGAAATCAGCAGGAGCGGAAGTGCAGCCCGCTCTGTCTGCTGAGAGCACCGCAGTCATGGACGTTTCGCCAATTAAATATTCAGAGGGAGTGAAGGAAGATCTGAAAGCAGATGAAGCGGCTTGCTCGGTCCAGGGCTCCGGTGATGGCTGGGGCTGTTGTCCGAAGAAAGTGCGTGGCTTTATTCCGCCCGAATACCGAAAAGAGCTGGTTCAACTTCTCAAGCTTGCGGGACCAGTGGTAAGAAGCTCAGTCCACTGCGTGAACTTATTTGAGTGCTGACTTTTAACTTATTATTTACAATTCTTGTTTGAATGTCATCACCTATCTTACACTTTCTGTGCACTGCGCAAGCATTGGTAATTAGTTTGTTGTAACTTTGAGAAGCGCACATTTATTAAGGAATACAGTTTGTGCTTTCTAGAGATGGAGACTCTCCAGGGACTTGAGACTTGACTTCACGGTAGATTAGAAACTGTTATTAATTGGAGACCCAGTGTTATACAATACTCTGTTATTGAAAAATGGTTTACGGTTATTATTGCATATATACACAATATTAGGAATACTTTACCGTAACCCTGACTAACTTTATTTTAGGGGCAAAATGCGGTGATTTACTTTAAATGAAAGTTTTCATTGTGTGTTTGTTTTTCCATTTTTCATTCCAATAGCTTCTTTAAAGTGATCGCATACCAAACAACTAATTAAAGCTGATAATGTATGCTAATAGATAATGTTGCGATGATAATACAGACTATACATTTCTTAAATATAGTAAATACGACATACTACATTCATTACAACTTGATTGTCATCAATCAAGTTGTAATGTAGATGACACTTGACTTTGACTTGCACAAAATGACTGCTTACAGTTTTGTCAAATATATTTAGCAATAACCATAAATCAAATTGTTACACGCCTCATGTAAAATTGCTTCCAAAGATGACAAGAACCACAACAACACATGATCCCTTACATAGGCTATGTGTTGTTTTTAATGCAGTAAGGCTAATGATATCTATTAGGTCTTTACTCATTGAAATTGTCTATGTCTATGGTGGTCATGTTTTTATTTATTTTTGTATGTATCTTCCATTAATAAAAACAAGAAGAATTATGAAGGGTATTGCGTTTGTTTTTGTACTTCAGATCATTTCCCAGTCGATGGTCTTCATGATCAGTTTCGTCAGCACTGTGTTCTGTGGTCACCTGGGGAAAACTGAACTTGCAGGAGTAGCACTATCAATAGCGGTGAGGAGAATTTCTGGAGTCCTAACTGTGGTTGGACTAGCATCCCCTGACACTACTGGCATCTAAATTATCTTTTTTTGGTATGCTTTTTCTCTGAGTTCTGTTTTTTTTTTTACATTTTGTCTTGCAGGTGGTTAATGTCACTGGTATTTCCATTGGAACTGGTTTATCGTTGACTTGTGATACCCTCATATCTCAGGTAGTGTCCTCACCAGATGTCGCTCTTTCACTTAATGTATCTGACCTCGACAAACACAACTGCTACTGCTGGGTTCCCAGGTTTTCCTTGGGTTCCCTGTGAAACAACTCAACAATGAGCTTTTGTATCATGTTAGTTTTCTTTGACCCATCACACCCTTGGTTATTGGTGTGATTTGGTGTTTTCTAACTCTGCTTATTTGAGTATCCGTCTACCTGTTTCATGCAGACGTATGGGAGCGGTAACTTGAAGCGCGTGGGTGTGATTCTCCAGAGGGGGATTCTGATTCTGCTGCTGGCCTGTTTCCCCTGCTGGGCTGTGCTCATCAACACTGAGCCTCTCCTACTAGCTGTCAAACAGAGCCCAGAGGTAGCAAGGTGAGCCATTATTCAATCCCCTAAAAAATATACACTGTAAATATTAGTGCTGGTTAGTAACTGTGGTAGTCTTCATTATTTTATTATTCTATGATCAATTTCTTATAACTTCTATTCATTTCATAGATAAGTTATAGCCAGAGACAGCCCGTCTTTTAAATCAGACATATTAATGCATGGCACGATCCATGTCTGTTATACCATCTAGATCATCACTGAAAATGTCATGAACAATTCCTGGAAATTGGTCTCTACAAAAATGAATGAGAAGCCTGATGTGGCCTTAGCTAGACTGCCAATCTGTTAACATTTGTCAACATTTTGAAATGGAATGAATATGTGTTGTCAGTTATTGACAAGGTGAAAATGTGCTCCCAACACTTAGCTGAGTATTCCTGTGGAAGCTCAGTATTAATGTAGAAGGATGTTTTGACCTGTCTTTAGGCCCTGCAGTGTGTATCAGGCTGTGCCATAATAAATCTAGTGAACCCTCGGCACCATTCTCTAGACCCGACCTCGGTCAAACCCTTTTAATGTCGGGCTGACTTGTATTGATTCAGTTTCCACTGGTGGAAATTATATTTCGAGATAGTCAAAATGTTAATTTTGATATCCTTGACTAAAACCTTTTCACATGTAGAAATAACATTCCGACTACTCAAAACTGATTTACAAACAGCTTTAATTTAATTATAGATCTCTATAATTTAATATCCACATGTTGAAAAAGGATTGTGACTAGTGGAAATGTAATTTCCCAATTCAGATATCAACAATTGCATTTTGTATATTTGTATAATTACCATCATCATTGATGATATCTACAATGACATTTTGACTAATGGAAATTCAGTTTTTTACATCTAAAATTGTATTCTTCAATTAAAAGGAATTGCTGATATCTCAAATATATTTGCTTCTACTATGAATATAGTACTACTAGATAGCTGAAATGCAATTATAGTTATCTGTAATTACATTCTAACTAATTACAATTCCAAGGCAACATATTGATAATTTAATTTTGACGAGTCAGAACTGAATTGTTGAAATCAATAATTTTACATTTTGACAAGGGAGAATAGAGTTGTAGATATCATTAATTAGAAATGCAACTTTAGATGGCTGTAATGGAGTTTGAATAGAAATCAAGAGTTTACCAGTTGTAATTAGGATACAGATATCTACAATGTCCCTCTTGCTCACAGCAAGAGGGACACGGGTTCGATCCCCGATTCCCAGGCGGTCCTTCTGTGTGGAGTTTGCACGTTCTCCCCGTGGCAGCGGGTTCTCCGGCTTCCTCCCACAGTCCAAAGACATGTAGCTCAGGTTAATTGGAGACTGAATGTGAGTGTGAATGGTTGTCTGTCTCTATATGTGCCCTGCGATACACCGGCGACCTGTCCAGGGTGAACCCTGCCTTCGCCCAATGTCAGCTGGGATCGGCTCCAGCGCCCCGCGACCCTAAATAGGATAAGCGGTTCGGATAATGGAATGGAATGGAATATCTACAATGGACATTTCCACTAGAAATTAATTGTCGATATCAAGAATAAACATTTTGACTGGAGAGAAATGAATTGTACATCTTACATTAGAATTGCTACTAGTTAAAATTACGTTATAGACATGATGGCATTGCATCCTAGCTAGTCAAAAAGTAATTGTTACTACTGATTAAATGTGAATAGGACTTGCCATACCTGACCTCATATACCTTTTTAAGCTGACTTTAAATCCTACTCTCTCCCCCAAAACAACATACACCTTCAGCATCTCATTTAGTGACACTGCTGGTCATGTGGCCTTATCTAGACTGACAAACTGTTAGATATTTAGAAGTGGAATGAACTTAACACTGTTAAAGCTGTATTAACAAAACATTTTGGCCACTTGGGGGCAGCAGAAAAAAAGCTATCAGAACAACACTGTCAGTTTTAAGTATAGTTCTAGTGGCAAATTGTTGCTTATTTACACATCCCTGAGACAAAGAGCAACTATAGCTTTCATTTAATCTCGCCACATGATGAATTAAAGTCCAATATTCAGATATAACCAAAGCTAAAAGGAGATTTTCTTTTAGCTTTGGTTTAATCTCCACCAACTCCTGAGGGAAATATCTTGCATTTTAGCTGCTAAATGCTCATCTATGTTCACCAGCTAGTCTCTAATTATGTTCAGTTTTTAATAAAAGAGAAGTTTATTGTTTTTTGTCTTGTAAGACTTTTATAGTTAGATTCATGATTTAGATCCAGACCCAACATTGTCACCAGAGGATGAATCCCAAAGACTCATAACCTCATATTTTATAATATATATTTTATGTACAGTCATATGTTTCAACCTCACAATTACATTTATATTTGTTATCTTTCTGCATGAAGTCTCGCCCAGCTGTATGTGATGATCTTCATGCCTGCCCTGCCGGTGAGTTCGATGCATTCTAAATTCTGCGTATTAGGATAATGATACAAAACATAAAGATTATTACTCTCAAGCTCAAATTTGCCGACAGTATACCAAAGTGACACTCGTAACATTTTCTGATTCCTTTTTCAGGCTGCTTTTATGTACCAGCTGCAAGGGAGGTACCTTCAAAATCAGGTGCAGCAATGAAAACCCACTAATGTAAAGTATATGGTTGGATCAAAGTTATTAAAAATTATATTAATACCAGGTGTTGTGGTTTACAGGGAATTATATGGCCTCAGGTTGTGACTGGAGCGATTGCTAATATCCTCAATGCAATCATCAACTACGTTTTCCTCTTCCGTCTGGAGTTGGGCGTTGCGTGAGTTTTCCAACATCATTATTTTGTAGAAGAGCTGAACACTCAATTATCATTAGAAAGACTCAGATGTGACCATGAAATGTTGTCAACAAAAAAGGAATATGATTTTAATTTCTCCTTTGGTTTTAATCTTCTGTTTCTTTCTTCTTTAAGTGGATCTGCTGCAGCTAATGCTATTTCACAGTATTTGCTGGCTGTGGTCTTATTCATTTACATCTGCTGCAGAGGTCTGCATAAAGCCACATGGGGAGGTCAGTTGTAATTTAAATAGATTTTTTTTCTTAAGGGGTAGACTGCATTAATTATCTTACTCTATCTAGTAATGTCATTCTCTTTCACCATTCAAGGCTCTGGTGTTTTGCAACTTCTTAATTGTTTGTCTATTGTGAACTTTCCAGTTATTAATGTTTGACAGGATTAGTTACACTCTATAACTGTTTTATTGTAGTGGGCAAGAGAGGTTACAGGGATGACGCAGCTGGCCCAAGTTAGGATTTACTTTTAAATTCGTAAGGCTGTTGCTTAAGACTGCCAATAATTTGCCAGTAGTACAGTCATTCTGACTTTACAAATATTTATAAATTGAGTGAACCCTTTCGACCTGGGCTCTGTTTAGCTTTAAAGCTAACTTTTTGATTTCTAAAAAACACTTGCAGTATTTGAATCATTTAAAATAAACTCATGCAGATAGAATTTGTCTGTTGTCACTTTGGTCTATGTCCATCCTTTGCTTAATTTTGATTTTAGCATAACCAACTGCTCACAGGAGTTAGCTCTAACATGAAATAAGAAATGAAAAGATACACTACAGCTTAATGTAAAGACATCCGTCCCACAGGTTGGTCACAGGAATGTCTGCAGGAGTGGGGACCCTTCATCAAGCTGGCCATCCCCAGTATGCTCATGCTTTGTCTGGAGTGGTGGATGTTTGAAATAGGAGGATTCCTGGCCGGACTGATTAGTGAAGCTGAGCTCGGAGCTCACTCCATAACTTATGAGCTGACGGTTGTAGCTTACATGGTAAGTCTTTAAATGTTTTGCCCTACCATTAATGATGTCTTATTTGTAAAGGCTAACCCACCGCTTGTGTGTTGGTCACTGCACGAATGCAATTTTAGTTAAAGGGATAGTTCTCATTTTTTTAAGTAGGGTTGTATGTGGTACTTATCCATAGTCAATGTATACAGTAGATGGCGGTATATATACAGTAGATGACGATCCCCAGTTTGGAGAAGCAGACAGGCGTACCGGAACGGGAGCAAAGTAACGTATTGATGTGGACGGGGGCAGCAGCAAAACATATTTTAGTCACATAAAAAGGCCCAATTAAAAAAAATCTGTTTAATTGTATGCTATATTAAAAATATTTTCATCGCTTTACCTAACTTTTATGTTAATTTGGATTCACCAAAGTCACACAACAACAAACAAACTAAACAATCGAGGCAGCAGTATGCCAGCAATTCCTCTGTTCTGTGAGGTAAAATTACTGGTTTTGTGAATGGAGTCAGATGGCTTTGAAGAGAGCGTAGATAACAGCTTCAGTGTCCCAATGTAAAGGTCTTTCTGATGGCAAGATAAATCCGTGAAAATATTCTTCCGTGTTGGTACTCTAGTCTCCTTCTATAGTAATACAATGGGTACATCCCAAGTCTCTTAATTGTCGTTTCCTCGCTCCTCGCTTGAACCAGAAGTTGTTCTGCGTCGCCATATTGACGGCCGTCCCTAAGATCTTATTTTTGCTCTGAGGAGTGAGGATCGAGGAGGCATCTAGGAGGAGCCATGAGCGAGGAAGCCCAAGAGCAGGCTTCCAGGAAGTGTTTTAACGCTCGACACGCCCCCTTATTGTTTATCAGTTATCTGATTGGTCGGACTGATCGCTGGAGTTTCATACCAGAGTGAAGACGGATCACAGATTAAACTCAAGCTATATATTTGATCTGTTTACTGATTCACCATCTGGTTAAAATATATGTTCATTGTAGGTCAGAACAATAAAAGGACCACAAACAACTTTCTTCATTTATTAGAAAGAATTGTCTTTTCTTGATCTGGTAATTCCCTCAATAACTTCTATTATGGATATAATTAAAGTCAGAGAGAGCTGGAGAGAGGAAACACTTTTTGCATCATTTAAATTCAGTCATGTGAGGCTGATCATTCCTGAGTGTCGGGTTTGAGGAGTTACATAATTTAGGTTTAACCTGAAACATTGAACCTAATAAATTACTTCTAGTGTTCAAGAGAAACCATAATCATATTCTGGGTTATTTTATAATGACGTCACAATCAGAATTGCAAAACATACAGAGGCAAATAATTCATAAATAAGATAAACGCATTCCGCCAGTAGAAATCAGTCCTGCGCTTATACGCAGGACACAGCACACAGTATAAATACCACGCACTGTGTATAAATATTCAATGCAGTTTGTTTAAAAGGTAACAAAATACAGAGAGAAAACATCTCTACTCTGTTAGCGATGATAACTGTGTGTCTTTATTAGTATAAGTAGTAGTTTAACACCATTAAATCAACTGAAAACATTATACAATCCTTTTTATTAATATTTTAATTGGATTTTTATTGGAATGTGAGCTAAAAACTGTCTAGACCAGGAAACTATTCCGTTACACTGATCATGTGTTGAGACACAAACTCTGTCAAAAGCCTCTCCAGCTGTTAAACCAACTGACAGCTGATCCAGCTGTGATCAGCGGTCTCCGTCATCAGAAACTCATTTCTCTTAAAACTTATCTCCTTGTTTCCTCTCCTCGCATGGTTTTCTTGCGTCTCTCCATGTGAGGGGAAACGGGGATGCAATTAAGAGACTTAGGACGTACCCACTGACTATGGTTAAGTACTTCATACAACCTCACTTACAAAAATACAAACTATCTCTTTTAGGAAAAGTAGCTTTAATAAATGTTTTGGTCATTACTTCCTATAGTTCCCATTAGGACTCTCTGCTGCTGCCAGTGTACGTGTTGGGAATGCTCTTGGTGCAGGAAACATACAGCAGGCCAAGTTGTCTAGCAAAATCCCCATCATTTGTGCATGTAAGACCCAATGCATACTGTGCAGTACATGTTGAATACCTGAATAACCTTTTCACTTCAGTAGTAGTAGTTTAGTCACCATTTGTATTAAGAATATATTTGACACATCGTTCACATCTCATTAACACAAAAAGCCCTCTTGACACTACCAGTCATGCAGACAACATACATACAAGAAATCAGGTATTGAAAGCAATACATAGTAATACATTAGAACTGTATGCCAATCAACTGAAATGTACTACTGCTCTTTATGTAAAAGCAATAGAGTAAAAACAAGAGATACTGAATACTTGATGGAGTGATCAAGCGGTCTACTGGGTCATTATGTTCCACTAGCTCTTTTTGCCACTCCTGCTGTATATGTCAGCTCTACGTAGTCTGGACTTAATCTCATGAATACATTTTGTTTGAATTGATGTTTGGTCTGAATGTTCATTTCAAGACTAGCATTGTCATGTAATTCACCGAATGGCCCGAGGGAGGAATTGAATTTAACTTTTGACCAATTACAAGAGATATGAGATAATTCTATTAATCTTCAACCTTTTAATGGCAGCATCAGTAATCACAATTTACATTTTAAATTAATTATTGAATCTAAATTGGCCTCAGTTTGAATGTATAAACTAAACAGATTTCCTCACACTTGAACCATTCCATTTGCAATATTCCACTTTCTTGTGTTCACCTCTTCCCCCTGCAATTTCAATATGTAAATTGTTCAAAACACAGTTTTCGTTCAGTGTTCAATATATATTAATATGTGGTTGTTTTATCCCCAATGCAGTCATAATTGCCTGTTTTGTTGGAGCCAGCCTCAGCATTGCCAAAAATGTCATTGGATACATCTTCACATTTGAGCCGTGAGTAAAATCTTTGACACATTATTCTTCATTTTCTTTCTTGTATTGACAGCATGATTCAATTTGTTGAACCTAATTTCCAGTCGATGTGACTTACCAGGCTTAGTTCCATATTGGTGTCCAGACTGTAATACATTAACTAAGAACATCATCTTCATGCTGGCTCACAAACACTAAGCTCCTGGGTTGGTGATGCCACATTAAACACTGCTAAGACATCTATTTTCAAAAGGTCTGCCATACATATCCTTTCAGTTAAGATAAAGAAACCTGATCTGTCAGCTGGAGATGTTTGTATATTCAATTACCTCACTATGGGTGTTTTCACAAGTGGTCCATGTCAGCCCTTTGAGCGATTAGTCAGCATCATTGCAAGTATGTGAACACTTAAAAATGAGTCCGATTTTTCTGAAAAGAAACATACTCAGACCCCTTCAGGAGTTGGTCAGGGTTTCAAGTCCGCTTTGCGGTTCGATTAACCTGAGCATTGTGAACACAACGCGTTTCTGGGTTTGCTGTGTCCGAGCCCGCTAGGGTTGCCGTTAGGAATGCTCAGTTTGATCAGCCGCAGATCATTATCGGCTGATAGTCAGTAAAAATATGCAAACGGGAGATCAGCATTAATGCTTTTTCCTGCCAATCCCTGATGAATTGGCAGGAGCTGCCAGTGGGCAGCACAGTCCAGCTTGGCTGAGGAGAGGAACTAACTGCTAACAACATTGACGAAGGTTGCATTGAGTTACATTATGATGTGTTTAGGGACTATTTAGTAAAAAATATTTCTGGTATAACATTATCATGTGTTCAATTGCAATCTTGTAAAATTAAGTTTTCGGTGAGAAACTTGAATAAATACAGTTGTTTGAAAGTGATATTTTCACAATAATGTAAAATAAATATATTTTAGACGGAGTGAATGAAAAAAAGTGGAGAATCTGATGACCTAAAAGACACATTACCCCTTTTACAACGAACAGGACAGTAGTCTGTGTTGAAGCACGAGTGCCAACCTTAATAAATGTAATTGAAGGGGAAAGCATTGACCAGCAGAGTGATGAAGGTAGGAACTATAGTATGAACAGAAAGAGGGCTGAGGTCTCTTCAGAGCTGAGGTGGACCAGAAACAGAACTGAGTCCTCTTTCAAATGAACTGACGATGTGAACACAAATAGAACTGAGTCCCTTTTCTCTTGGTTCACTTTTTTGTCCACTTTAAAAGGACTGAGTTTGGTTTGTTTCAAAATGAACTCAATGCAAAAACTAAATAACTAATGACTGCTCTCATGTCCATGTCCTTGCCGAAACATGTAATGTCCATCAAGAATCTCTATCTTCATTTATTTAGAGACATTTTACAGAGAGTTGGTGATGTCATGATCGTATTTGTCTTCATGCATCTTGCTGATGCTGTTGCGGTAAGAAACAATTTCATGCAAGTAATCAGGATTTCTGAGCCAATATTGACCTATACAGAATGTGACTTGACCAAATCTCTGTTTGACATGGACAGGGTGTGACTGGAGGTGTTCTCAGAGGAGCAGGAAAACAATTGATTGGTGCTCTGTGTAACCTGGTGGGATTCTACTTCATTGGTATCCCTATTGGTGTGTCCCTAATGTTTGCAACAAACATGGGCATTGTAGGTAAGACCAGACAAGTAATACAGTGTTCTGAAATTAGTGCTGCATGTAGTCATATCTCCTGCTTGTCAAGAAGTGTTCTGGAAAGACATTCAAACGCTGCTCTCCTCCCTGTAAAAGGACTATGGATAGGGCTCACCATTTGTGTGTGGATGCAGTCGATTTTCTTCATCACATTTGTGTGCAAACTCGATTGGAAGAAGGCAGCTGAAGAGGTGCGTACCTACATCCGTTAACCAAAATTAGACTTTTTGATTTATCTTGAGATCTGTTTGAAGTTTAAAATCAGTTCAGAATCCAAAATGCATATTTTCCCTGTTACCTGTAGTGCTATTTATCAACCTAGATTGTTTTGATGTAAGTTGCCTAGTTTTGGAGATATCTTCCATAGAGATGTCTGCCTCCCCTCAAATATAATGTGACTATAAGGCACTATTTTCTTTCAACCATAGTTCCTACATGAAACTGTTCACATTAATGTTTTTGGATTATCTTTAGTAACCAGGTCATAAGACATTACTGTTTAGTTTTTCAAATGTATTTTATGGCACTCTGGAACACCACAGTGCCATATAGTCCCATTATTTCAGAAAGAAAGCAGACATCTCTACAGCTGATATCTCTAGAACAACTGACACCAAAACAGTCTAGATTGATAAATAGCATGACATGTAATAGGAAAGGTATGTATTTTTGATTTATGGGTGATCTGTCCCTTTACTAATTGTCTTGAATGTCTCTGATCAGGCTCTTGTGAGAGCAGGATTCCAGATCAAAGAAGAAAAAGAGATGGTCGTGATGGGAAATACAGGTAAGCTGCAATGCACACTCACTGAAACATCCTTGTGTGACAGTATTTTGTGTATACTATAAGTTCTCCCTCAATCCTCTAGACTTGACTCAGAACCAGGCTACTGCATCCAGTGCTGAGAGTGCTGTGGAGGACAACACATACCAGGAGGTGCATATTCCTGGCCAAGATTTATCCACTACCACTACTGTGGGAAATATTCTGTCAGTACCACAGCTGGTTTTAAGACGTGGCCTCGCATTGCTGCTCATGGGCGTTCTTCTCCTTGCTGGAATCTTGGCAAACAAGTTCCTCACCAGGCTGCTAAAATGAGTCATCCGCTGACATAAAGCTGGCAATCACACTGATGGCTGTCAGGATCGATGGCTCCATCGGCCATTAAACGATACTTTCAAGTTAACAATGAATCACCTTGTAGAGAAAGGGTTACTGTTACTATTAATCCAACGGAGGATCAACCCCTGAGTCTGCTGCTTTGTGCTTTTAGCAAACAACCCTCTCATATGTGACTGGACAGCCACTCTATGGCAGAGAATTAAACAAGGCGATATGCGTGGAATATCTAGCAAGCAAAAAAGTTTTTGAGGAGTTAGCGGACCAAACCACTAAGTCTATACAGCACATAGTTGCTTAAAGTGGCAACAGACATCTTTTCAACTTTTCCCCCACTAGCGTTTCCAAGTCGTATTATTGTTGGCGCCACTGTAGCAAAGAGAACCGGATACTTTACGTTTTTCTCAGAGGCTATAGCTAGCGATAAATTTAGCATCTTATTCAGACCATTAGCGAAAAACAAGATATGTATATATTCAAATGTATGATATTGTGTGCGCATGCAGTCTCTCCCCTCACGCAACTAACACAACCACAAGATGAATAAAAAGGATGAAATAATTAACAATGTTTTGACATGATATTCTTTTAAGGCTATTGGAGGACTAAACAGCGATACAAGCATTAAATAGGGCATAAGACACAGGTGTGCTCAATCATCATCTGTATTATGTAACATAGGGGAGCAGGCCAAGTTCAGTAGCTCAGGTAGAGTTAAAAATAGCTTGTTTCGAAGATGTTTTACACACACATTCTTGGGTTCAAGTGAAAATAAAGTGAAGAAACTTAAATGTGAATTTTTATAGATAGTTAAATAGTGACATCACATACCCCTGGAAAAGAGTGTGCGTGTGACATTATTTGACAATAGTACTTTGTGATCAAAGGCTTGTTGCGAGACCAAAAGTTGAGAGTTCTGGCACTATTTTTTTATTCAGCATTAGCGTTACTCTTTGTGTAATGGTCAGTTGTAGAATACGCTAAATACATGTAGGATTTATGTTCCTGAATCAGTATGTGGTATATTATGCACATGAATTGCATTTAATGCTCTCTAAATGTGTTTATCTCAGCAATACATCCACCACTGCTTCTTTGAATGCTTTTGTCAACATTGTTGACAATACAGAAATCCAAGTGAAGATCATCATTGCCAAGGAGTTTATATAAGCAATTCATTGAGATTTTGATGAGTAGTATTCTCATCATTGTCATATCAATAAAAAGTAAAAGGCTTGACACAACTGTGTTGTATGTACGTGTGATAAATAGTACCTGACACTATACGTCATATTCAAAACTTTGTTTCACAGCACACATAATAAAATATATCTTTCAATCAGGGTTTGGATGTATTTTAACAACTACAAACCAGGAGTGGAAGGATGTTCTTGAGTATCACACAGAAATTGTATTTCCGTTGCTTGACCTCATTATTGCTGGAGTAGAAGTAAAATAATTTGTGTTAAAAACAAATAAAGTATGGAAGTTGCCATTTTGAAAACTGCTGGATAAAAAAATAAATAGTTAATTAACTTAGGGGAAAATGTGTTCTTTGGCTTTTGAGGGAGCTCTTCAAAGTCGAAACAAAAATAACTGATGATGCCATCAGCTTGGAGACATCTCACACATATTGACCATTAAAGTCACTAAAGTCATCCTTTTTGTATTTTTTTGTTCGACAAAAAAAATGTAATGCTATATTGTTAAACAACATATTCAGCTAAAGTGTTACACATCAATCTTTATTGTTTTAAAACCACAGTTGAAATACCCTAACAAGTTATAATTTTCATATAATTAAATTTTGGCAGTTTCTCGCTGACGTGACCATCCAACACTGCACCATTTTAGAGTTTGCACGCACGCACGGCTGGGCCTTATCTGGATTTGAACTGTTAACGTTACACCTCATGTTTACGTTTTAAAAAACTATGTTTTTTGGTTGTTTCTTGTTTGGAAATGACAATTTCCACTGCTATGGAAAGAGTTGTGTCAGACTCATAGTTTGGGAAGCAACAGTAATATCTCCTGCTCAACAGCCCAACAAATGCAACATGAACCTGGCTAGCGTTACCAGAGCAACCGACTTCAGATGCCAAAGTAAGTTGAGTGATGTAACGTTGGCTATTTGATCTGCCTGACTTAATGAGAGCCCATTCTGCTCCGTCACATCTCCTGTCATTGCCCTTAAGGGGATGAATGCATTTACTGAGTTTGAAAAGTTCCTCTTCATGTCATGAGGTCATTAGTTTGAGGTGAGGACTGCCATTTAGCTGGCGTTAACGTTAATATTTCAGTGTTTCAAGCTGTTTGCGAACTTATTCTTATTTTCATGAATCTACAAATGGCAAGCTTTCACTGTTTGCTAATGTTTGTAGCTAAGACTAATATTGGGGATCAAAACACAGGTGCTGATTTCCTGATTAAAGACACATATGCACCATGACCAATGCATTCAGGATGCGGCACACTATTTTCATTGTAGTTGGTTGCTTAATCTGATTCTGGAAAGGATTGTTTGCTACAGTAGCATGAACTTTATGGACAAAATATACATGTTGTCCTCTCAAAATATTTGATTAATTTTGAACATGTTACATGATTATTTCACTGCTAGACCACTACAATATTACAGCAAGATAGCCATGGCTTGGTTCGATATCAAGGCCACATTTTGTTATTGTTTTCATTCAAACTTGTCTGGAAAAGTAATGCAGCATAAAGCATTGCATTTTAGTTGCTGTGAGTAGATCGGCTCTATTAACCAACATAATGTAGTAGAGCAAAATCTGACTGTTCATTGACACAGTCAAAACCGTCTTGGTTATGTCACGGTGGTGAATGGGAGACAACAGGATAAGGACCCAAACGCAGACAGGCAGGAAGGGTTCTGTGATTTTGTGTAAAAAATAATAAATAAATACAAACAGTAGAAACTGAGGGGACAGGGACAGATAAGGTTTCAGAGTAACAAGAAAAAAGTTTCAGTGACATGGAACAAAGGGCATGAAGCCAAAAAACAGCAATGTAACTTCGACAAATTGGCAAGGAATAAGTGGAAAGGGCTGGTTAAATATCTACAGGGCTAATGTGGACAGTGGGAAGGTCAATTGACTGGGAATGGGGTTAGTGCAGGGCAGGAGGGAGTGAGGAGACTTGGACAGGAGAAAAAGTCTGAGGGCATAAAGTAAAATAAATGCTAAAACATTTCTGCATCAAACTGTTTTAGCGTAAATGCATGTGTTTGGGAAGTATTAAGCATACAACTCGATACATAAGACAAGTCTGGAAGTAAATTGATGACTTCTTAATTATGGGAAGATCAATATTCATCAGTATTCATCTATAGCTCAGAGCACAGCTACATATCAGTGGGTCAGACAAACTACCATCAATGCTTTTACATGCACTAAGTAACCTGAATTCATCAATGTCATGTAAATGTGAAACCCTGTTTATGTAGTTATAGGAAACTGGAGAAACATGATCTTCTCAGCTAGATTTCTCCTCTGGAAAGAGAACAATTTGTCAATGTTATATTCCTAATCAGCTTTTTTTGTGCATTACAAAAATTAAAGACAAGGAAAAATTATCTCTGTGCACTGCTGTAGAAGGGAATGATGAAAATCATAAATGTAGCCAGTGCAGGAATGCCCCTTCTGTCTGGCCTTGATGCCCTTCTGAAAACCATATGCCCTACGGCTACAGTAGCCTTGATGCTCCGCCAACTCTGCCCCAGTTTATTACGCTGTTTTCTCGTCTGCCTCTTTCACAAAAAAAGTCAAATTTCAGCTAATTTAGAAAAAAAGAGAAAAAGGACGAGCAGTTCTTCCCATGTCACCCAGAGGGGTCATAAGTAATGCTGCAACGGATCATGAAACTCACGGTTCGGATCGTATCACAGAACGAATCACAGATCAGAGCAGCAAAAAAGAAAAAAAGGGAGCAAATATAACTTCTAGAGATCCCTGATCACATTTTTTTGTCACCGGTTTTCAAATGATGAGGAACATTGGGAAGGTTCTGTCCTGGCTGGAAACTGGTCAGGTGGAGGTTGAACGGTGCTGGTCAAGGTCTGAAGTGACTATGACATGAGTTTTCCCAGTTGATGGACTATTGTGAAGAGTTGTTTGGCTGTCTGCTGTTGGGTAGTCCACTCAAATAGTTGTCCCTGCCATTTAAGTCCTGGAGATCTTGGGACACCTACATGGGGCCCTGCTGACAGCTCAAATTACTTTATGATTAATTGATTATCATCAAATTAATTGACTAATAATTTTTGCTGGCTCATAGACTAACTTTTTTTTTAAGCTACTATAATGAACTCTAATTTTGTGTTGATTTTGCCTGTCCTTGTGGACGAAAGTGGTAGTGTTTCCGACCACCAGAGATCCTTCAGAAAACCTCTCATTTTACTGCAGCAGGGTATGGCGGTCTGCCCCGCTCAGTTCTGGTTCTGGTTCTCCTGTGCCTCCCTTCTCTCCAGCGGGCCCAGTAATACGGCCTGGGCCTAAAGCAGCGTGAAGTCAGTGTTGGCTTCCACAAACACCAGACACACAGTACATCTTTAATGCAATGATTGGTACATGTTGTTTTGGCACTACACACCCACTGCTCTCATTCACTGCCCCTGATTCATGTGTTGTGTAATTCAGCATTCAGACAGGCTCTATTTCAACATACTGTGTCATCGTCCTTTCACCTCTGCCCTATTAGTAATAAACTTGCCAAAACAACTTGCCGCAAAATCAGAAATGCACAGCGGTCTGGACAAAGATGAGTAAAACAAAGTTTAAGCTGAGAGATAATGCAGCCAAGAGAGGCAGACCCTAAGATCATATGACATGTATGATATGACATATGATGACGTATCAGTGAGGTATGTAATCTAGTAAAACAAGGAAAGGACAATTTTAGAGATAAGGGTGGTGTAAAGCAAATTGTCGTAGAATCAATAGAAGCAGTAGTTTTTACTGGCAGAAAATAAACAAAAAATTACCTGAACTGACCTCAATATAACTAATGTGAAACTGCCAATAGCAAGGTGGATTGCTTGGACTTTTTTTGAAGAGGTGTTTCCAAGAGCTGGAACTTCTAGAACTTTAACCCTAACCCGTGAGAAGTAAATCTTTATTTTGGACAAATGAACTTTTACTTACCAAAGCTTTACTGACAAACTCAGATAAAATCAGGAGGAGGGGTGATCTGTGATCTTTTTTCTTGATCCCCTTTGGTCCATGGACAGAATCTGTATTTGTTATCTGCCTGGCAAGGTGCTCTAAAGTCATTGCCCACCATGGCTCTGAACATCCCTGGTGTAATTGCAGTGGTGGTGTTCTATATCCTTATTCTAGGGACAGGGGTTTGGGCTGCCCGAAAGTCCAGAAAGGCTGAGAGGAAGAGCCATGCAAGTAGGACTGAAGTGGTGCTCCTTGGAGACAGAAATATCAGTTTGCTGGTCGGGATTTTCACCATGACTGGTAAGTTGTTCTGTGGGGCTTAGAAACTCCTGTTAGCCAAACCGTATATCAGCTCTTATTAGTTATTTGTTTTTTTTGCTAGCGAGACATGGGTGTTGTGCAAAGAGAGAAAATATGTAGGTTGCTATATACTTACACTTGCAACTGTGCACATACTCCTCAAAAGTACAATATATTCTAATTAAAGTGTGTGTGTCATTCTTCTGTAGCTACATGGGTCGGAGGTGGTTTCATCCTGGGTGTGGCAGAGGCGGTGTACTCTCCGAAAATGGGCTTAGTATGGGCTCTTATGCCTATACATTACATGGTGTCCTTCATAATAGGTATGACAAGCCATATACTATAGCGGCAGAAGGCTTATTGTTTCAGTGTGGCTTTTTTATCTGTTTTATAAATATTGTCTTAAACAGCTACATTAAATGTACAACACTTTTAAACAGTCAGGAATTCATTTTGTGGAGCTTGTTGTTCTGGATACCAACAGCTTCCATTGCACAGTCACTACAACACAAACTAAAGGACGGATTGCAAAATGTGCGACGCAAAGTAGAGCTTTAAATAAATTATTCAGAGAGTGAATACAATACAATAATTAACAGCTCATCCACTGCAAAAGGTGGTCTTTTCTTTGCCAAGCCAATGAGGAATATGAAGTATATCACCATGATGGACCCATTCCAGATAAAGTATGGCAAAATACTCAGTGCTGCTCTGGTGCTGCCTTCTATACTGGTGGATGTGCTGTGGGTCTCCTCCACTCTGCTTGGCTTAGGTAAACATATATACCAACCTAGTAAAACCACATATTTTTCATTAGAGGATGCAATTAAAGCATTTCAATTTCTGGGTTTGTGTAACAGGAGCAACTATGACCGTGATACTGGACTTGCCCTATGCCTATTGTGTTTGGATCTCAGCAGCTGTTGCCATCATCTACACTTTGTTAGGAGGCCTTTATTCAGTGGCCTACACTGATGTTATCCAGCTCTGTCTAGTTTTCCTCAGTTTGGTGAGTAACTGCTTTGTATAATAGGACATGTTTATTGTTAGATATGTATAGTAGTTGCAGGTATGTGTAGCAACCCTTTTCTGTTGGTAAACATGATGACGTATTTTTGTGGACAGAGCGTAGGTGTTGTATTGGATAGGAAATTAAAACAGGTATAGCAGAAGAGCTGGTATACCACCCAACACCACCACAATCCAGTTAATCCAAAAGAGCACTTGGCAGAATGCTAGCTACTGCACCCTAGGGGAACTTCTCAAGTCAGTCCATACAAAAAAATATCTGATACAGAGTTCACGCCCTTTGAACCTCTCAATGGAAAGGGAGAAAAACAATAGATCTAGACTTCCAAGACTATCTATGCCAAACAGCAATTGATTGGTTGTCATATGTCATATTTGTTTTTTTTAACATCTAACTTGTTGTATCAAGGTCTTCGGTCTGATCTCAGTATATATTTGCAGTGGTTGTGTGTCCCCTTCCTGCTGCTCAACCCCATATCTACAAACATTGCCCAGACTGCTTTTAACCACACGTTCCAAGAACC
Source organism: Ophiodon elongatus (assembly GCA_016806645.1). Classification (NCBI taxonomy): domain Eukaryota; kingdom Metazoa; phylum Chordata; class Actinopteri; order Perciformes; family Hexagrammidae; genus Ophiodon; species Ophiodon elongatus. Next base: position 1,895,547 of record JACSYO010000912.1, on the reverse strand, counting down.
CTGGGTCGGCACTCTGGAGCTGGACAAAGTCTGGAAGTGGATTGATGACTTCCTAATGATTGTAAGATTAATATTATGCTGTATTATGCTGTCCTGTCTCTGGGGCTGTCCCAAATATATCATTTTGGGGGCTTCGAATCTTCAGGGAATAAAAAATTGACTTCAAGGGTTTTCCTCTTTAATTATAGGAAAACGGTTACAAAGTGTGCAATAATAAAATCAAATGAATTGCAGTGATAGCCCATTAACAAAAACTGCTCCGATGTAGGCTTTTAAAGAAATTAATAAATAAATGTACTGTAGCCTATGCCAACATATGAAATAAGAGACCTGGTTAAATGAGGCTGTCTGTCTACAAGCAACAAACAGCACTACCTGTCTGAGAATTACTCATCATAATTAATGTTGATGCATAATGAATAATGTTGGATAACTATTCCTTATATCATGTGCTATTTGAGATTTTTGCAAATATTTATATAAAAAATAATACTAATACTAATTTGGACGTCAATTATCATGGTAATGGTTGAGTCTTCAAAGCATGCAGGTCAGCGTTACCTGCTTCCATGCATAAGCTCAGAGCTCAGCTATATGTCAATACGTCAGTGGGACAGAAAAAACACCACCAATGGCTTGAAATGGACTCAAATCTGGGGCTGGTAATCTTGAGAAACCAGCAAGAGTACGCTAGAGATTAGAAATGAGTCAACTGAAAAAAACAGTCCAGTGTTGCCAACTCTTTTCCAATGAAAGTAGTTAGCAGCACTAGCTCTAAAATACACTAAATCTGGCAAGAAAGGTTTCAAGTGTGCAACACTGACTGCCCAGCCCTTCAGGCCTCCCTCCAAGTCTATGCCCTCACAATTGTCATTATGAAGGGAAATGTTTTAATGGACATAAACACCAAACATGGTTGTCGGAGTCCTTGGTTTATTTATTGCTGTCGGAATGCAATAAGAATTTCAACAATTATAACCGCAATCGTTTTGAAGAACATTACCAACCCTAGCTTTAAGTAAGTAACCTGATTTTTTCAATGGCAATGAAATGTAAATTAGATGTAATTTAGGCTGGAGATTAGCGAAATCTGATTACCCCAGCCAGATTCCTCTTGTAGAAAGACATTTTTGGGGCAATGTAGGTGCACAATCATTTGAACAGTATTAGAAAACTGATTCTCCCTAAACTCAATCACTGATTTCCTTCAGTCTGAGGGCGTACCAGTACTTGTGTTTTAGTATATTTAATTATTTGGTTATCTTCCTCATCTTCTCTTGTTCTCAACATGCATCTCCTTCCCTCTTTTTCCAGGGTCTTGGTAGTGTTTCATTTCAGAGCTTCCACCAGAGGACGCTGTCTGCATCCTCATCACGAACAGCCCAGTTAACCTGCTATGCTGCTGCTGTTTTCATCGCCATACTGGGAATCCCCCCTGCCTTGGTCGGGGCTGTTGGCGCCTCCACAGGTGGGAATTAGGTTAGAGATGACAGACACTCACATTGTGGCCTGGAGCTATTTGTATTGTTTCGCCAAATTATTTGCAGAATATGTATGATACTCATTGCTTATGTTTTCTCAGACATTTTGCTCAGCAATTAACAGCGTTGCTTCTCTGAATGTATGCATTTTGACAAATATGAAATTTGACACATTATTGATTGATTGTTGCAGCCTGTGGATGAAGCATTAAGATGCTGTAAAAAAAAAACACACATGATTCACTCTCACCTGTTTGCAGGAAAAAGCTCTGATAAACCCACTGTACTCTACCTGCCCATCACTTAAGGATAGTCAAGCAAAGTTAGTGAAAAGCTGGTGAACCTATAGCCTTTAGCAGCTAAAGAGATAGATGGCGGTGCATGTAGATACAGCAGGTGGTGAGAAGAGGTAGACAATAGAAGTGGACTAGAAGTGTGACTAGAGGCGGCCAAAGACACAACTACAAATTAATGTTTATGTTGTTGGATGTGTAAATATGCAACTACTTGCTGACACATGTGCCAAAAAAGCTTTTTAGGTCATAGAATGTCACTCTTGTGTCTACAGCTCGTTCCATCGCCCCCAATGAGCAACAAATAGATAAATGCAGCATTAAAAATACACAAATTAATAAAAAACTTGAATCGCCACCGTAACGTGGTGGAGGAGTTTGAGTGGCTCAGTGATCCTGGGAGCTATGCTGTCCGGGGCATCAGCCCCTGGTAGGGTCTCCCAAGACAAACAGGTCTCAGGGGAGAGCCCAGACTAAGAGCGGTTCAAAAAACCCTGATGAATTGCGGCCCACGGACTACAGCCACCTCGCCCGGACCAGGGAAACCGGGGCACCCTCCCGGAGCCAGACCCAGGAGGGGAGCTTGTAGGTGAGCGTCTGGTGGCCGGGCCTTCACCCATGGGGCCCGGTCGGACTCAGCCCGAAGAAACAACATGGAGCAGCCATCCTGTGGACCCACCACCCGCAGGGATAAGCATCGGGGTCGGGTGCTATGTAGACCGGGCGGCGGGCCGGGCAGGGGGCCTGGGCGAGCCGATCGCCGGCAGCATAGACTATCTCTAGGGACGTGAAACGTCACCTCGCTAGCGGGGAAAGAGCCGGAGCTGGTGCAGGAGGTGGAGCGGTACCAGCTAGATATAGTTGGCCTCACCTCCACGCACAGCACTGGCTCTGGAACCATGCTCCTGGAGAAAGGTTGGACTTTGTCCTAGAGTTGCCCAGGGTGAGAGGCGCCGGGCGGGAGTGGGGATACTCCCGAGCCCCCGGCTGAGCGCTGCCGTGTTGGAGTTCTCCCCGGAGAACGAGAGGGTCGCCTCCCTGCGCCTGCGTGTTGCGGGGAGTAAGGCTCTGACTGTTGTTTGTGCCTATGCACCGAACAGCAGTTCAGAGTATACGGCCTTCTTGGAGTCGGTGGGAGGCATCCTGGAAAGGGCGCCTCCTGCTGACTCCATAGTTCCCCTGGGAGACTTCAATGCTCACGTGGGCAACGACGGAGAAACCTGGCGGGGGGTGATTGGGAGGAACGGCTTGCCCGATCTGAACCCGAGTGGTGTCTCGCTGTTGGACTTCTGTGCTAGCCACGGTTTGTCCATAACGAACACCATGTTCGAACATAGGGTGGCTCATAAGTGTACCTGGTACCAGAACACCTTACGCAGTAGATCAATGATCGACTTTGTAATCGTTTCATTTGATCTGCGGCCGTATGTCTTGGACACTCAGGCGAAGAGAGGAGCAGAGCTGTCAACTGATCACCACCTAGTGGTGAGTTGGATCAAATGGCAGGGGGATCAGCTGGAAAGACCCGGCAAGCCCAAACGTGTAGTGAACTGGGAACGTCTGGCGAAGGATCCTGTCTGGGAAGTCTTCAACTCCCACCTCCGGAAGAACTTTTCACACATCCTAAGGGAGGCTGGGAACATGGAATCCGAGTGGACCATGTTCAAAGCCTCTATTGTGGACGCGGCCGCTAGGAGCTGTGGTCGGAAGGTCACCGGTGCCTGTCGTGGCGGTAACCCGAGAACCTGGTGGTGGACACCGGGGGTGAGGGAAGCCGTCAAACTGAAGAAGGAGGCCTTTCGGGCCTGGTTGGCTCAGGGGTCTCCTGAAGCAGCTGAGGGGTACCGGCAGGCCAGAAGGGCTGCAGCTGCGGTGGTCGCGGACGCTAAAACTTGGGCATGGGAGGATTTCGGGGAGGCCATGGAGAAGGACTTTCGGTTGGCCTCAAGGAAGTTCTGGCAAACCCTCCGACGGCTCAGGAAGGGAAAGCAGGGCTTACCCCAGGCTGTGCTCAGCACGGGGGGGGAACTGCTGACCCGGACGGGGGACATCGTCGGGCGGTGGAAAGAGCACTTTGAGGAACTCCTAAACCCGGCCAACATGTCCTCTAGAGAGGAGGCAGCACCTGAAGACTCGGGTGGGGTCGTATCTATATCCTTGGCAGAGGCCACTAAGGTAGTCAAAAAGCTCCTCGGTGGCAAAGCACCGGGGGTGGATGAGATCCGCCCTGAGATGCTGAAGGCGCTGGACGTTGTTGGGCTGTCTTGGCTGACAAGCCTTTTCAATGTCGCATGGGGGTCGGGAACAGTGCCCATGGACTGGCAGACCGGGGTGGTGGTTCCCATTTTCAAAAAGGGGGACCGGAGAGTGTGCTCGAATTATCGGGGTATCACACCACTCAGCCTCCCGGGGAAAGTGCCAGGGTGCTGGAAAGGAGGCTCCGACCGATTGTCGAACCTCAGATTCAAGAGGAGCAGTGCGGATTCCGTCCCGGTCGTGGAACAGTGGACCAGCTCTTTACCCTTGCAAGACTACTGGAGGGGTTCTGGGAGTGTGCCCAACCAGTCTACATGTGTTTTGAAGGCCTTCGACCGGGTCCCTCAGGGGTTTTTGTGGGGGGTGCTGCGGGAGTATGGGGTGCCGGACCCGTTACAACGGGCCATCCAGTCTCTGTACGACTGCAGTAGGAGCTGTGTTCGTATTCTCGGCAATAAGTCAGACGCGTTCCCGGTGGGTGTTGGCCTCCGCCAGGGCTGCCCTTTATCACCGGTCCTGTTCGTGACTTTCATGGACAGGATATCTAGGCGCAGCCGGGGGGAGGAGAACGTCGGGTTCGGGGGTCTCGGGATCGCCTCTCTGCTGTTCGCAGACGATGTGGTCCTGTTGGCCTCTTCGGACCATGACCTCCAGCATTCACTGGGGCGATTTGCAGCCGAGTGTGAAGCGGCGGGGATGAGAGTAAGCACCTCCAAATCTGAGGCCATGGTGCTCTGCTGGAAACCGGTGGATTGCTCCCTCCGGGTGGGGACGCAGTGCCTACCGCAAGCGAAGGAGTTCAAGTATCTCGGGGTCTTGTTCACGAGTGAGGGTAAGATGGAGCGGGAGATCGACCGACGGATCGGTGCGGCTGCAGCAGTAAAACAGGCGCTGCACCGGACCGTCTTGGTGAAGAGGGAGCTGAGCCGGAAGGCAAAGCTCTCAGTCTACGTTCCGACCCTCACCTATGGTCACGAACTCTGGGTCGAACTCTGGGTCGTGACCGAACTCTGGGTCGTGACCGAAAGAACGAGGTCTCGGATACAAGCGGCCGAAATGAGTTTTCTCCGTAGGGTGGCCGGGCTCAGCCTTAGAGATGGGTAATGAGCTCGGACATCAGGAGAGAACTTGGAGTTGAGGCGCTACTCCTTCGTATTGAAAGGAGTCAGCTGAGGTGGTTCGGACATCTAATCAGGATGCCTCCTGGACGCCTCCCGTTAGAGGTTTTCCAGGCACGCCCAACTGGTAGGAGGCCCCGGGGAAGGCCCAGGACACACTGGAGGGATTATATCTCCCAGCTGGCCTGGGAACGCCTCGGGATCCCCCAGAACGAGCTGGAACGTGTTGCGGGTGAGAGGGGGGCCTGGGTCGGCCTGCTAGGCCTGCTGCCACCGCAACCCAAACCCGGATAAGCGGATGACAATGGATGGATGGATGGAAATTAATAAAAAAGAAACTTTACTATTTGGGTATTGAATGAAAGCCATAAATGTAATTCCTTAACTTTCTCTGATTGGTACAGACTTACCCTAAATAGCAAAACTCTTTCAATTATAGAAAAGAGCCCATATTTCTGTGTGTGTGCTGTATGGAACTCGTATTCTGGTGAGGAAATAAATTATTATTATTTCTCTTGTCCAGACTGGAACCTGACGCTGTACGGTTCTCCATCTCCATATGTACGTGGTGAGCCTAGTTTGGTCCTGCCCTTGACCCTTCAATACCTCACTCCGTCTTACATCTCAATCATTGGAATTGGAGCTGTGGCCGCTGCTGTCATGTCATCCACAGACTCAGCCCTTTTGTCGGCAACTTCTGTTTTTTCTTCCAACATTTACAAGAACATCCTGCGTAAACAGGTAAGGAGTACAAGATGTTGCTGGTGGCGCCTCAGTGGCACATTGTGTCTCCACAGTTGAGGGTTAGGATGCACAATTGTTGCAAATTAAAATAGTACAAACAAATCAAATCAATACATTTTGGAAAGCACAGGTATGTGAATGAATAATGAAGCGTCTCCTTTTGTATGACTTTGTGTTCCTAGGCATCAGACAATGAAATGCAATGGGTGATTCGAGTCACAGTGGTGGTGGTGGGTCTGGTTGGGACATCCATAACGTTCTACACCAACAGCCCCCTGGTCCTCTGGATTCTCGGAGCAGACGTCTCCTACACCCTTATGTTCCCCCATCTGGTCACCGTGCTCTTCTTTAAAGTGACAAATGGTTACGGTGCCATGGTGGGTTACCTCATAGGACTGACTGTAAGAATTTTGTTGGGGGAGAACCTTGTAGGTCTTCCTGTTGTTCTTTGTCTTCCTGGTTGCACTTTTGAAGAGGGCGTCTATGTCCAAAAGTCCCCGGTCAGGACAGTCTCCATGCTCTGCACCTTGGTAACCATCTTAGTTTTTTCTTCACTGGCTTTCTTCATGTTCAATCATGGCCTGTTACCTGAGAGGTGGGACATTTTCAAAGTAAAACGTAATGTTACTATGTCTCCGGTGGATCCCATCACACAGAATCTCAAAGAAGAAGCTGAAAGTGACGCTGAGTGTGACGAGAACAGACATGGAGTTGCTTTACAGCCAGTGATGTAAACTGGATCGTTACCAGTTGTCTTTCCTTTTGAAAAGCTGCTGATCTAAATTTGATAAAGATCTTGATGAATGGTTAAATTGAGAGAAAGTTACCTTTATTTTAAACTATTAACTGCTGATGAGTTACACTGCTGTTCAAAAGTTATATTGATGTTTTACTTTGTTCCGTGAGTATTGGCCATTTTAACGTATACGTTTAAAAGAATTCAGGCACAAAACTTATTCGGAACAATTTAAATAGTTTTGGCCCCAAAATAAAAATAATTAGTGTTTTAAAATTACATTTAGTTGATAGTCCGTGATCCATGTACAATAGTGCTAAACCTAGACTAACCTTGTATTTCTATCGTGAAGTTTTACTAATAGCTTTGCCAAAGCAGCATGTGGTTTTGTGGTCCTTTTTTTTTGCACTGTGAGAGAATGTGTGTTAATGTCCCAGCCAAACTGTATTTTGTAGTGACATACAAGTGCCACAAGATGGCAATAGATACATTTGAAGTACTCACCAACATTTTCACAACCTGTTCCTGCAAGTCTTTTATAAGAAATTCCTTTTAATGCAATGAAGGGATCCTGTCCCCTTCAGTGATCCTGTCCCCACCCATTCATACACTGATGGCAGTGGCTAAGGTGCCACCTGCCCATCAGGAATAGCAAACATTCATACATAGTAGGCACAGCTACGGGAGAAATTTGGGGTTATGTGTCTTGCCCAAGGACACATCGACATGGGGTAGCGAACCGCCGATTGAAGGACGACCCTGCTCACCACTGAGCCACAGTCGCCCATGAGTTTGTAATAACTGCATAGTGGCGTAACAAAATTTGAACAGGGTATACGGGAGCAGAGCAGAAAAGAAGGAAGCTTCATAGTGAAATAAGACCAAACATACTGATCAAACAAGATAATTACAAATAGAGGCCTATCTCTAATATAAGCCTGCTTCAAATAAAGACCTGGTCCCCTCTGCAGTTGAGGGAAATAAAGGACAAACACTGTCGCGCCTATTCATTTAAAAAAAGCAACTGCCATTGGGGAAACTCCAACACTTCACTAACCAAAAGTGGAACTTCATCACTCACTCAGTAAGTCAGGTACAGACTCCTGTGTTTAAAGTACTGACCCCGGTTTTTGACAAAAAGAGAGCTTGAGAGAGAAGTTATAAGAATATCCTTGTTCACACAAGCCTAATTTCGAAGTATTTTGTATTTGTTTACTGTGTCGGTGTTTAGTTGTTCTAGTTTAGATAATAGCAAATGTATAAAAAAAAGAATTGGGATTCGTCCTGTTGTTGTATTTGCACATGTTTAGCCATACTGTCTCTTATGAGTATTATTAATGCTATACAGTAGCATATGTTATTATTGCTATACAGTAATAATGATAGAGAAGGCATTTACCCTGTGTCTTATACGGACATTAATACTCTGCTTGGAGTTATGTAATGCTTTTCTTAGTCCCCAACAAAGCATGCCATTGAGCTAAATTTGCTTCTACATTAGTATTAATGATATATTATGCTTTTCTGCAGCTGGCTTTGTGCTACATGGCTGTTATTCTTAACAAGGCAAATTCATGCTGCAAAACAACCCAGTATGCAGATAGTACCAAGGATGCCAGAGACTGTAGTTGATTTAATGAGTAGCACCTGACAGAAAATGCTGACTAATTGGGCGGCAACAATCATATTAGATGCATTGTCTGTGACTAAAGCAGGGTCTTTCTCTGCAATATTTCTTCAATCGCTACATTACAAAGTAGCGCTACAACACTTTCCCCTGTTTGACATTCATGTAGGGCACAGGGGTCTCATTTATAAAATGTTTGCGTACGTTGAAAGGAGGAAATGCACGTACGCCAAACAATATTCAGATTTCTGAAAACTTGCGAATGCCTGCCATTTTATAAATCCCAAATCAACCTGTAAATGTGCGCAGCTGGTTCAGCCTCACATGCCGCCCTTTACACACCCACATTCAGTATCGTGCAACAGCATAACACATCACAAGTCCCACCGTAGTATTTATGTTTAGAGCAATCAGACTAATTGCTTCCAAAACGATTGCGTCAATCGGTGGTATCCACCACCCTGGATATCATTTTAAAAAAAGGAAGTTTGATAGTTGAACACAATTTATTTACTTTCTTATGGCATTGTGATTATGACTGATAATGATTATATGGAGTGATGGTGCGAGAGCTGTCACTGGCTTTATTTTCACTCTTTGCTAATTTACACAATCCTTATGTGGTGGTGAAGATTTGCCACTGAGCATGGGCTCTCACTCAGTCTTCGGCACTGAAGGTGCGCACTGAACAAGAGTCGCACTGAACGAGGAACCTCCGGCGGTGGTCCTCCGGCAATCCTATTTATCAGATCGATCTCAGTTTGTATATGTAAACGATGAAACCTCGATGACCACCAATGTCAGTCACGGAGTTCCACAAGGTTCTGTACTTGGACCAATCTTATTCACCTTATATATATGCTTCATTTGAGCAATATTATCAGAAAACACTCCATAGACTTTCATTGTTATGCTGATGATACTCAATTATATCTATCGATCAAGCCAGAAGAAACCAACCAGCTTGCTAAACTTCAAGCATGTCTTAAAGATATAAAAACAAAGATGACCTGCAACTTCCTGATGTTAAACTCAGACAAAACTGAAGTTATTTTACTGGGCCCAGAACACCTCCGAAATCAATTATTTAATGATATAGTTTCTCTTGATGGCCTTGCCCTGGCATCTAGCACCACCGCAAAGAATCTCTGAGTGATCTTTGATCAGGACTTGTCCTTTAACTCTCACATAAAACAAATCTCAAGGACTGCCTTTTTTCACCTACGTAACATTTCAAAAATCAGACACACCCTGTCTCAAAGCGATGCAGAAAAATTAATTCACGCATTTGTTACTTCTAGACTAAACTACTGTAATTCCTTATTATCAGGCTGTCTCTTAAATCTCTCCAGTTGATACAGAATGCTGCAGCTCTTATACTAATAAAAACTAAAAAAGAGATCATATTACTCCTGTACTAGTTTCTCTGCACTGGCTCCCTGTAAAATCCAGAATCGAATTTAAAATCCTTCTCCTCACCTACAAAGCCTTAATTGGTGAGGCACCATCATATCTTAAGGATCTCATAGTACCATATTACCCCACTAGAGGGCTGCGCTCACTGAATGCGGGGCTACTTGTGGTTCCTAGAGTCTTAAAAAGTAGGATGGGAGCCAGAGCCTTCAGTTATCAAGCTCCTCTTCTATGGAACCAGCTTCCACTTTCAGTCCGGGGGGCAGACACAGTCACCACATTTAAGAGTAGATTTAAGACTTTCTTCTTTGATAGCAATTATAGTTAGGGCTGGCTCAGGTTTGCCCTGGTCCAGCCCCTAGATATGCTGCTATAGGCCTAGACTGCCGGGGGACATCTTAGGATACACTGAGCTCCTCTCTCCTCTTCTCTCTCTCCTTCTGTATGAATTCATGTTTTATCAATATACATAACTAACTCTACTTCTTCCCCCGGAGTCTTTGTGCTTTCTCGCCTCGCAGGTTTCCACAGATCGTGGTTAAATCTGGACCCTGGTCCTGCCTCCTGCTGTGGTCCTCCCCGACACCTACTGCTATCATTACATGAATATTTCTGTCATGTGAATTGAACGTGTTGTAACTCTGTTCTGCTGTTCATTCTGTACACATGACATATATTTATACTCTGTCCATCCTGGGAGAGGGATCCTCCTCTGTCTCTCCTGAAGGTTTCTTCCCTTTTTCTCCCTGTTGAAAGTTTTTTTGGGGGGGAGTTTTTCCTGATCCGATGAGAGGTCCTGGGACAGAGAATGCCGTATGTGTACAGATTGTAAAGCCCTCTGAGGCAAATTTGTAATTTGTGATTTTGATTGAAAATAAATTGAATTGAATAACCCCACCGCCCGACTTAGGCCGGGGAGCTATCCGGCCTAACCTATTCTCCCTCCCTCTCTTGAGAGCGGGAGAGGAAGTCGGCCACGGTTATCTGCGCCCCCGGCCTATGGACCACTTTGAAATTAAAAGGCTGTAAAGCCAGATACCACCGAGTGATCCGGGTGTTGGTATCTTTCATGCGGTCGAGCCATTGGAGCGGGGCGTGGTCCGAACAGAGGGTGAATGAGCGTCCCAGGAGGTAGTAGCACCGAGCTTACCCATAATCGTCTACTCCTTCTAACGGATCATTTATGATTTCATACGAGTCATAAACGGAAACTAATTCAACTAATTATGATTTACCATAATTTGGTACTAATTTTAGATTCATTTCAAGTAAATAAACGTGAGGAAATTAATTGTATATCTTAAATTAGAATTCCTACTAGTTCAAATTACGTTGGCACGTGGCATTGCATAGTCAAAAAGTAATTGTTAGTACTGATTAAATGTTAATAGGATTTGCCGTACCTGACCTTATATACCTTTTTAAGCTGACTTAAAATCCTACTGTCGCCCCCAAAAACAACATACACCTTCGGCATCTCATTTAGTGACACTGCTGGACATGTGGCCTTATCTAGACTGACAAACTGTTAGATATTTAGAAGTGGAATGAATGCCACAACTTAACACTGTTAAAGCTGTATTAACAAAACATGTTGGCCACTTGGGGGCAGCAGAAACACTCCAATTATCGTGCCATATTCCGTTTTGCAAATATGCTCTCGTTTTGGCGCACCCCAGCTTTCCTTTACAGCGGTGCACTGTTGGCCGTTTTCGCTGAGTCACTTACTGAAATATATTGAATATATTTGAATATATGTTCAGCAGTTTTCACTAGGTTGTAGCAGTGAACTGCAACATAGTTGATCTTATTTATTATGACTCCATACCGGCGATCGCAAAATGTTTTTGGGTTGTCTGTCCATCCATACCATTCTTATGTTTTTCAGTAATATGTCTTACAAATTTAATCAAGCAGCTGTCCAATTCAACATTTAAAATTATTTGTCAGTTTCACTAATGTAGTGTTTATTACCAGATTGTTGTATTGGATGACATTGTACTGAGACATCCATTTATCTTGTCACTCAGTGCCTTATTATTCAGTATCATATTTTATTTTAATCTGAATGACTTTCTACACACAGAATGGATATAAAGTATAGTTTCATAACCATGAACAGCTGTCAACAAAATCTGAATATGATTTTAATTTCTTCTTTGGTTTTAATCTTCTGTTTCTTTAAGTGGATCTGCTGCAGCCAAAGCTATTTCACAGTATTTGCTGGCTGTGGTCGTATACATTTATATCTTCTGCAGATGTCTGCATAAAGCCACATAGGGAGGTTGTAATTTAAATAGATTTTCTTTTCTTATGGGGTGGACTGCATTAATTATCTTATTCTATCTAGTAATTTAATTTTCTTTCATTCAAGCCTCTGGTCTTTTGCAACTTCTTAATTGGTTGTCTATATCTTTCCGGTTTTTAATGTTTGACAAGATTAGTTACACTCTATAACTGTTTTATTGTAGTGGGCAAGAGAGGTTACAGGGATGACGCAGCTGGCCCAAGTTAGGATTTACTTTTAAATTCGTAAGGCTGTTGCTTAAGACTGCCAATAATTTGCCAGTAGTACAGTCATTCTGACTTAACAAATATTTATAAATTGAGTGAACCCTTTCGACCTGGGCTCTGTTTAGCTTTAAAGCTAACTTTTTGATTTCTAAAAAACACTTGCAGTATTTAAATCATTTAAAATAAACTCATGCAGATAGAATTTGTCTGTTGTCACTTTGGTCTATGTCCATACTTTGCTTAATTTTGATTTTAGCGTAACCAACTGCTCACAAGAGTTAGCTCTAACATGAAATAGGAAATGAAAAGATACACTACAGCTTAATGTAAAGACATCCGTCCCACAGGTTGGTCACTGGAATGTCTGCAGGAGTGGGGACCCTTCATCAAGCTGGCCATCCCCAGTATGCTCATGCTTTGTCTGGAGTGGTGGATGTTTGAAATAGGAGGATTCCTGGCCGGACTGATTAGTGAAGCTGAGCTCGGAGCTCACTCCATAACTTATGAGCTGACGGTTATAGCTTACATGGTAAGTCTTTAAATGTTTTGCCCTACCATTAATGATGTCTTATTTGTAAAGGCTAACCCACCGCTTGTGTGTTGGTCACTGCACGAATGCAATTTTAGTTAAAGGGATAGTTCTCATTTTTTGAAGTAGGGTTGTATGTGGTACTTATCCATAGTCAATGTATACAGTAGATGGCGGTATATATACAGTAGATGACGATCCCCAGTTTGGAGAAGCAGACAGGCGTACCGGAACGGGAGCAAAGTAACGTATTGATGTGGACGGGGGCAGCAGCAAAACATATTTAGTTACACAAAAAAGGCCCACCTAAAAAAAAGAAAAATCGTAATTGTACGCTATATTAAAACTATTTTCATCGCTTTACCTAACTTTAATGTTAATTTGGATTTACCAAAGTCACACAACAACAAACAAACTAAACAATCGAGGCAGCAGTATGCCAGCAATTCCTCTGTTCTGTGAGGTAAAATTACTGGTTTTGTGAATGGAGTCAGATGGCTTTGAAGAGAGCGTAGATAACAGCTTCAGTGTCCCAATGTAAAGGTCTTTCTGATGGCAAGATAAATCCGTGAAAATATTCTTCCGTGTTGGTACTCTAGTCTCCTTTTGTAGTAATACACTGACTATGGTTAAGTACTTCATACAACCTCACTTCAAAAAACCCTATCTCTTTCAGGAAAAGTAGCTTTAATAAATGTTTTGGTCATTACTTCTCATAGTTCCCATTAGGACTCTCTGCTGCTGCCAGTGTACGTGTTGGGAATGCTCTTGGTGCAGGAAACATACAGCAGGCCAAGTTGTCTAGCAAAATCCCCATCATTTGTGCATGTAAGACCCAATGCATACTGTGCAGTACATGTTACCTGAATAACCTTTTCACTTCAGTAGTAGTAGTTTAGTCGCCATTTGTATTAAGAATATATTTGACACATCGTTCACATCTCATTAACACAAAAAGAGGTATTGTACATAGTAATACATTAGAACTGTATGCCAATCAACTGAAAATACAGTGTTAATACATAAATGTATTACTGCTCTTTATCTAAAAGCAATAGAGTAAAAACAAGAGATACTGAATACTTGATGGAGTGATCAAGCGGTCTACTGGGTCATTATGTTCCACTAGCTCTTTTTCTGGGCCTTATTGGCATTCCTGCTGTATATGTCAGCTCTACGTAGTCTGGACTTAATCTCATGAATACATTTTGTTTGAATTGATGTTTGGTCTGAATGTTCATTTCAAGACTAGCACCGTCATGGAATTCACCGAATGGCCTGCGTGAGGAATTGAAGTTAACTTTTGACCAATTACAAGAGATATGGAAATTCTATTAATCTTCAACCTTTTAACCCTCTGGGGTCTAAGGGCATTTCCCCAATCTTTACATATTTTCTTAAATTCACCTTTAAAGGCACTTGCATACGAGACATACCCATGTGTTGTATATGATAATTTGCAGAACAAACTCAGCTATGTATATAATGAGGCACCAATTGTCCTAAGGCACTGTGTACAGGGATAATTTGGCCATAAAGCTCAAAAATTGAAGTCCGATTTTTTTTATTCTTCAAATCTCTTGTGAAAACACAACTTTACTCATGCGCAGCATCAATAATCACAATTTATATTTAAAATGAAAATGAATTCATTATTAATCCAAATTGGCCTCAGTTTGAATGTATAAACTAACCAGATTTCCTCACACTTGAACCATTCCATTTGCAATATTCCACTTTCTTGTGTTCACCTCTTCCCCCGTTAATTTGAATATGTAAATTGTTCGAAACACATTTTTGTTGGAGCCAGCCTCAGCATTGCCAAAAATGTCATTGGATACATCTTCACATTTGAGCCGTGAGTAAAATCTTTGACACATTATTCTTCACTTTCTTTCTTGCACTGACAGAATGATTCAATTGGTTGAACCTAATTTCCAGTCAATGTGACTTACCAGGCTTAGTTTCATATTGGTGTCCAGACTGTCATACATTAACTAAGAACATCATCTTCATGCTGGCACACAAACACTAAAAGGTTTTTCGGAATGACATCATACTGTAGGCAGTGGATCCCAAATTACTCAGAAAGAGAGGCACCCCTCTCATCCATGGTCCATGGTAAAGGCCTCAGTGCGCATGACAAACTGACTTGGACTACAGAAGCCGAATAGGCATTTGAGGACTTAAAGACTTCCTTATCAACGGCCATGGGCCTGCTGAGACCCGACTTGCCATCCACTCAGTTTATAGACCAAAAGGACTGTTACATGACATCCGCTTTTGACTGAGGAACAAGAGGGAAAACAACAACCTGTTGCATTTTTCTCTACTAAACTAGACCCTGTAGCAGCTGACTTTCCCCTGTGTCTGTGTGCTGTTGCTGCTGCAGAGAAGGCAGTAGTGGTATCACTTCACATTGTGGGTTATGGTGAAATCACACTCATGGTTCCTCATGCATATCTTACACACACAGATAACCTCTAACCTTTCAGCACAGTGCTGGCTGCGCTAATTCACAACCTTGTTAGATTTGCCTTAACATTACTGTGACCTTTAATCCTGCAACTCTTTTTCCTACTCCAACAGATGGAGAGCCGCATAACTGTGTTGTTTCTCTTGAACAGGTCTGCACACCGAAACCCGAGCTCACAGACACCCCCCTTACGGATGCTGATTTAGAACTGTTTGTGGACAGTTCGGCATCTCGCTCGCAGGACACGGGAGAAGGGTTGGTTGGGTTTGCTGTAGTTTCATCATATGACACTCTGTGCAGCAGTAAGTTGGCATCACACTTTTCTGCTCAAGCTGCAGAACTTGTGGCTCTTATGGTAGCCTGTAAGCTCGCTGCCGACAAAACAGTTAACATTTACACAGATTCTCGCTACACTGTTGGTGTAGTGCATGATTTTGACGCCCTGTAGAATCACAGAGGTTCTTGACCTCACCTGGAAGCCCATTACTCACCACCGTCTTGTGGTCGACTTGCTAGAAGCCATACTGCTCCCTAAAACTGTGTGTGTTATCAAATGTGATGCTCACACTAACACTTTTAATCCCATTTCAACAGGTAATGCTGCAAATGCTGCTGCGGCTGAAAGAGAGGCTTATTTAGGTTCCTCTCAAAACACTTATGCTAGGTGTGCCTTCAGAAATATCTTTCACTTATGATGTTAACGTATTGCAGACATTGGCTACCCCAGAGTGACAGGGTTGGTTCTCACCTGGTACAGAAAAATAAATAAAGAATTACGTATGGAAGCCCAGACAATTGCCAAGTGCTTTCTTCCATTGTTTAGCTAAATTAGCTCACAGCAGAGATAACTTAGCAAAAGGGGGAATATGTATACGTAGTTTGATGGTAAAGATAGATCAACATTTTGTACAGTTTTTAGTAACGTCACTCTAAAAGACAGCCAAAATAGCACAAAACATGGGAGGAGATTAAATCTACATAATTTGGGAACTGTCCAATGCAGGTTATGATCCTTTTGTTCAATTGGTCATTAAAATGTGGATGTATCATCAAAGCAAATAAGAGCACTACTTAAATACAGTTAGTATTTTTTCTTGAATATATATTAGTACAATCTGTCCATGACAAACTCAGCGGAGGATAGCACCGTGCATTCTGCCCTCCAGACGCAGGGGAAGAGACTGTACGACCAGGAACAGTTGCTCTCCGGGTTGGCCAGCAGGGTCCAGGAGCTTCAGGCCAGCCAGAACGCTTTTCAAGCCGCCATGATGGACCAGCTGCGGGATCTCAGACTCCAGACGCAACAGGTGCTCGCCAGCCTCAACCCTCGGTTTTCGGCGGATCCAGCACCACCAAGTCCACCCGTCCCAGTGGCTCCGGTGACCTCGCCCGACCTGCACCCCGAGCCCTAAGTCCTACACATTGAGAGGTACAACCGCGACGCTGCCATGTGCCGCTCCTTTCTTTCCTTGTGCTCTCTTACCTTCGACCTCCAGCCCTCGTCCTACCCCACCGAACAATCCAGAGTGGCATTCATCATTACCAACCTCTCAGGGAGGGCACGAGAATGGGCTACAGCAGAGTGGGACAATCAGTCTGCCATTTGGCGCTCTGTTTTGGACTTTTCTGGGGTCCTAAGAAAGGTGATCGACCACGGACTCACTGGCTGTCCGACAGGGGAGCAGCCGGACGGCTGATTATGCCATCCGCTTCCGCACCCTAGCAGCGGACAGTCAAGGGACATGTTGAATGAATTTGTGTTTGTGTACCTGGATGACATCCTGATTTATTTATTTTTTCCAAGAGCGAGAAGGAACATGAGCAGCATGTCCGGAGGGTTCTGCTGCGGCTGCTGGAGAACCAGCTGTTTGACAAGGCGAGAAGTGTGAGTTCCACCAACGCTGCGTCTCCTCCCTTGGATTCATCGTGTCACCAGGGAGGATCCAGATGGATGATGCCAAGGTTAGTGCTGTTTCTGACTGGCCGGTCCCATCTGACCGAAAGCAACTACAAAGGTTTCCGGGGCTAACTTCTACAGATGTTTTATTAGGAACTATAGTTCTGTGGCTGCCCCCCTCCATGTTCTCACCTCTCCAGGCACCAGATTCCTGTTGAGCTCTCAACCAGGGGAAGCATTCCAAGCCCTCAAAGAGTGATTCACCTCTGCTCCCATCCTCACCTTGCCCGACCCCAAACTCCAGTTCATTGTCGAGGTCGACGCCTCCAATGTGGGGGTAGCAGTGGTTCTCTTGCAGCGCTCCCCAAGGACAACAAGGTCCACCAATGTGCCTTCTTCTCTAAGAAATTGTCCCCAGCAGAGAGGAACTACAACGTGGGCAACCGGGAGCTGTTGGCCCTCAAGCTGGTGCGAGAGGAGTGGAGACACTGGTTGGAAGGGGCTGGACAACATTTCTAGCATGAACTGACCACAACAATCTGGAGTACATCAGAACAGCGAAGAGGCTGAACTCCAGACAGGCCAGGTGGGCATTATTTTTTAACCGCTATGACTTCATCTTATCGTCCAAGATCTAGGAACGTGAAACCGGATGCCCTCTCCCGCCAGTTCGAGCCTGAGGATGCCCCCAGGGACCCCACTTCCATCCTGCCTCCTTTCTGTGTGGAGGGCGCGGTGACCTGGGGCATTGAGAGTGAGGTCAAACGAGCCACCAACGGGGCACAACCTCCTTACAGCTGCCCTCTGAACCACCTCTTCATCCCCGCGAACCTCCGCTCCCGAGTCCTGCAGTGGGGACATTCCTCCAGACTCAGCTCCCACCCAGGGGTAAGGTGGACAGTCAGCTTCCTCAGGCAGCGGTTCTGGTTCTGACACAGGGGAATCGTGGCAGCATCCAGAATAAGACCTCCCACCAGTGCCCATCGGGGCTACTACACCCTCTTCCAGTGCCACGACGGCCTTGGTCGCACATCTCCCTGGACTTTGTCACCGGCCTGCCCCTGTCCGAAGGTAACTCTGTCATTCTCACCATTGTTGACCGGTTCTCCAAAATGGCTCACTTTGTTCCCCTACCCAAGCTCCCCTCTGCCAAGGAAACAGCTGAGATTATGCTCTCCCAGGTCTTTAGTTTTCACAGTCTCCCACAGGATGTAGTCTCCGACCGAGGGCCCCAGTTTGCGGCCGGGTTCTGGAGGGAGTTCTGCAAACAGTTGGGGGCTACAGCCAGCCTCTCTTCTGGGTTCCACCCCCTGTCCAATGGTCAGATGGGGCATTGCAATCAGGAGAAGGGCGCGAGCGGCACTACGTTAAGATCTTCCCCTCTGTGTGGAGTCTCGCAAGTTGGCGCCCAGGTTCAGCCCCTTCCCCATCTCCAAGGTGATTAACCCTGCGGTGGTCCAGTTACGACTCACGACGTACTGTAACATCCCGTTAGTCCCATGTGTGTGTCTCTTGATCTGTCATTCCCTTCACCTGCTCTCAATCACCTGCCCCTGTTTTTTCCTTCTGCCAACCCCTCACATATATACTCCCCTGCTTTCGCTGTTCCAGTGCCAGATTGTCTTTGTCCTACCTAGTGTGTTTATCGCCTTCCAGCAGTATTTTCCCTTGTTAGTTTCTATGGTTTTTGATTCTGCCTTACTCTCTTTTTTGGGATTTTTGCCTGCTCCCTGTAGGACTTGTTTGCCTTCACGGACGGACCAGTGCCTATCTCTGCTCTTGATTCTCTGCTCTGACACAGAACCGTGACACTATCAGTGGTGGTTATGTTAGGTTAGAGCCCTAAAGCTTTTTGAAGATTATGAAATTGCATGTTATAGTGACCTCAATATCATCCAAAACAACCAAAACAAATGTGTATAAAATGTTGATTTCTTATATGTTTTATACAGTTAAAACAGCCTGGGGCCCCCAAAGACCCCAAAGAACACCGATGCGTACAGCATGGGTAAAAACAGTTGTATGTGTACATATATATATCGTAGTACTTTAGTAGCACTTAAATGGCACTTACTTATAGCACTTGGTAGTTTGGCTTTCTTGAGGAAATTGTACTTTCTTGATTCTTGTTGTTCTGGGTTTGAACTCTCGTGGTTGAATGCACTTATTGTAAGTCGCTTTGGATAAAAGCGTCTGCTAAATGAAATGTAATGTCCAGGACTTTGAAAACATATCATCATGTTAATTTTATGTTTACCCAGATATCCCATTAAATTAGAAACCATCATTAAATATGAAACAAAGAGTTTTTATTTAGAGACGTTAAACATTGAATGGATCAAATTGACCCCAAAGATAACAGGAGAGTTAAATATTTTCAACCCTAACCCGTGAGAAGTAAATCTTTATTTTGGACAAATGAACTTTTACTTCCCAAAGCTTTACTGACAAACTCAGATAAAATCAGGAGGAGGGGTGATCTGTGACCTTTTTTCTTGATCCCCTTTGGTCCATGGACAGAATCTGTATTTGTTATCTGCCTGGCAAGGTGCTCTAAAGTCATTGCCCACCATGGCTCTGAACATCCCTGGTGTAATTGCAGTGGTGGTGTTCTATATCCTTATTCTAGGGACAGGGGTTTGGGCTGCCCGAAAGTCCAGAAAGGCTGAGAGGAAGAGCCATGCAAGTAGGACTGAAGTGGTGCTCCTTGGAGACAGAAATATCAGTTTGCTGGTCGGGATTTTCACTATGACTGGTAAGTTGTTCTGTGGGGCTTAGAAACTCCTGTTAGCCAAACCGTATATCAGCTCTTATTAGTTATTTGTTTTTTTTGCTAGCGAGACATGGGTGTTGTACAAAGAGAGAAAATATGTAGGTTGCTATATACTTACACTTGCAACTGCGCACATACTCCTCAAAAGTACAATATATTCTAATTAAAGTATGTGTCCTTCTTCTGTAGCTACATGGGTCGGAGGTGGTTTCATCCTGGGTGTGGCAGAGGCGGTGTACTCTCCGAAAATGGGCTTAGTATGGGCTCTTATGCCTATACATTACACGTTGTCCTTCATAATAGGTATGACAAGCCATATACTATAGCGGCAGAAGGCTTATTGTTTCAGTGTGGCTTTTTTATCTGTTTTATAAATATTGTCTTAAACAGCTACATTAAATGTGCAACACTTTTAAGCAGTCAGGAATTCATTTTGTGGAGCTTGTTGTTCTGGATACCAACAGCTTCCATTGCACAGTCACTACAACACAAACTAAAGGACGGATTGCAAAATGTGCGACACAAAGTAGAGCTTTAAATAAATTATTCAGAGAGTGAATACAATACAATAATTAACAGCTCATCCACTGCAAAAGGTGGTCTTTTCTTTGCCAAGCCAATGAGGAATATGAAGTATATCACCATGATGGACCCGTTCCAGATAAAGTATGGCAAAATACTCAGTTCTGCTCTGGTGCTGCCTTCTATACTGATGGATGTGCTGTGGATCTCCTCCACTCTGCTTAGCTTAGGTAAACATATATACCAACCTAGTAAAACTACATATTTTTCATTAGAGGATGCAATTAAAGCATTTCAATTTCTGGGTTTGTGTAACAGGAGCAACTATGACCGTGATACTGGACTTGCCCTATGCCTATTGTGTTTGGATCTCAGCAGCTGTTGCCATCATCTACACTTTGTTAGGAGGCCTTTATTCAGTGGCCTACACTGATGTTATCCAGCTCTGTCTAGTTTTCCTCAGTTTGGTGAGTAACTGCTTTGTACAGTAGGACATGTTCAATTTAGATATGTATAGTAGCGGTAGGTATGTGTATCACACCTTTTCTGTTGGTAAACATGATGACATATTTTTGTGGACAGAGCGTAGGTGGAGGCCGAATAATTCTCTGAACACAGTAGTTGATTATTATTAAGGTTATCTGGCTTCTTTTTTCTATAATGGCTAAAGAAAGTACATGTTTTTCTCAATACGCATAGTCATCCACTCTCCGAGACCCCGAGTGTTGCTTGAGAAAGTTCACATTAACCAATTGGACTATATGAGTTGATCCCTACCCCGCTGGCAGACTGCTTCACCGGGGGGAGAGGGGCTGTAGACCCAGCAATGACTCTGGCAATCAACTCGCTATTGGGCTTGTTTTCTAATGGGTAGGTAGGTAGTTAATAAGCTAACTAGCCAGCCATTAAATTAGTAAAATGTAACAATGCTTCACACACACACACTCACAGCGTCGGAAAGCACATTGCTGGCACCAGATAAGTGACAACTTTGTCCGGATCATTTTCCGCAACCAGTGCCGCATGCTAAGTAGCCAGTAGCAATTAATTTCCCTCCATGGATAGCCAGTTAATGCCTATCTGAAGAGGTGTTGGATGAGTGAGCTGTTTTCCACAGATTACTTGAATAAAGGAGCCTCTGTATACATGTTTTACTTGAACAGTCAATGAACAGTTGGGGTCGCTGTATTTCCGGTGATCTGATTATGACATTGTGAGTTAGAGTCCCGAATGCATCTCCAAAGTCAAGGAAGGCCGTATACAGTCTGCAGGACTCATGCCTTAGGTCATCTATCCCTTTTCAAAGGCAGAATACATGTTTACCCTGCCTATTGATAAATGCCCTCTGATATCAGTTTCAACTAGCCAAGTGAGGCCAGTAAGCACCTCATGAATATAGAAGGTGGGGAGGAGGGATGTATCCCTTAATGTTGATGGATCTTCAGTGATGTCTTTTCTGGGGGATACGATGGAATAATGCTCCTCTCCATGAATCTGGTACTCTTATTTTCCAAACAGACACATACACACACATTTAATCCTCGTCTCTGTACATATCTCGGTACAAAAGTCAAAATTTATTGTGATGTGCCGCTCGCAATATTATGTTAAATTGGATTTATTTTTTATAATAAAACTACCGCCCAGCACCACCACAATCCAGTTAATCCTGAACAGCACTCGGCAGTATGCTAGCTACTAAAAAATATCTGATACAAAGTTCACGCCCTTTGAACCTCTCGATTGAAACGGAGAAAAACAATAGATCTCAACTTCCAAGACCATCTATGCCAAACAGCAATGGATTGTATGTCATATGTCATATCTGTTTTTTTATCATCTAACTTGTTGTATCAAGGTCTTCGGTCTGATCTCAGTATATATTTGCAGTGGTTGTGTGTCCCCTTCCTGCTGCTCAACCCCATATCTACAAACATTGCCCAGACTGCTTTTAACCACACGTTCCAAGAACCCTGGGTCGGCACTCTGGAGCTGGACAAAGTCTGGAAGTGGATTGATGACTTCCTAATGATTGTAAGATTAATATTATGCTCTATTATGCTGTCCTGTCTCTGGGGCTGTCCCAAATATCATTTTGGGGGCTTCGAAGCTTCAGGGAATAAAAAATTGACTTCAAGGGTTTTCCTTTTTAATTATGGAAAAACGGTTACAAAGTGTGCAATAATCAAATCAAATGAATTGCAGTGATAGCCCATAAACAAAAATTGCTCCGATGTAGGCTTTTAAAGAAATTAATAAATAAATGTACTGTAGCCTATGCCAACATATGAAATAAGAGACCTGGTTAAATGAGGCTGTCTGCCTACAAGCAACAAACAGCACTACCTGTCTGAGAATTACTCATCATAATTAATGTTGCTGCATAATGAATACTGTTGGATAACTATTCCTTATATTATGTGCTATTTGAGATTTTTGCAGATATTTATATAAAAAATAATACTAATACTAATTTGGACATCAATTATCATGGTAATAGTTGAGTCTTCAAAGCATGCAGGTCAGCGTTACCTGCTTCCATTCATAAGCTCAGAGCTCAGCTACATGTTACTACGTCAGTGGGACAGAAAAAACACCACCAATGGCTTGAAATGGACTCAAATCTGGGGCTGGTAATCTTGAGAAACCAGCAAGAGTACGCTAGAGATTAGAAATGAGTCAACTGACAAAAACAGTCCAGTGTTGCCAACTCTTTTCCAATGAAAGTAGTTAGCAACACTAGCTCTAAAATACACTAAATCTGGAAAGAAAGGTTTCAAGTGTGCAACACGGACTGCCCAGCCCTTCAGGCCTCCCTCCAAATCTACGCCCTCACAATTGTCATTATGAAGGGAAATGTTTTAATGGAAATAAACACCAAACATGGTTATTTTTGGTACTCCAAGCTGTCTAGGTGGAAAACTCCAGTGACACACAATAAGAGCACGGGCAGAGTGTGCACAGGGAGCTGTCCAATCATTCCATTGGGCCAAATGAAAGGATTGGAGTAGATTTTTACAGAACTGCTACAGCCACATGTACTGGATTGTTTTTTGTTGCTTTTTTGTCAGAGCACTAGGTTTATTGATTGCTGTCGGAATGCAATAAGAATTTCAACAATTATAACCACAATCTTTTTGAAGAACATTACCAACCCAGCTTTAAGTAAGTAACCTGAATTTTTCAATGGCAATGAAATGTAAATTAGATGTAATTTAGGCTGGAGATTAGCGAAACCTGATTACCCCAGCCAGATTGCTCTTGTAGAAAGACATTTTTGGGGCAATGTAGGTGAATAATCATTTGAACAGTATTAGAAAACTGATTCCCCCTAAACTCAATCACTGATTTCCTTCAGTCTGAGGGCGTACCAGTACCTGTGTTTTAGTATATTTAATTATTTGGTTATCTTCCTCATCTTCTATTGTTCTCAACATGCATCTCCTTCCCTCTTTTTCCAGGGTCTTGGTAGTCTTTCATTTCAGAGCTTCCACCAGAGGACGCTGTCTGCATCCTCATCACGAACAGCCCAGTTAACCTGCTATGCTGCTGCTGTTTTCATCGCCATACTGGGAATCCCCCCTGCCTTGGTCGGGGCTGTTGGCGCCTCCACAGGTGGGAATTAGGTTAGAGATGACAGACACTCACATTGTGGCCTGGAGCTATTTGTATTGTTTCGCCAAATTATTTGCAGAATATGTATGATACTCATTGCTTATATTTTGTCAGATATTTTGCTCAGTAATTACCAGAGCTGCTTCTCTGAATGTATGCATATTGACAAATATGAAATTTGACACATTATTGATTGATTGTTGCAGCCTGTGGATGAAGCATTAAGATGCTGTAAAAGAAAAACACACATGATTCACTCTCACCTGTTTGCAGGAAAAAGCTCTGATAAACCCACTGTACTCTACCTGCCCATCACTTAAGGATAGTCAAGCAAAGTTAGTGAAAAGCTGGTGAACCTATAGCCTTTAGCAGCTAAAGAGATAGATGGCAGTGCATGTAGATACAGCAGGTGGTGAGAAGAGGTAGACAATAGAAGTGGACTAGAAGTGTGACTAGAGGCGGCCAAAGACACAACTACAAGTTAATGTTTATGTTGTTGGATGTGTAAGTATGCAACTATTTGCTGACACGTGTGCCAAAAAAGCTTTTTAGGTCATAGAATGTCACTCTTGTGTCTACAGCTCGTTCCATCGCCCCCAATGAGCAACAAATAGATACATGCAGTATTAAAAATACACAAATTAATAAAAAAGAAACTTTACTATTTGGGTATTGAATGAAAGCCATAAATGTAATTCCTTAACTTTCTCTGATTGGTACAGACTTACCCTAAATAGCAAAACTCTTTCAATTATAGAAAAGAGCCCATATTTCTGTGTGTGTGCTGTATGGAACTCGTATTCTGGTGAGGAAATAAATTATTATTATTTCTCTTGTCCAGACTGGAACCTGACGCTGTACGGTTCTCCATCTCCATATGTACGTGGTGAGCCTAGTTTGGTCCTGCCCTTGACCCTTCAATACCTCACTCCGTCTTACATCTCAATCATTGGAATTGGAGCTGTGGCCGCTGCTGTCATGTCATCCACAGACTCAGCCCTTTTGTCGGCAACTTCTGTTTTTTCTTCCAACATCTACAAGAACATCCTGCGTAAACAGGTAAGGAGTACAAGATGTTGCTGGTGGCGCCTCAGTGGCACATTGTGTCTCCACAGTTGAGGGTTAGGATGCACAATTGTTGCAAATTAAAATAGTACAAACAAATCAAATCAATACATTTTGGAAAGCACAGGTATGTGAATGAATAATGAAGCGTCTCCTTTTGTATGACTTTGTGTTCCTAGGCATCAGACAATGAAATGCAATGGGTGATTCGAGTCACAGTGGTGGTGGTGGGTCTGGTTGGGACATCCATAACGTTCTACACCAACAGCCCCCTGGTCCTCTGGATTCTCGGAGCAGACGTCTCCTACACCCTTATGTTCCCCCATCTGGTCACCGTGCTCTTCTTTAAAGTGACAAATGGTTACGGTGCCATGGTGGGTTACCTCATAGGACTGACTGTAAGAATTTTGTTGGGGGAGAACCTTGTAGGTCTTCCTGTTGTTCTTTGTCTTCCTGGTTGCACTTTTGAAGAGGGCGTCTATGTCCAAAAGTCCCCGGTCAGGACAGTCTCCATGCTCTGCACTTTGGTAACCATCTTAGTTTTTTCTTCGCTGGCTTTCTTAATGTTCAATCATGGCCTGTTACCTGAGAGGTGGGACATTTTCAAAGTAAAACGTAATGTTACTATGTCTCCGGTGGATCCCATCACACAGAATCTCAAAGAAGAAGCTGAAAGTGACGCTGAGTGTGACGAGAACAGACATGGAGTTGCTTTACAGCCAGTGATGTAAACTGGATCGTTACCAGTTGTCTTTCCTTTTGAAAAGCTGCTGATCTAAATTTGATAAAGATCTTGATGAATGTTTAAATTGAGAGAAAGTTACCTTTATTTTAAACTATTCACTGCTGATGAGTTACACTGCTGTTCAAAAGTTATTACTTTGTTCCGTGAGTATTGGCCATTTTAACGTATACGTTTAAAAGAATTCAGGCACAAAACGTATTATTAACTATTTAAATAGTTTTGGCCCCAAAATAAAAAGAATTAGTGATTTAAAATTACATTTAGTCGATAGTCCGTGATCCATGTACAATAGTGCTAAACCTAGACTAACCTTGTATTTCTATCATGAAGTTTTACTAATAGCTTTGCCAAAGCAGCATGCCTGTTATGTCCAGCTTGCTATAGGCATTATTGGGCACCTATCAATCAAACAGGAACCTGTTACTATTTAAATCTGCACAGATGTGTGCTCTTTAAAGCACTGTGAATTTCCAAAGACTCAGCAGTAGGACGTCTTTCCAGAACCAGTGTCTCTTACTTCGAGTAATTCACAGACTTCACTTTGAACAGGTTCATGGGAACCACTTTTTACCAAAGAAATATTTTACATTCACCTCCTTTGTATTGGGGTAGCAATAGAAGCTTCAAAGGTGGATATTAAAAAAATCTGAAAAAAAAAAATATCTAGATGGCTAGATACTGTCATTTGAGGTGAGACGTACAACTTTCCAGTTGAAGTATAGTACAACCAAAGCTTGAACCTTGGTTTTCAGGCCAATTTGGGTCCCATTTCTCCCTGTGTTTCGACCTTTTTTGGAAGCTTGTCTCATCTTGTCCAAAAACAAATAAAGGCAGACCTCATGTACAGCCAAAAACGAGGGATAAACTCCTGGTGTCTGTCATATAATTTGCTTGCCAACTGAGTACAATGACCATTGCCATTAATTTAATAAATTCAACAATATAGTCATGCTATTAAGACTTTGTTGTTCTGGATGACTCATCTAAAGTGTTGTGGTCCTTTTTTTCACTGTGAGAGAATGTGTGTTGATGTCCCACCCAAACTGTATTTTGTAGTGACATATAAGTGCCACAAGATGGCAATAGATACATTTGAAGTACTCTACAGGAACCGTGCACCGTCACCGAAATTTTCACAACATATTCCTACAATTCTTTTGCAAGAAATTCCTTTTGATGGAATGAAAGTGTCCTATCCCCTTTAGGGTTTTAGTTTGAAACAGAAGCAGGAAGAGATGGTAAATGGACTGTACTGGTATCACGCTTTTCTAGTCTTCCGACCACTCAAAGCCCTTTAACACTACATGTTATCAGAAATTTGGGGTTAAGTGTCTTGCCCAAGGACACATCGACATGGGCTAGTGAACCGCCAATCCTCTGATTAAAGGAAGACCCTGCTCACCACTGACCCACAGTCGCCCATGAGTTTGTATTAACTTTATAGTGGCATAACAAAAATTGAACATGGTATACGGGAGCAGAGCAGAAAAGAAGGAAGCTTCATATATATGTTTAATAAGACCAAACATAGTGATCAAACAAGTTAATTACAAATAGAGGCCTATATCTGATATAAGCCTGCTTCAAATGAAGGCCTGGTCCTAAGTTTAATTTCCAAGTATTTTGTAACCGTTTACTGTGTCGGTGTTTAGTTGTTCTAGTTTAGATAATAGCAAATGTATAAAAGAAATGTGTGGATTTTTCCTATTGTTGTATTTGCACATGTTTAGCCATACTGTTTCTTATGAGTATTATTAATGCTATACAGTAGCATATGTTATTATTGCTATACAGTAATAATGATAGAGAAGACATTTACCCTGTGTCTTATACAGACATTAATACTCTGCTTGGAGTTATGTAATGCTTTTCTTAGTCCCCAACAAAGCAAGCCATTGAGCTAAATTTGCTCCTACATTAGTATTAATGATATATTATGCTTTTCTGCAGCTGGCTTTGTGCTACATGGCTATGTTATTCTTAACAAGGCAAATTCATGCTGCAAAACAACCCAGTATGTAGATTGTACCAAAGAAGCCAGAGCTAGTAGTTGATTTAATGACTAGAGATGACCTTTTGTCCACATGAGGTTGTCACATATGAAGCGTAAAGCTACACTTCTTTTCATTCATAATCTCAGTCTCTAATTCTCCCTGTGATTACTCCATCAGCTGATTGGGGGCGTTCACTTTAAATTAACCAATCAGATTCTGCGAAGTTTCCTTAAGCCAATCACATCGTTGCTGTCAAACTTTTAAATAGGTTCTCCTCTCTGCTGCTGTCAGTTGTCATTTCAGCTCAAAACAGTTGCGACCCTCCTTCACCGCAGTCACCTCCAATCAGCATGCAGTCATGCTCCTCATTCATCATCGGATTGCAGCAACTCCCTTCTTCACCACCACCACCACCAGTGTCTGGACTCTGGGGGATTCTGCCTTATCTGCCTTATATATTTAGGATGGAGTCCAATCGCCAAAGACTTTGCACTATTCAAATGTTATGCAATTGTAATAAATTATTGTTAAATTCTAAACAAGTCTCTCCTGATTGAAATGCTTTTGAAACAGACAGATGGGGTTGTACCTATAAAAGCAGCTGAATTAAGTGGGTCAGTCTATTTTAGAACAGGAAGTGTATAGGCCTGCATTGTATATTTTGACAAGAATACTTGACACACGTTTCATGTTTCATGTTTCACATTTCATGAAACCTAGAATCTCCAACAAGTTTCCATGGTTGGAGGTTGGCTCTCCCTTGACTGACTGCTTAAGTGCTACTTTCACCTGTAGTGTGTGTGTGTGTGTGTGTGTGTGTGTGTGTGTGTGTGTGTGTGTGTGTGTGTGTGCGCGCGCGTGTGTGTGGGTGTGTGTGTGTGTGTGCGTGCGTGTGTGTGTGCGTGTGTGTGCGTGTGTTTGTGTGTGTAGAGGCTCAACATTAAGTGCACACAGAGCAGAACTTGTCTCATCGGTCTATTTGGATCTGGTTATTCCAGTGTAGTAGTCATAGAGGTTGTATAGGGCCTCAAAAGGCCGCTGGTTTAAAGGCAATGTAGGTAATCTTCTTCAAAGACTTTTTAGATATTGTTGTTGTTGAAAATAGTCTTAGTGCTGCTAGCTACTTTCATTGGAAAAGAGCTGGCAACATGGGCTGGGTTTTTCGCTTGGATGATTTTTTTAATCCGGTTTACTCTTGCTAGTTTTTCAAGATTACCAACCCTGTCCTAAAGTGGGTCAATTTATTTTAGAACAGGAAGTTTATAGGCCTGCATCGTAAATTTCTACTACTGTACTTGACCCACATGTTTCTTTATGACAAGACTGGTGTTGTATACAAAACAAAAATAGTCCTCACAGAAAGTGGCTACTAACACTCTGATGGAGGCATACTGTATTTACAGCTACTAAAGACAGCTGTTAAACATTTGAGATATACATTTCCCGCATCGGCAAAGTTTGATTTTGGCCTGTCATTAAGTTAGTTATGGAATTAACATTAGTTAGCAACAGCTGATGATTTACAGTTTTTCATTTTAACAAGCAAAAGCGGTGAATTTTTCCAAATTCATCATTTTCTAAATTCTGTGTTTTATGATTTTAGCACATTTTGTAATCAGAAAGTGTCTAATCATCTGGTGGATGAACAATTTATAAGAAAATATTAAAATGTAAAGAATATCTATGAATTAACACAACATTGCACAATTTTGTATTTGTTTTAATCAAAGGAAACATGTCAATACAGTTCTAAAACAAAGCATTCCATTTTATTTGTAAAATAAAATGTTCCAAATGTAGCTGTTTGTCGAAATCCTCCGTATTTTTTAAGGACTAACAGACAACCCCCTCACCCCCAAGTTTCCCCTCATCACATGTCTTGGGTTCTCATTGGCTGTACATTGCGGTATTTTCTGACTAAAAATAACTTGACTTTGGTAGGGCAAAGTTATTGTACAACGCTAAGATTACCGACTTGGTGTGTGTGTGTGTTTGTGTGTGTGTGTGTGTGTGTGTGTGTGTGTGTGTGTGTGTGTGTGTGTGTGTGTGTGTGTGTGTGTGTACAGGCAGCTGATCTATGCAAAGCATGATTCAGGTAATTAGATAGTATTACTAGGGGACTGCTTGTAGTTCAATGCCAACGATGTCTAGTGACGCTATAATACTTAGTTTCACTTTCCCCTCTTTACAGCAAATATGTGTTTACTTTCTTCACTCTGACAGAATTTTTTTTTATGAATATCCATCAGCTTTGGGAAGGTAAGAAATGGAGATGAGGAAGAGCAGGCACTGACCACTATGCCCAGGATAGGATGAGTAATATTTCCCTGTGCTATTCAGCACAAAATATTCACCCAATCTAATTTAAACTAATCCCTAACAAGGATTTAAAACAAAAATATCTTACAATATAGCATAATTATAGTGTAATAATATAATATTGTTGTATAAATGATTGTGAAACACACAATTTGCTTGTGTTTTTGTACCTTTTTAGACACATTTATGTCATTCAAATAAAAAAATTATCAAACACAGGCACAAAGATGAAATAAAGAAGGTGTATATAATTTTAGTCAAATTATTTTTTAGCTTTATTTAGCTGGCGGGAGAGACCAGCTTTGGCTGACCCACTTAAACTGCTGGTTGGAACTAGAGCCCATTTCTCTGTCTCTTCCTATTCCTAATGTTTTTCTGAATCTTTTCTGTACCTTATCCTGAACTTGCCAGAGTCTCACGGTTAACAGTAAAACCTGATTCCTCTTTGTTAGAACACGTTCCTGTTGCATTATCATCCGTATTTGTTTCTCAGCCCTTACTCAGAATGTTGGCAACAGGGAGAGTTTGCCTGATTTAACCTGCCCGTCGGCTAACAGCTGGTGAAATGAGTCGTAGTAATTTGTATCCCACCTTGGACTTAGGCTCATCCTTCCACTTGAATAATTGAATTGGTGCCAAGTGTGGCATTACAGGTTCAGCTTAGTATGAGCTGTTTCTCTTTTCTAGAAGCAACCAATATTATTAATCTAAACTTATTTGATTAAAGTTATTCATTTAAGTATGAATTTGACATTGCTGGATGAACGTGACATACCAGCACAACTGGCAAATGCATACAGAGAGGAAACACTTGCATTTTAATTAAGGCAAGAAAACATTATTAGTATACTATGGTGAAATAGTCTTGAAATTTGAATCAAGATTTTGACATCTTGTTTTCTAAGGTCATGGGCAAGCAAGATCACATTTTGGATATTGATTCCTATCTGGTCTACCTCATTCGGAGCTTCCTAAACGTCAACAAGTCAACGGGTGTTTTTATTAACCAATTAGCTGTTCTAGCACAGTGTGCTCCCAAGCTTTGTTTGACAAATGAGTCAAACATCAACTGCTGAAAGACAAGAATTATGAGAATTATGTTGTCAGACATGTATCAGTGTGTCACACTAAAACTGCAGGCGCACCTAATATACAAACAGCAGGCTGCTGATCTCATGTCCATTTTCAGAATGTACACGTTTTGTAACAGAAAACTGTTTCTCAAAGAAGAACAGAATTTTGTATTGCCTCTTTTACCAGTTTATATATCACGGCTTCCAATCTCTGAGACTACACTCACAGGCCAATGGGCGCAGCATTTTGGAAAAGTTCAGGCAAATTTCATCACCAATTTCACCAACATCACTACTAGATAACCTTCTTTCATCCCCTCTTGCTCAACTGCCCCAAGCCTTATTCTTGCTATTTCAGCTTTTATTTTATATTTCGACTATGAAGGGTTATTAATGTAGTTGGCATAGTGTGAGAGTACAGTAACGTTCTTTACTGAATTGGATTAATAAAGCATGGAGGAACTAAATCTTTGAAAGTTGTTCCGTTATTGGAAAGCAGTTCTTAAGGTACAGATAATCCTATTCAGACGTGCAGAACAGTCGTTTCACTCTCACAGGACTGGTCCACCACAGTATCTGCCAAATACAATCAAAGGAACACAGAGTACAACTCAATAAAACCAGAAATCTCAGGAACTCAGCCCCATTGCAAAAAATAGGTCCTATGGAGCAAGAAACATGAGTCAGACATTCATAGGTTGTAAACAAGCCAACAGTTTTGCCATAGTAGCTACCACCCCATGAAAACGTTAACACTTGACATGTCTCTAATACTCCTGTTAGTGTGAGCACAACTCTGAAAAATACGGTATGTTCATTTGTAACCCTGTTAGCAATGAGCTACAGGCTTGCCGTTGACATGTTGAGAGTCATTGAGAGGTGGAATGCTTTAACCTTTAACATGCACTGCTCTTCTGTGAACTAAGTTAAATACACGAAAGTAAGATGTTTGACTTCCTGAAACACCAGCCAGTCAGCTTGTCCACGCAATTTTTATAACATGTGACTTTATCAAATCAGACTTTTGCTTTGTGAAACATGACAAAAATATCAGAAAAACTGAGTAAATTGCAAAAAGTCTGTTTTACATTTTAAATGACTGATGAGACGAATAAAGTCTTCAACTTTTTCCTTTAGTTGGAGGAAAACCTGAGTTAACATATTGTGAATATTAACGGCATCGAGCTTACCCATAATCATCTCCTCCTTTTAAAGGATTATTTATGATTTCATACGACTCATAAACGGAAACTAATTCAACTAATTATGATTTACCATAATTTGGTACTCATTTTAGCTTCGTGTCAATGAAATAAACGTGATGTTTCCCAGATAAAGCTTGACTTAACAAAGTAGTTCACACATTTTTATAACTACTGATTTATTTATTTATCATCTGACCAAATAGTGAGCGGAGCCTTAATGTTACCGCTTGACAAATACTGTCGGTTGTTGTTTATTTATTTCTTTCTTTCTTTACATGTTAATGAAACATGACAGATAATGATAATCCCTCTTCACTCTTAGTTTCAGCTGTAATTGCTCTTCTCTTACACTGTTGTGTAACCATACACACAGGCTCCCTCGTTGCCATCCTATTGTACAGGCCCGTATTTAACGCAATGTATTGGCTGCAAGCCAGCCAATCTTATCCTAGCAGTGCTTTTATGTAAAATGTTGTTTCCATAAGAAGATATGGACTTTTTCGGTGCCATTTTGCCAGTATCAAATGTTGCAAATGAGAAATTTTACCAGAAGGAAACAGCCACTGTTAACTGGTTAGATAAGGAGCTTTAGATGTGCATCACATCACTCTCGTGATTATTTATACCCCCTTTTCAGGGGCGTAACACAACCACCTAGAATTTCCCCTCCCTCCGTGATCTGTGACAGGTAACCGCTGAGATCTTCCCGGGTTAGCCACGATGATGTTTTGAACGAGGCGCCGACTTGTATCGCCCCTATTGCTGGAAATGTGAAAATATGTGGAAATCAATTGGAATGGTTTATCTATCCACTAGGTGAAGGTTATCTTCACACGGATGACATGGCCCTGAGGCGACACGTCAACGCAGAAAACTTGGGATTTTAGTGGTATGGAAAAGTACTCAAACAGTGTGAGCTCTGTAGCTCGACTTGCAAGGTTGTCACATGTATGGGGAAAAGCAAATATATTCCAGTGTTTAAAACCTTTTATTCTCTTAGTCTATATGCAAAGTGACTGACAGCTTTACCGGCTAATAAAAATGGCTTCATAAATGTGGTTTTGTTAGTTTGATTGGCACATTTGTCATTTCAACCACTATTTATTTATGTTATGGGGGTTTGCAGGGGTGGGCTGGCCATAGGGGATACCGGGGAAATCCCCGGTAGGCCGACGGGGTTGGGCTGGTCCAATACCGGCCCTCCCTCTGACATCGCCGGCCTTAACGATATAATCCCCGGGCACTAGGACCTTGGGGAGGCTGCTGCGCTGCTTTCTCACTCTGCCGAGTAACGTCTCTCGTCAACGGCAGTCAGGATTATAGCCGAGGCGTTTAGCTCATAGTAAATGATGCACGGAGTGAAATAGTAAGTACAGGTAACGTTAGTTACAGAATGTGGCTATCTGTAGTTGTTAACGATTGTTATCTGCTTAAATGTAGGTTTACTTGAGGCAAATGAAAGGGAATATTGTAGTGGGCTATGTTAACACTAAGCTAGCTAGCTATTTTGTTAGAAACTGTCTCCAGTGAGCAAGAGTGTGAACTGTCTGTAACAGTGGATATCCGCGGCCCCCAAAAAAATCGCCAACAAGCCACTCCCTTGGGGCTAAGCCCAACCTTTCTTTGAATCCTAGAAACGCCCCTGGGTGACAGTGATATGATGGTAAGTTCTGGCGCTGACTGGTCGATACGTGCGATGCATTGAGTGGGCAGCGC
This sequence comes from Ophiodon elongatus, assembly GCA_016806645.1. Classification (NCBI taxonomy): domain Eukaryota; kingdom Metazoa; phylum Chordata; class Actinopteri; order Perciformes; family Hexagrammidae; genus Ophiodon; species Ophiodon elongatus. Next base: position 1,861,436 of record JACSYO010000912.1, on the reverse strand, counting down.
GCCGTGTATTGAGTGGGCCGATCTGACAGTAACTCCCGGGACACTTTTTCCCCCCAGTCCGCCCCTGGGGGTTTGTACATTTTACTTATTGTGATGGTTGGCAGCTGAATGAAGAGTTGCCCTGAGAATGAGAGAATGTTTCTCTCATGTTAGGTTTGTTGAATGTAAAATGTGTTCATCTTTCCCCAGTAGTCTGACAATATGTGAGAACTGTCGGAAAGTGATTGACTTTGAGACTTTGAGAGTGTGTGATAGCTGACATTTGCCTTCACCGGACCATACAAAGAAGCCTTGACAGCCATCTGTAAATCAAGGCAGACTTTGACATACTTATGTCCAAAATTAAATCATTTTATACTGAGAAAAGGAGCTACTCTGCAAACATGAGCACAACACTTTAATTTTTCTGTCTATTTATAACCAAAGTCATTCCTATTTTTTAACTGCAACTACTGCTGCCCCTTGCTTTCTGTCTGGTAATTTCCATGTGATTTACTAAATCAGGAGGGTCAAACTCATTTTCTCCCTGGGCCACATCAGCATTACGGTTTCCCTCAAAGGGCCGGTTGTAACTGTAAGACTGTATAAATGTAACTACTCCCTAACATATTGTTAAATGACTGTCTCTGCATTTGATTATTGTTTATTCAAGTGTAAAAATATAGTACATGCATTTATATAAATGTAAAAATGTATGTCAGGAAATTTCTCTGTTATTATAACATAAATCCTTTTAGTTTAGGTTTAAGAAACCCACATTACTCTATCAAAGAAGACAGACCGTTTTTTCTCCTTCAAGCACAAACATTCATTCGCTTTCCCTCTGCATCAATCTTTCTCTTCTTGGACATTTTGGGATTATTTGTTGATCTTTTTCAACTAAAATCGCTTTAGTTAAAAGGCGATATTGAAACACTGCTTTCTAGTGGCAGGAAGCCGTTCATTCGCGGGTCACAAAATCAACCTGCATTGTGGGATATGTAGTTTATGGTCACTGTACATTGTAAAGCAGCATGGACTTTAATTTTAAGATAATCATATTCCTTTCGAGCTCTCGCGGGCCACATAAAATGACGTGGCGGGCCAGATCCGGCCCGCGGGGCTTAAGTTTGACACCTATGTACTAAATGCTTGATACACTGAACCATATGAACAGAACAAGCAAAGCTTTGTGGAACTCCTGGGCAAGGAGGTGGTTGTGCACGCCCACACTCACACACTAAAACTAAAACTGAAGAAAAAAACAGGGACATTCTGGAGAAGGAGATGTTTTTCTCCATGTATTTCGGGTGTGTGAGGAACTTAGTGGCATCTGTCATGCTGGCTTTACAGTCACTGTGAAACACAGCAGATAGGTGAGAGATAGAGAGGCACAGTAATTTCTGATTTTAGTTTTAGAAGAGAGAGTTTTGATGAGAGAATCTGCAACCATTTGAAGACAGAGGGTAGGGAAATGAAAGAGAGGAAGAAAAGGAAGAGAGATATTTACAGACAGGCAGAGTTGAACAGAGAAGGGGGGGGGGGGGGGGTTGTTAATGAGATGATCACGTTCAACAGGGGCTGGGTCTGCCCCACATGCTGGACACAGCTAATTGGCTGCACGCAGCAGCACTCATGCAGTCACCAATCAGGTGACAGCAGTGGAAGCTTTCTCCTTTGTATCCTGTCCAGACCCACCCTCCCTGTAAGGTTTAAAACCAGGGGAAGGCTGATTGCTGATTCTATAGAGTTCTTAGCTTCCTCATTGACCAACCGTCATGAGTTTTTAACATCAACTCAGACCTTTCTCCCTCTTCACTGTAGAGCACTTTGGAAAAAACTCTTTGGAAAAAAAAACTGAAATAGACTTTTGGACTTTTTAAGTGTAAAAGATTGAAGACCTTCTGTTTTTTTTTTTTGTGTTGCTTCCCATTTCTTGGCAAACTTTTTCACTCCCCAACACTGTGGATGAGTGTCACATCAATCTTACTCCTCCTGGACTGAATCTATCACCTTGTCTATTCTCTGAATAGCTTCTGTTCCCTCTTCACATCATCACTAAGAACTGACACGTACAGTTAACCCTAGGTATGTATCCAGTCATTCAATATGCTCACTTATGTCTCCTGTGCTCAGTTTATTTCTTTGCTGTTGGGTTGTTTACTTTATGTGCAATTCCATGTGTGCGCATGTACAGTAGGAGTGTGTTTTTCTTTGAGATGTCTATTTAAACATTGTCAAATTAGGACACACTAAGTGAGATGCATGCCTATCCTAGAAATAGCACTGAGGGGCACTGCGTTGGAGCCTTATAGGTTATTCTGGTGTGTATTCTGTGACTACAGCTGTCTTCTTTGTTTTTTTGTTTTCTCTCTATCAATGGTTTTGATAAGCTGTAATTTTCCACTGCACTTGGTCGTAGACATAGCGACTATAGAGACTGAGACAATAGTCAGAGTGCAGTATATATATATAGATATATCTATATATATCTATATAGATATATATATAGATATATATCTATATATATCTATATAGATATAGATGTGTGTGTGTGTGTGTATATATATATATATATATATATATATATATATATATATATATATATGTGTGTGTATATATATATATGTGTATATATATAGTACTAAGTGCTATTAGGCGGACTTTGACTGATGAAAATATTTTTTATTTACATTTGAATGATTACATCTTGTTTTGAAAAATAAGTTAAATTTTTATTGAGATTTGTGGTAATCAACAACTAAATGATAATCCAGAGTGATTGTAAATGCAGTGAGTGATTGCTGTCATTTATTTCGTATTTCAATGTAGATGCAAATATTTTTCTTTTTAATTGTTATTTGCTTGTTCTCAAATTATTTTTCTAACTGCTGCATTTCCTGGCAGTTTTCCATTTGAAATAAAAACTCTCTTCACCTGACAACTGACTTTCTCACTGTCATCACTCTAATTATCGCTGTCACTCTTGATCAATATTACCATTCCCGATGACCCTGAACAGCGCCTCGAGTGAATTAACAAAGTGAGCGGCTCCATCCAAGAGATTAGCATTAATTTGTCCTCCTTTGCCTTTGATGGTCCCAACGTGTACTTTCAACAGATCCCCATGTTGCCTGCCAAACCTTTGACCACCTGACTCTGTGTCCTGTGAGTGACTTTGTCAGAGATGGTGAAAGTCCATCTTTGTTTCAAGGTACTCTTCTTTGTGACATCTAAAGCAGAAATTGGTCAGAAACCTTTTACAGCAACCTGTAACATTTTGGCATAGTTTTAAATATACACATACCGTAGGTATAGACACTTTTTGTTTTCCAAAGTCAACTTTTAAAGCCAATATTTAACATTCTTGTGCCTTTCAAAACCCACATAGCAGTAGTATTTAAATTTGCTGTTTACAGTGACCGCTGGGTTGTTGTTTTGCTTGTTAAGTCTCGGTAGATGATTTCCAAGAAACCTTCTAAATTAAGGCTGGATCTGTTCCAGAGAACTAGGAACTGTTGTGTATTAAGGGAGAGGTTTTAACAGTGAGGTAGCTGCTAGCTGCTACTCTCTGTTGGTCCTCTCACTTTCTTTCTCTCACTTTCTTTCTCTCGCTCTGTGAAACACAACATGCTTGTGTCTGTCAAGGTCACATTTCACTGGTGCATTACATCCACCTGAACTTTTGTAACATCATAGCATGTGTCTGCATGTGATCAGAAACATGTTGACTTGCAGTGAAAATCCCAATTAACACTCAGTTCAGTGTTTCCCAGTTATAGCACATGATAACTTCCCTAAATATTCTTCACATCTCCAAATTGCAGGGGGTTGAGTTCTCAGTAGAGTCGCCTGAACGGAAAAGTACTGTGGGGGTAGAGACTTGAGGTGTGGGTGTGTTTGTGTGGATGTTTGTGTGAGTGTGAAAGAATGTAGCTGTGCCCGTGCCAAGACGCACTTCTGCACCTGTATGAAAGAGAATACCACATGGACAGAGAGAGCACTCATGGCTAAGGCTCTCATCACAGAGGAAATCAATCCTGTAGCCTCCTTGCTTTCTCTCAACCGTAGAGAGAACGCAGGCCGTAGCGCCAGTGAACAGTGAAGACGATGGGTCAGACATTACTTAAAGAGACATTACAGGAAAAGCAAGCAATGGAGCAATATTATGCAATCGATAACAGGCCACCTATGCAAAACAAACTCATTCCCGCACCAGTGTGACAAATAATGCAGCTTGGTCAGTGGCATTAAGCTTCAAACTATAACGCTCTACCAAGTGGCAACCTCGTGCTGAGAAAGTAGGCTAACGGGGAAGTGCCAAACACCGCCCTGCCTCAAATGGCCACTTGAGGCTGGCTGCAAAAGCGAGTCAATCCTCATGTTACAATGTCCAACTCGACAGCAGAAATAAATGTTTTCAGCCTGGTACAAAAACTGTTTTGGTTGCATTCTCTCTACCGGCCAGCCAGGGGCGACTTCTCCGTTTGCAAAAAGAAGTCTGATTGTATATTAGAAAATTACCATACTTCTCACTTGGCGGGCTTACTGTGATTGACTAGTCGCTGCTGCTACCAGAGCTGTATACAGCGTCTCTACGTCACTCCTCTGCATTCCAAATATGGTAATTTCCGTTCACCGGTTGCAAATAATCAAGATGGCGACGGTGAAATCGCCAAACTTGAGGCTTCATAACAGCAGTCCACAAACCAACGAAACAAATTCCCCTTGCGGGATTAATAAAGTATCTATCTATCTATCTATCTATCTATCTATCTATCTATCAATGGGTGATGTCACGATGACTATTTCCACATCTTATAAACAGTCTTTACGGAAACTTAGATTTAGGCAACAAAACCATTTAGTTAGGTTTAGGTAAACAGCGTGGTTGGCGTTAACTTGACTTCATACTTGACTACCGCACGTCAGTCACGTGACTAACTACAAAATGTTTACTTTTAGTTTCACACTGGAAATGGAGAGTGGCCTCCTGGATGAAAGTCCTCTGTTTGTTTGGCTCATCCACCTCCACACTCACTCACCATGTGTGGACTATCTCGCTCTTTTAACTGCGTCAGTTACTCTGCCAGTAATGCACACTAAATGTGCGTCGGTGTCAGACGCCGAGGAGAACTGACCAAGCTGCGTTACTTGACACCTTGGAGGGCAAATGACACATTTCAAATGCAAATGATTAACACACCTCTCAACTATGTCAACATGATTCATGCTCTGAAACGGATAATAAAGACATGACTGTGATGTGCGATGAGATATTATGGACATCACATTGAAAGACAACGACAACGAGGTGAAGGAGGGGATGTACAATGGGACTTTTTTTTGTTTTGTTTTTTTACTCCAAAGTAGGTCAAAGGTGTGCATATCCCTATAGAGGAATCCCAGGTCTCTCTCTGCTCTGTGAAATATCTTGCATGCTGTTACAAAGTGTGTGTGTGTGCTCACTAAAGTAGCCCGGACTATGAAAAGTCATATTATACATGGTTAGCATGTCAGCTCATTATTTTTCACAGTTGTTAAAGAACACAGAAAGCTTAAAAGAGAGTGAATGTAGGCCAAAAACATAACTCTAAATTAATTATAATGTCTGCTGGATGTGTGAAAGTAACTCATTGCTAGCACGTTAGCCAAAATACCTTATTAGGCAGTAATATGTCAGAGCTTTCTATCTGTTACCATGTATTGGAGTATTTCTGGCTCCAAATGGCTAATAAATTGATTGATGCAGCTTTGAGGAAATAAGTAAAACATTCCAAAACAATCGAGGGTGACATCTGTTATTCATGAATTCAGAAACTTTGGGTTGCTAAAGGGTAAACATCTCTGAAGCAACTCTCTCAGAAATTCATGGAACTGAGACAAAATGCCCTGTATGATTCCTTCTTGAAAAGTTCCTTTGTTTTACAAGAGGGGGAAAAATACCAGCAGCCCACTTGAAATTCTGCCACCCCTGTGTTTGCATAAAGCCCCATAACAATGTTCCCTTGGGTAGTTAAAAATAGTTATTGTATTCTTAAAAGTATCGGCTACTGGTGGTTTGAGGGGTAGCAAGTCTCCCACTAAAGTAACTGCAGGCTACTGCTTTTGTGTATTGCACAATGTAGCATATGTGTTTTCTGAGTAGGTTGTTTACTAGATGTTCCCAACCTGTCCGGCAGCAGCAATTAGTTGACTACGCATTGGTTGAGTATCAGATTTATTGTTTGCTTAAAAGGGAATTAAACAATTAAATTAGTACAGCTTTAGTACAGTAGAAAAAGGGGTTTTGAGAATTACTGCTTTGATGTAAAGACTGTTTTTTACATCAACCTTATGGAGCACACTTGTTGTGTTCATTGCATGCACAGTCTTGGCCTGCAAAGTCGCTATCTACAGCTGTCAGATAAGCGTGGTGGAGTAAAACCCAATGATAAAGTAACTCTGAAATGTTCTCAAAACAAAGACTTTGGTACTCTACTGCAATGTGTGCCTTACAATTAGCTATAATGTTTTACAGAGTACAGATCTTGTCTTTTTAACCAATATGGCTCACAATAGAAAATATCCGTGCTGTAATCTAACATAAAGATGCAGTTTAAACCCCGAAGGTTCTGTTATGTAGAGGCTGAAACAATGTGTATAAACACACACACATGGCCCACGAAAGTAAGGTTTTTATGCTTTTGTTGACTTTGGTGCAGAGCCAAGCAATCCGTCCCCTCACCCATTCTTTCCATGTTCTCAGAAAAGACACAGCACACACACACACACACACACACACACACACACACACATTTGCCTCTTACCCGTATTGGCATTCCATTCCTTTCACAAACATTTCCTTTTTTCCCTCTCTATTCCCCCAAGGGGTTATATATACATTCCTTCCTCAAGATGTATGATCCAGGCCAAAGCTCTTTGTACAACAAATGTTTTCCCTTCTTTGTGTGGGGGACAAGGCTGCTTTGTGTTTATCACCATGAAAATGATGGCTGTGTTTATGCTTTTCTGTTTATAATAAAGAAATTGTTTTCTTTCTAAGAAACTGCCTGTTATTTTAGATAGAAAATTTGTCTTGAGTCCCTCACATTTTCTTGACAGCATTAACACAGTTGATACAGTATAGTCAACATAAGCCATGTCAATGTGCAGAGAAGTGGGTGCAAGTCGGTGCAAACAATGAGTTAAAGATTAATGCTTTTTTTATAGATGCAAAAGCTCTTCTTATCTTTTAATCCTTTAATTTTTTTTTAAAGAAAACCATCTGTCTAACAGTTTCAGTAACAACACACACATAGGCACACATGTGTACACACTAACGTGTTGTGTTCACTTCACAATGTTTGGGTTCGAAACTCGGGCTGCCCAACCACTGAAGACGGGGGACAACATCTGTCCGCCATCTTTGTCAGTGCTGCAAGTATTATGGTGAGACCCCTTTTTGCCTCTCTGACTCTTCATTCTGCCATCCCCCAAACATGTGCCTTCTTTTTTCTTCTCCCTCCACCTCACTCCTTCTCAACACCCTGTCTCCCCACATCTGCAAAGCAAGCAGAGCTCATCCGTGATACTACTGCTCTTGTCTTTTTTTTTTCTTCACTTTAGCCTTTTCTTTCTTTATTTTTAAGAAGACATACGAGTTATTTTTCCACCTCACTCAACCTCCTCTGTGCATTGGTTTAAATACAAGCTACTGGCTTCTATTCATTATTGTTATTTTGATTTGCGCTTTACAGCTTTCTGCTCATGATGAATGTACCTTTTGTTTGTCAGAATCATAGATGACAATTCAATTTGTGCAAACTTGCCTCCCTCCGCCCTACCTTGCTCTGCAGTCCTATAAATACTTTTTACATAAAAAGTTAATGTAATATGTATTGTAATGTGATTTTGTGTGTACATTTTGAGTTGTATATTACAGTGAGTTAAAGAAGCATTGCAAACAGCATTTGCATATTTCTTTGACCAGCTAATTTAAGTTAAGTTAGTAATTCAAGTCTTTTTTTTCTTTATTATGTCTCTCTACAGGAAACGCACTCAGAAGTAGTTCAGGATGGCTCTCAATGTGCCGGGTCTGGTGGTGATGGCGGGGTTCTACCTGCTGATCTTGGGTACGGGCATCTGGGCGTCCATGCGTTCCAAGAAGGAGGAAAAGAAGTGCACAGGAGATGGCATGGAGATAACGCTACTGGCCGGACGTAACATCAACTTGCTAGTCGGCATCTTCACTCTTACTGGTAAAGCAGTCAGAGGGAGTTCAATCAGACTGATTATGTTCAGTCTTTCTGATCATGACATTAGATATTTAAATGATTTATGTTTGGAAGAAAAATGCAAATGGTTACTGAGGTTTAGTGATGGTGTGTCTAAAGAAAAGTGGTTGTTTGGTATGAATGATGAAGTCAGTAGAATGCACAAGTATGGGTGGTGTTTTTGCCAAGTTTACCCTTTCATTGTGTATGTTTGTCTCTATGCAGCTACTTGGGTGGGTGGAGGCTTCATCCTCGGTATAGCGGAGGCAACGTACAACCCTACACTAGGCGCAGTGTGGGCTCTCATGCCTGTGCCATATGTCCTGACCTTCTTCTTAGGTGAGTAGAACCTCTGACCCGCAAGCCTTGAACCCTGAATCCCAACAAACACAAGTGTGTATAGGATTTATGGTTTCATCATAATTCATCAAAAGAGTACATTAACCATTTCAGGGAACACTCTAAAATTAAGTTTCTACACACCGTTCACAAGATACAACATCAAATTGAACTTCACAGACTTCTGTCTCAAGCTGAGGCGTTGTTGACCAGTAAGGTAGCTGCCATGCCCCCAACTCCCATCTGACTCCACGTACCAATAAATGTGTCACTCCCGTTAAAAATAGGACCATGAGAAATCAGTTTAGGATTGTAACTTGAGGCAACAGGTGCAAAGGGAGAGTTTCCCCAGAGTCTTAGATTGCCCACTCCTGAATTCATCAAATTGACAAACTCAGTGTGCTGTCTGTGACCATTTGAGACAAGTGAAATCATCTGTGTTCCAGTCACAATGTCACAATGGCCTGCAATGGTATGAGAGTAATAGGAAATGGAAACTCTAATGTCCCTGATTAGGAAATATAACACTCCCCATGTTGGCCAAGTACACCCAACTTCAGCTGAAGGTGTTTATTGTATTATTTGGAGGGAACAATGTTCTTATTTTTCACACGCACATGTTCTTTCACTCTCTTGCTTGACCCTCTTCCTCTTCATCCCTTCTCTCTCATTTGAATTTTAAATGATAGAAATATAGCCAAGTTTGGCTTCATCATTCCAAAAGTGAGATCATCATTCTATGCTGATCCCTTCCCTTCTGCTCTAGGTGGGTTTTTCTTTGCCAAGCCTATGAGAGAGAACAAGTATGTGACAATGATGGACCCCTTCCAACTGAAATATGGGAACGTCCTGAGCACTTTACTGATCTTTCCCGCACTGGTGGCTGATGTCCTGTGGGTGGCACGCACACTTGTCAGCCTGGGTAAGTTACGTCACTCTGTAAAACTTTCTGGCACTATAATATGTGCACACACTTATTTACATATTTATGCAATCATGCAGGCAGCCAAAGTACACATCTCTGGGTACACAATGTGCAACAGCTGGATGCAGATGGTTGGTGCTATTTTGGCACTGCACTGTGGATTACTGCAAGAAAGCGTGTGAAAAGAATAATACGATAAATCAATGTCAAAATCCGAGACCACTAATGCGATCCATGCGCGCGCGTGTGCAGAGCGTGCAACTCAAACAGCCGCGCTCGCAAATTATTTTTGCGAGCGCTTTCACATCAGTCCGTGCAGAATATCTCTGCTTGCACGAGCAAAATTGAAGCCCACAAGGAGAAAACCATGATTTGAGCGCCAGGAGCGCGAGGAGCACGCCCTGGCGCGCGATTTCTATCACTGTTCTTCTGTTCGCAAAGCTTTCACCAGTGTTTTTTTTCTTCTTTTTGACAGTCAGCGGGACACAGTCACCATTGTATCACTAAATCTAATTAGTTACAATCTTCTTCTTTGGATTGGCCAGATATCACTCCCGACACAGACACTAGGTGGCGGCACCTCTAAACACGCACGCGCGTGGATCGCAGTTGTGCTCGCGGATTTTGACATTAATTTGTCTTCATCAGAGGGGCTCTTAGTGGGCAAGACTATGTAAAAAAGGTTACAATGTGGTTGCATTTCCTATTGGTGGCACCAAAGAAGCAGCTTATTGTATTGAGTGAAAATGCTGAACTTCATTGCACTGGTTTTCATCATTCATGACTGGTCTGAATCATATGTAGCTTATGTTTATTATTATGTGTTACGTCCACGTGTTTGTGTGTCTGTTTGATGGGATGAATAGAGTCCTGGGCTGGAAAGCGTTTTCAAACATATTGAATTCAAACTCGAAAACAAGTGGCACTTTATGAAAGCCATCGTCTCAAAGTCATCATATAATACACGTCATACAATTTTGCCAAAAAAAACCTTTTGCAGTGGTAGTTCCATTAGCTGTTAGTCATTAGCCAAACACACCAGGGTCAGCAATGCACTCAGCTGCTAGTTGTCACTAGCGGCACATAAGAGTAGTGAGTGAGGAGTAAACAGACAGTCAATGGCAGTATCAAACAGGCAACAAAAGGTGCAAATCACCACAACTCTGAGATATCCTTGATTTTTGCAGCCTTAACTGGGCACCCAAAATATTATGCAGTTCGCTGCAGCAGATGCCAGATTAGCTGTGGACAGACTCAAAGGTGCACGCTCACTCACGAACGCAGGCCACGTCAAAAAACTGTTTACTCTCCGGCTTGCTGGCTGGCACTCACCTGTATTAAGGGGATGGTCTAACAGCTCCATATATTACATGTATATAACCACAATAACCCATTTTTATAGGGTGATGACATCATAAAATATGACGACAAACATTTTAAGCTTCTTCCGAAAACCTCAAATGTAAAAAACGCAATATTCAGTGAAACCCTAATAACAATTGATATAACACTATCACTTGTCCTATATGGTCAGGTTTTATAGTATAGGCTAAAGGTAGCCCATCCTATGAAACCTGGCAACGACTACTTGTATTTTCTGTCCATAGCAACGTCTTTGGGAGTCTTGAAGTTGTTGTGGTTGGTCATTAGAAAACGGTCATTTGAGTGGCTATCTTGCTGATATAAATTATAAGCACAAACGGGGTCAGTCACAAAAAATAACTTACTGCATCCGTGAATTGTTAATATTAGTTTGATGGATTATTGTTGTGTAGTGTGGAAAATTGTTCAGGTGACAAGATTACTTATTTGAAGATTAAAGTGGCACTATTGTTTGTATCTCTTATCTGCATGTGATAATTTAACTGTGTTTCTGTGCTTTTATAATGGACACAAGTGTGCAGGTGCTCTGCAGTGTGAATGTTCATACGTAATGTTTTCTTGTGTGTGTTTTTAATGCTGTTTTCTTTTCCAGTGTTTTTGGAAAAGGGGGGTTAAACATCGAGCAGCCTGTTGATTGTGAAAGGTGATCAATTCATGATTCAAAGTCATCCGATTTGTTTTCCATTGCTTGTGCCAGGGCTCTAACTGATTGACAGAGGGAAAATGTTACATGCTGAATTGACATAAGTCTTTTAAAACTTGAAGGGAAACAGTGAAATCCATTGACAGTGTTTGAGTCACCAAGAGCGCTGTATGCTGTTTGACGCTCCACAAAAGGACTGGTTGGGAGGCAGGAATGTACCAAACCTATTAAACCAATATAGAATCACAGGACCCCTCACTCCTCAGTAAAACCTCCTGTCGTTGTTTCTGCGACAGTTATGCTTTGATCCCCAACGGGCACTTGGTACACACGCACATAAACACTTGACACTCTAGAGAGTGCACTTGCATTTGACCCACAGGAGTTGTTGCTGGGAGACTGTTTGTTTATGTGTGTGTGTATTGGTATAGTATAAACTGAGCTTCATGTTCTGCTCCTGTGTGTGTGTGTGCGTGTGTGTGTGTGCGTGTCTGTGTGTGTGTGTGTGCGTGCATGTGTGTGCGTGTGTGTGTGTGTGTGTGTGTGTGTGTGTGTGTGTGTGTGTGTGTGTGTGTGTGCGCGCATGTGTGTGTGCATGTGGTGGTTCAGTGCCAGAAAAGATTTCACTTTTAAAACACACTTCCCATGTGCTGTCATTTCGCTGTGAGCAGTATTAACAGTACACAGAGGTGGTCAAATTTCTTCTGGGAAAGAATCGGGGACATGTCAGAACGGCTGCAAGCGGTGTGGCTGAGGCGGTTGTGCACGCACACACATGCACGAGTAGAGTGAAAGTGGGACATGGATCTAAAAACAGCACAGGGGTACTTAGCCAGCTCTTTCCCTTTGTCCATCCCTGGTACTGCCCATTAAGTCCCAGAGGCCCCTAAATCTTATTCCACCTTTCCAATTTCTAATTTAGCATGGATGGGAACAGCACAGCTCAGCACAGAACAGATAGGGATATAGGGCCCTGTTAAATGGATGTATAGCCAGACATATCTTGATCAGGTCGAGATGTAGTAGAGATGGATTCCAGTTTACACATGGCATCAGAATGCATCTCGACTGACAGAGTATGTATGTATGAGAGTATGATAACATTTAAATTTATACAAATGACAAAAGCAAACAAAACACAGCAAAGCAACACAGAAAAACTTGTAATGAGAACAAGTTCAAAATAAAATTCATAAATATGGCTTAAAGAGTGAAAAACATGAGGTAACAATGTTCTGAGGCTTGTTATGCAAAGTTAACTTTGCAGTTCGTCTTTCTGGTCATGTTTACATTTGCTTCAATTACCACCTCTTAATGTATTTGTAACGTATCTGTATTTAGCGCTTACCTAACAAAATGCATTTTTGTGCCAAGTGTAAACAGGTGGTGAATAACTAGTGTCTGCTGTCTTGTTGTAATGGCAAGTGATGGGTTAGTCTGTCTGCAGGGTACAGAAACATCAATCATAAATCAGCCGATAAATTATATGGTGACAAATATTTTTGGGGTAATAGATTTGATTTACAAAATGTCAAACTCATGGGGCGAAAGGACAAACTGAAATTGGTGGAATATGCGTTGTCAAGGCGGTGCAAAGATGGGGTGGTTTAGGGGGGTGAGGGGTCAGCAGGGTGGCAAGTCGTGATCGATGGTTCCGATCTGACACTTCTCTGTTTAAGGGCATTGTTGTGTGTGGCTGCAGGCTGCGGCTGGGGAGACCCTGGCAATGTGGGAGAAGAGCTGGTGAAGGTAGTGTCGTTTTGCTTGCCTTGTTTGAGTAACAAGATGTCTTTTTTTTTTTATTATTCACTTGTTTACCTTTACTTATACATTTTTTACACATTTGCTTCACTACTTTGAAGACAGTACTCTTTACCTTCTGCTTGATTTTGTTTACTTAATTAAGAATTATCAGTATTAGGGTGATAATTCATCTAAGAGGGTGAAAAGGCATATTTTGGAGTCACAATCAATAGGCTGCTTCTGTTATGTGTTTCTGGACAGTTGTTTTTGTTACAATTCTATCGATATCACTTTTATGTTGGCTTGTTGATTTATCTATTTAGCTCTTGGGTGCTTTTAACAGTTTAACCAAAGCCTCCCATGATTAAGTGTAACTTTATTATTGATTTCAATAACTACAAATAATGTTTTGCTTTTTGTTGGTAAAAGTTTAATTTATTTGTGTTTTTTTGGAAAAAAACTGCATTACGATAGGAAAAGTAAAACAAGACAATGGCATTGCCTAGCTTCTTAGTAAGTCTTCAGTATAAGTACATACAAGTGGATGCATGTATACTTTGTCTCTGTGTGAGAGGAAACATATTTAAAAGCCAAAAAGAGACTGAGAACCTAATGAAACACTTAATTTAACTATCACAGTAAGCAGTTGCATGTATCTGTAGCAACCAACGCCTGTACACTAGACAACTTGGTGTAAGACTTTTTGTCCGTCGGTCCTCCGATGCTCATCGCTCTGCTGTGTTGCTCCAGGTGGAACTATGAGTGTGATCTTGGAGCTGCCCTACATCTACTCCATCATCATCTCCTCAGTGGTGGCCATTATCTACACACTGCTGGGGGGGCTTTACTCTGTGGCCTACACGGACGTCATCCAGCTCATCCTCATCTTTATCAGTCTGGTGCGTAACATCTAGCTATTGACCTGTTCACACAGCAGCATCTTGAACAATCAGGGAGGGGAACCTCGTAGCTCCATCTTCATTCTTCTATTGAATGATGAACATCATTCATGTGTCCTATCAGATTACTCACTCAAATACATTGTAGTAACAAGTTGATGAAAGAAGACAGAGGGATCACATTTTCTGCGGAGGTACCTGATAGCTTATTAACTATGCTAGCTGATAAAATTACCTGGTAAATTACAGCATGTACTGATTTCATTAGCTTATTCAATAACAGCTCCAGTTTCACCGTATGTGTCATACCGCCCAGCTCTAGCGTGTCCCAGCCTTCATTCAATGGCCGTGGCCACAACAGCTACCGTTAGCATTAAATTTGTGGTCTGATTAGTTTATGTATTGAGTAGTTAACATTAGCTTGTTAGACGTTCTCTGTCTGGATAAGTATTTGTTGTGTGGAGTAGAAACAGGCACTAATTAGGAGGAAACTCATTGGGCTTCATTCACTAAACTTGAAAACAGAAAAAGTTGCTGGTCGATTGGCTTAGCCCAAAGACTGGAAACTGGGGGAAATGGCTAGCCTGGTTCTGTATGACGGTAACTTTATAGCAAACCATTTCTACATTTCACGAAAATGGAATTGTCACCGAACCTGGTGTGCATAGTGTCATCTGAAAAACGCGGATTTCCACATTCCTGCACCACATTCACGCATAGCACTGGTGAGGAACGGCTTTAAAGCTGCACCGCTGTTTGCTGTACACACAGTCTATTAGCCTAAATACTGTTGAGCTAAAACAATAAAAAGGCTTGTTATTAGCTGCTGGAGCTTTCAATCATTTCACATGATCTTTACCACCAATAGTTTGCCCAATTGTAGACGTTCAAATTAAATTATTTCTGAGCACTTTAAAGACTTCTTGTTCGTGTTGACTTAAAAATTGAGCTCACTGAAATTCCATTTAGAATTCCATGAAAACCTGTGTAAAGTTAATCCTTGTGTGGCATAAGTGTGCTGTGCAGCACTTAGAAACTGGAGCTTTAACTCCATCTCTGGTTTCAGATTCCTTGATTTCAGTCACAGACAGACATCTTCTCCCACTGAGCCCACAATCAGATTAGCTGTATCCTTGTGTTTGTGTATACAGTGGGTGTGTGTTCCTTTCCTGTTGACCAACCCTCACTCTGTGGACATCTCACTGACGGCCTACACCGAGACCTTCCAGGCTCCCTGGGTCGGCACGGTGGAGCTCTATAAGGCCGGCAAGTGGTTTGATGACTTCATGTTGTTGGTGAGTGGGCTTGTTATTTAATTTGATAAGCCAACGGCCAAGCATAACAACAGCAAAGGCATGAGATGATTGTTCCTTCTTGTCCTGCACTGCTGTGCAAACGGATTCCTATCATCATGTCTGAACTTTGTGTTTCTGCCAGGCTCTGGGTGGTTTGGCCTATCAGGCGTTCTACCAAAGAATCCTGTCCGCCTCATCTTACACCCAGGCTCAAGTGACCTGCTTCGCCTCTTCAGGCTTCTGCCTGGTGCTGGGTATCCCCTCCATTCTGGTGGGGGCTGTGGCTGCCTCTACAGGTACACATTCTTAATTTACAGCTCTGGAATATTCTTAAGTCAGCTTTCATTTTCACGGTTGAAGGTTAATTTACTGCTATTGTACAACACAGGGTTGCACAACAAAATGCAGTTGTTGTTGTTGGGTTTTGCCTCGTAAAAAACAAAAACAAAACGTTATGCTGGAGTGGAGTGGAGTGTGGAGAATGAGGAGTTAAGGACTCTCACAGCCTGAGGAAAGAAGCTGATCTGAAGTCTGGTGGTAAAGCAGCTGTTACTTCTGTATCTTCTGCCAATGTCAGCAGTGTGAACAGGCTTTGGCTGGTGTGGGTAATATCTTTTAATATCCTTTGGGCTTTTTGCAGGCACCTCTTGTCAACAATATCACTGATGCTCAGAAGATGGGTACCAATGGTGTTCTGGGGGGTTTTAATCATCCGCTTTAAAGCCCTCCAGTTCTGGGCCGTGCACACCCCATGCCAGCTTGTCCAGTCAGGATGCTTTCTATTGCTCCTGTGTAAAAGTTTACAAGAACTTCGCACAGCCATTTATGATGGAGATGTGTGATGACCATGTCAAGTTGTTTGTGATGCTGATTCCCAGGAACTTAAAATTGTTCACTTGCTCCACCTCAGATCCATTGATGTAGACAGGGGTTTGTGTTTTTTAGCCTATTTTTTTATGAAATCAACAATCAGCTCCTTGGTTTTTACTGACTTTGAGCAGTAGGTTGTTCTCTGTGCACCACTCTGCAAGATATGAAATGATTATGGTGTCGTTTTCATTTAAATGAATCTGAATTTATTTCTTCTCATCATTTCACTGAATTAGCTCTGTTTATTACCTACAACACATTACTTTGATCTTAATCACAAAAATCATCTGTCCTTCCTCCCAGACTGGAACTCAACCAGTTATGGATTACCCACCCCATATGAGCGCGACCAGGCAGGCTCCATCCTCCCCATCGCCCTGCAGTTCCTCACACCGCCCTACATCTCCATCATCGGCATTGGAGCTGTAGCTGCTGCTGTCATGTCCTCCATGGACTCAGCTCTTCTGTCCTCCGCCTCATTGTTTTCTTCAAATATATACAAGAACATCTTAAGGAAACAGGTGAAAATCATAACCAAATACTGAATACTACTATTGAGAAAAGAGGGTTTGAAGTTTGAAGGCTCACAACTGTGTAACAAAATCTTAACGTTATGTCTTGTAGTTTGATCCTATCATAGTAACTAAAAAGCTCTAATTTGATGCATTTGAATATGTCTTTTAAAGGTTGATTAACCATCAAATCATGTGAATTCCACGAGAGGAGTCCACTATACTGGACTCACTACACAGTTGGAGGCAGCAACAAAGTAGTTATTGACTTTACAATACTGTAAATACTGGGGACAGTATGTTGTCATACAGTACATACTATAAAGTATGACAACATACTGTACGTACTTTACATACTGTAAAGTACGTACAGTATGCCCACTGTTTTACACAGAGTCTTGTGTATGTTTGCTCTATTACAACAATGATTTCATTATTACGCCCCCTTGTAGTGCTATAA
This sequence comes from Ophiodon elongatus, assembly GCA_016806645.1. NCBI lineage: Eukaryota > Metazoa > Chordata > Actinopteri > Perciformes > Hexagrammidae > Ophiodon > Ophiodon elongatus. The sequence continues at coordinate 1,844,133 of JACSYO010000912.1, read as the reverse complement.
CTTATGGATACTGTGTCTTTGTGAGGGGATCTCTTGGTAAATGGACTTGCATTTATAAAGGGTCTTTCTAGTCTTCCGACCACTCAAAGCACTTTACACTACATGCCAAGACTTACTCATTCACACACACATTCATATACTGATAGCAGAGTATGAGATATACCATACAAGGTGCTCTTCAAGATTCAACCTAATACACATTCACACAGCTCACACACACTGATGGCACATCTTTTGGGAGCAATTTGGGGTTCAGTATCTTGCTCAAGCACATTGACACAGTGACGGGAGAAGCTGGGTATCGAACCGCCGATCTACTGATAAGTGACAACCCCCTCTATATCTCTGAGGCACAGCCACACCCAAGAGGTCTCAAGACCAGATGGTCGTTATTATAATAACAAGGTGTAACGTGCAACTTAACTATCTTTGTATTTGTTGTTGTCATTCTCTCCACTCCTGCAGGCGTCGGACCGTGAGATGCAGTGGGTGATCCGTATCGCAGTGGTGGTGGTGGGTCTGGCTGGCACTGCCCTCACCTTTCTGGACAACAGCGTCCTGGTCTTCTGGCTTGTGGGCGTAGACATGTCCTACACCATCATGTTCCCTCAGCTGGTCTGCGTCCTCTTCTTCAAGGTGTCCAACGGCTATGGAGCTTCTCTGGGCTACCTGATGGGAATCATCCTGAGGTTTCTGTGCGGCGAGCCCCTCATTGGCCTCCCGCCTGCTATCCAGTTCCCTGGCTGCCGAATGGATGACGAGGGAAATCTAATTCAGTACTTCCCCTTCCGCACCACTATCATGGTCATCTCGCTCTTGTCTATCCTGCTCTTCTCCTGGCTGATGGCCATCGTTTTCAACAAGGGTCTGCTGTCTGAGAGGTGGGATGTGTTCAAGATCAAACGTAAGGAGAAACCAACAGCCACAGCCGTGGATGACGAGAGGACCAACTCTGGCAACGAAGAACCCTCAACGGCCAAGCAGCTACTGGACACCACCAGTTTCTGAAGAGGTTTACGAAAGGGGAGAGAAGATGGGCCCTGGCTGGATGTGAACATGTTTGATCGTTTGCTATGCAGGCGTTCACAGAGGGGGAACAATGGCAAAGGCTGGAAATTGGCAGTATCAAAGTGAATTTGTAGCGATGATATTAACATGAGCGGAGTGTGATCTGAGCTACTTGCACCCTACTTCATCAGTTGCCTCATTGTCTTCTACAGAGAATACATTGAAAATAGGTTCCCTGGCTAGGTTATGTCAGCAAACCAGCCATTATCCTGCACAGCATTTAGTAAAGATATTTGCACACATAAAGGCCCAGCTTGAAATGCCAGAGATTATGCTGCATTATTTTTATATATATCATCATACATCACTGAAATGGATGCACACAAAGTTCATCCGTCAAGCCATTTAATTTTATTTACATTTGGATAAAAAAGGATTAAACAAGATAAAAAAGTTAAATGTTTTCAATAATACAACTTTAACTTCTCATTCATGAGATAATCCTCCCTAAAAACAGACTTCTACATTTATACAGATTTATACAAATATATTCGTCTATTTTGACAAATTGAGAATTCATTTTTGACCAACCTGAATTCAGTCCCCAAATACCAGAGTTGTAGTCATTTATTAGATATTGCATTTTGCGAGACAGAACGTTTCGCATACTCTCTGCAAAAACAGGAACCATCAATAACGATTGATCAGCTAGGCCGGCAGGAAACCTGTGTCACGGTGCTGCACTGCACTGCAAGTGCACCTAATTCCTCCCTCAGCGTGAACCTCTGTAAATGATTTGCAGCTGTGACAGAGCTCTCATTCACACCGGAACAGAGAAATGCTCTCCAAAGAACGGCAGCACGCTCTGCACGTTTCTGTGGCGCGGTTGTGAAAGACATGTCTTTATTTAACAGTTTATTTTAATGTGATCGGTTCTCTTCCTTTCTATAGTTGATCTGCTGCCTTAAGCTCTACTTCACTGTGATTCTTCTTTGAGTATTTAATTTTACATCATCAATTCTCACTTCACAAACAACAATTGCTATTACTATTTAGAATTAAAGACTGTGGTGTTTTCTGATTACCAAACTGCATATTATCAGACACTTCTGTTTTGCAGCAGTCCACACTCCTGAAGATGTTTTTAAATTTTTTAGAAAAATGAATTTTTGTGCAAAGAGAGAATATCAGAGTTTCGTGAACATATCTAAGATGTGAAGATTCATGCTTACATGTACATTTTCAGAGCAACTATTACCTCCATTGCACAAATATTGCTCCGTAGACACCATCAAGTTTCAGACTTTTTGTTTGTAAACCACCCAGGTGACTAAATTGGTGAATAAAGTGTCCCACCCTGTCTGACTGCTGTTGAGTTGTGTCGCAGTGCATTGCTAGTGGCTTTGCTATGCAAGCAATATCAAAAATCACAAACGGCTACCAAAAACACTTGGACAGAAGTCGCACTATTTCAATCATTTAAAATTAACTGTTTTGTCGTGACTGGCAGCAGGGAGAAACAAAACTGCAGAACTTGATCTCCCAGCATGCTGCAATTTTTATAAGCCCATTCCCTTCACCTGTAATGTACTCACATGATGAATAATTGAATGTAGCAGTTTTTCTACAACTGCATGGAGATAAAGAACGCCAGACGTATGCTTCAATTTCCTTCTCCATTTTCCTCTCCGTCCGTGTGAGAGATGTGCCTTTCAGTTTCTCAGTGACTTTGTGCTGTATTTTATTTGTTTTTTATTATATATTTTATGCAAAGCTGTAGTTTACAGTGGGATCATTATTTCCTCTGTGGTGGTGAAAGTGTGCAGCTAAATTCTTGAGAATTTACATATTGTTTCACAATGGTGCAAATTTGACTCCCTTTCTATAATTGGATTTTATTAGACTATGATTGGATTTTCTTAGAGAGCAGACTGTTCAACGACCTTTAAGTTTTTTTTATGTGTGTTTTGTTTTACTGAGCCTTATTGTAGTTTTGTTGTGCAAAGATATTCCTGCTAACAAGTGATAGTCAGAAAGTTTTTCTCTACCATACTGTTGCTCACAATATCACTGGAATCTGGTCTCACTCCGCTGTCAGCGGTTATTTGCTGGTCATTGTAAAAGGGGTGTATACTCTTGACCCTGTTCAAATACCTCATGGAGTGGTAATGTTTGCTCTAAGTAACACAACGTTAATCTATAATTCTAACTTCTATCCAAAGAAACCTTCATGAATGTCGTTTTCCAAAGACTGATTGCACAGAACAAACTGTTCTCAAAACAGGACGCATTCAGGGCACAATGCATCCATGTTTTTAAACGTGATTGTAATTTCAACTCTTGTATAGTGTACAGTCCTTATCATCATGATTTGTATATTAACACTTTTTTTATCTAAGCTGATCGCTATGCGTTGTGAGTTCTAGAAAAAAAACACAAAAGTGTATTTTATCTCAAGTTGGCGACGTTTTTAAAGTGAAATAAATTCACCTGCGTTTTGCAGAACATTAAATGTAATTTCACCTTCACACATGTTTAAATCACTGGGTGGCAGTTTATTTGTGTCAACAGTAATTCTGAACAGCTGTGCGTTGTACAGGTATCACAGGAAATGCACGTTACATACTGCTGAGTGAAAGTATTGGCCATTTAGGATGAACACTCCAGCCTGATAACGTCTCCACACATGATTTGATGGAAGAAAACTTGCCAGCAGTCCTCAGCAAGCCGTCCACAATATAATGAAGGATGGCAAAGCCTTAATAATGGAGTGTATGTTTATTTTCATCTGTGCATTTCGCCACTTTTTGAAGAGAATGTTTTGTTTTCCATTTGGGGTAAATCTAGTATAATTTATGAAAGTACTGAACAGTGGTTAGTTTTACAATATTAATAGGGAGTATATTGTATTATCCCCTAATATGTTTGTATACTAATATGCATGTTGATTTACATTATCAATGATGTTTGTATACTGAACTTTCGTGGAAGCTGTTCACTCTTGCCACTTGGCAAGGTCCTACTTTGTAATCAAATAATGGAAAACCCCATGAGGTGATGTTCTGTCAGAATAAAGGATGATACCAAATCACTGTTTCTTTGGGGTCTTAAATCATCTTAGTGGCTCATGCAACTCGCGAGCCTTCCAAAAATGTTCTAAGTTCTAAATATAAATTGTTTTCCCAGGAATACAAATAACTTAACTGCTTAATGGCGGGCGAGCTTCTCAAAAAACGCCGGCAATACAATGGAACACAATGACACAAAGTACATAATACACATTAAATGCTTTGTATTGTTGATTAGAGAAACCATGGAAGGTGTGTCACGTCATCCTCCTGTTAATGAAACTACCCTTTGGTTTGTTGCGAATTAAAGTTTCAACATGATTTAATAGTTTTGTCTGTAAAATTGTTGATATTCCTGTCCAATCATTCAGAGCAACGAGACTGAACATTTTTCATGAGATGTAGAATTACAGCAGAACCATATTGCTGAGGATGGGTTAATGCAGAGGTCAAACAGAACTATTAATACAAACTGCTTAAGAGTAAATTCTCTCAGTTACGTTTTAAAACTTCTGTTACAACAGTTTGACACTTGGACGACACTTGAGCTTGGGGCTAAACAACCAGCTATGTTGAATGGCTTCAACATACATCGCCTACTTGAGGCTGAGCCTGGTGTTCACTCTGTTGGGTGAATATTAGGTTTTTCCCTTTTGTGTCAATCTTCTTCAGCTTGAAGAGATATCACTGATATCTGGCTTGTCCACCATTGTTCAATGTTTAACTCCTGCGGGAAAAAAACCAAATGACCATGCTCCAGTTTTCAGATAAGTAAGATGAGTCAATTGAGGATTGTTTTTGGCTTTTTATCAGCAAAGGATAAAGTAATAAAGTGAGGACAAAAATAACCTCAACAGCCCTGTGATTTATTGGTGTCATGTTTTATTTTGGTGCAAAAGATTTTACTTTAAAACGCTAGCTCTTACTAGGGTTCATGAAACGCCTGGGCAGCGAAAAATACTGCTAGATGAAATATATTGTGATCTTAAAGCTGCCAGATCAGTAGAGGAAAGGGCCCGCGCTCTCACTTGATTCTCATTCTATTTATAAAAGGTGGATGCAATCAACATGCAATCAAATTTCAAAGCAGAGGATACCATTGCTCTTAATTATAGCACCTCGTCAGCTAATTGCTATATCATTGCAGATGGTTTCGCTGAAAAGAAAATGTCACACCACGGTCAAATATCCTTTCTCGGAATAGTCGAGGTTAGGGTTCGAATATAACTCTAAATCATGAAGATAATAACTGAACAGGAAAATATACCAGACGTTTTCTTTTGCAATTGTAACGTTAGCTAAATAAGTCCTCGCTCTGGAGGGTAGGTTGTTATTGTTTTTATTAGCCTGACAGCCATGACATTTTAGTACTGTGTGATGCAGCATGTTAAGAAGCTCAATATAAAGTTACCTGAATGTTATTTTGGGAACCAGATACATAGAACTATATTTGCATGCTAGCCTATTTGAAAAATCATCCTTCAGCATGCGCACTACACTGTTTTGAATCAGCTTCAACTCTCTTACTCTTACTATTTTTATTTTTACATTAGTAAAGGTCAGAAAACATCCTCTTTATAGACTAGAGAGCTATGAGACATATGTCACGACCAGTCTACTCTTCTAGCTTTCAGGTTTTACTCCATACTCCTCTCTAGTCCTCTCTCCTGAAAAACATCTCTTTTATTTAATTAGTCTCCTATCCCAGTGATGCCCATGTGTCCTTGCTAACTGGTTTCCAGCAGCTGGTCTGACATGTCATCCACCTTGGTCATTTGAGAACTGACATTCAAGTCTTCAGGCCAAGGTCTGGAGGAGAGAAGCACACTGATGCCATCTCCCCTTTAGGGTAAGAAATCCTTCTAGAAATCGTCCCAAACCAGCCCCTCGTATTGGTCATAAAACAATACATATCAGAGGTTATGTCAGTGTAACTGATCAGTACTGTCTGCTCCATGCCTTTAAAAGTCAGAAGAGACAGCGTCTGCTTATGTAGAGGAATTACACATAGATCTAAACATCATGTCCATACATGTCCCTGTTTCTCTTATATCGCTTGCTGTTTCCCATAGCAACAAATACAAACCAGATCAGATTGCATGACTACCCAACAAAGAGAGACCATAGAGGACAATGCATATTTAAATGGTTAATCCAAATAATATCACAATCTCTACCCGCTCCTGCAACTATTGTCTGTTGATGGCAGTGATAAGGGCTTTTGTGCAGTCTCTGCTTTGTCTAGCACTTTTCCACTACCTAAGCTACCGTGCTGCATGTGTGTGTGTGTGTGTGGGGGGGGGGGTGTCTGTAAGTGCCTTGTGTGTCTGTGTGAAGAAAATACAGCTGCACTCGCCGTATCAGACAATCAGAAGGACAAGATTTTTTTTTTAAATAAAACAGCAATTCAGAGGCATGATTTCACAATTACACAGCATGAGCACAAGCACATTTTTATTTGGCTGTATTGCATAGCAAGTAGGCATGTGTATCTACTGAGAAAGGACAGCCTTGCCAACATAGACACCTCAAAGTGTGCTTGACATGGCGCCAACAAAGAAGAGCGGATGTGTGGTTGAGCAAGTGGTTTGTGGCTTCATCAGTGTACTGAGCTTCATCAGTGTACTGAGGCATCATAACAAGTTTCGAGCATTGTGCAACTCTGAACACCTTCCGTCTCTTGTTTCTGTGGCAATCACAGTTTACTCCCTTGGTTTACAAATGAGATTTAGATATGATTTACTCAAAGTGTGTTATTGCTTGTATTAGTGTGATAGTGTGGCGCTCCACCTGTAAGCAACTAGGAGTCCTATGGTTTTGAAGACAAAAGACCACTACACACTACAGAAAACTGTAATGGCACTCCTCTACACACCGCCACACCCAACACATATTCCCATGTATTTATTACGCAAACACTGAAATTTTCCATGATTAGAAGGTTGTTGATGATTCATTAGTTTAATAAGAGAGGGCGGGACAAGAAAAATACCCAGGCCTGTGTGTGCGTGTGTGGGGGGTGGGGGGTGCTTTACGCAATATACGCACAATTCTTTCAGAACAAGGTTGATTTTTCTGAGCTTCCGCATCGCGATTAAAGGCACTTGTGCCCATATTTAAGAATATGAAGAGAACTGGATACATCTTGGGAGTCGAGACCAGATCCACTCCTTCTGTTCTTACCTTTCAGAATACATATAATAAGACATATGATATTCACATTTTGGTATTCTTATTCTTCTTATTCTTATTCTTTCTATACTCTGAAGTGGTTTTCTTTGTTAAATTCCTTTGATAAATGTGAATTGCAAAAACAAAATGTTTAAACCCTGTCCTCTCACTCAAATAACCCCTGCTTGTGCTTAGATTTGCTCTGCTTCAGACCAAACTGTATGCTTGTATTACTGGGTTCATCATTTTCCGCCCCCCAAAAGCTTTATTCAATCTACTTCCCTTGCTTTCTTAGAGTTTGAATTGTTCCACAGATCATTTTGAATTTCACAAATCTGACTAAACTATTGTTTTCTGCCACCTACAGGAGAACCAGTATGGCTGACATGTTTAAACAATTATTGTTTGCAACAGAACAGAGTGGTTTAATTGAGCGAGGTGTGAATGTTGTGATGTAACATTTTGAGCTTGGAGCCATAATTAAAATTAGCATCTAAAAAAGGGTGATCACAGCTTTCGGTGTGAACCAACCACTGTCTTTTATGTAAAATGCATACACAAAGTCTACCTTTATTGTGAAGGTCAACTCCCTGTGTCAGCAGTAACAAGTAAAACATTGTGAATGTGTATGATTGGGAGTTGGGAACTTTGCCCACATCATCAATTGCCAAGGCAAGAACATGTTCATATGGCTTGGCACCTTGTACATCAATGTACAGTGTGCGGTTTTTGTCCCCCCATCATGTGACTCCCCGGATATAGACTAGAAGAAATGCAAATAAGGCAAAGAGTGTTTTCCCCTAAACCAGAATGATAATGTGTGGAGCCAGACCTTTGTTTGACATTGACAACGTGCTGTGGAGAAAGGTCAAGCAACGTGAGATTGCTTTCCTAGCACAACAGCTGGATTCGTGCAATGTCACGATGTCACGTGAGAAACGTGGGATCACATATCACACGACAAACTATCTTGTCAGTTTAAGTTATTGTCCGACAAGCCAGTGCACGGACCAATCAGCGTCCTGGGAGAAGCTGTTGGCAAATACAGGCCTGACTGAGGTGTATGTGAGACGACACAGAGAGACGACGGATTGTTCCAAACAACAATGGCGGCTCCTCAAGAGTTTAGTGTAGATTCAGCAATATCATCACTGAACGCTTTTCACGATGTACAGAACACGATATTCCTATCTTTGTCATTGCCTCACTTAAATACTGTAATTTTGCTTTTGTTGAGCAAAGTTTTCTAATTTTGGAGGCGAAAATATGATACTAATGGCATATCAGTTCACTCAGTGATTTAAAGTTTTTTTTAATTTAGTTTCTAGAGTGGCTAATTAACCACATGTTTGGTCTGTTAATTGGTTTATTATTGTGATTACTGGAATAATTCTGGACCATATTACACAGCAACATGCCATGTTGGTAGACATTTAATAAGTGAAGGTGCCCACGCTGTGCCAGCTGGTTGAAAATGTCCCATATTATAGAGGTCTGAGTGTGTGCTAATGCCAAGGACCAAAAAAACAAACCAAAACTATCAATACAAAATCACATCCACTCCTCTCCAATAAGATCACCACTCTACCACCTCTCTTTTTTACATTGTGATACAACTGGCCACAAAGTAGGGTTGCACGTTTGTTTCTATATTCATATCCTCCAATTGTGTTTTATAGCCATGGGGCGGCTGCATGGCTAAGCATCGTTTTATTTAATATATATATATAAAAATTATTTCATAGTCTTTTCTTCTCAAATAACGGCTCCCTATTTAAAGTCTGTGTGTCTGCTTCGTGAGATAATATCACAGCGTTGTGTTTTATTCAACTTTAGGCTATAATCTGATCGTTAATGTCACAATCCAAGTCATATTCATAACCAGGGCTTTACTGAACAGTTCAAAACCTTGAAGCTTTGACATTTGAAATATTACTACCTTACAGAAACCTTGCATGCAATAGTCCACCTTCTCTTCCACTCTCTCTTTCTCTCCCTCAAACACACACACACAGACCAGTGAGCGTCGCGGCACTCCTTGACGCTGTGATTGTCTGTCCTCAGTCCAAAAGTCAAAAGTTATTGAAAAAGATTGATGGTATAATTTCCCAAAAAAATATTGTACAAAAAATATATTTCTCAAAATTCTGATGACTTTACATATCTTAAAAAAGGTCACAAATGAGTCATCGTATAGTTTGCCGAAATAGTATAGTAATGATTGTAGTGTCATTGTAGTGTGATTGGCTCAGCATTTTAAATAGACTTTCAAACAACTTGGCGCATGGCCGGTTAGCTCAGTTGGTTAGAGCGTGGTGCTAATAACGCCAAGGTCGCGGGTTCGATCCCCGTACTGGCCACGAGTAATTTTTATTGGAGTTATAATTCCATTATACCGATTAATACTCTTTGTTGTGTTTCTCTTCATTGTCTTTGACATTTATAGTCGTTCTGTAGTACTTTATATTCAGACGATTGACGAAAATTTGGATTGCGGTTCCATGGTGTAATGGTTAGCACTCTGGACTCTGAATCCAGCGATCCGAGTTCAAATCTCGGTGGAACCTGATTTTTCCACCACTTTCTTAAAATACTACCTGTCTGAGAAGACATGTAATAAACAAAACAAAAAATATATTTACTATATAGCAAGAGGCTGATGTTCCGCAAAGAATCCACAAATTAAATTAGTATATTGATATTTTTATTTTGATATACAATCAACACCACAGATCCCATTTTCCTCACAAAATAAAGCACTTCGCACACATAACTGAAATGTAAAAGTCTGCTTAACCTCCAAGGGTGGTTGAAGATACTTTATTTAATCCTAACTACCAAAATCCTTTCATTGTAAAAAATAATTTTCTATACATTTGTAAGCGCAGTCTGTTTCTAAATCGATTCAAATGGCTACAAACAAGAAGTAGACTTCATGTTCTCCGAGTAAAAATCCAACACCTGAAACTTATTCTGTTCTGTATTTGACCCCAATTCTCACCCATGGCAGGTTGCAATCATTTTAGCCAGAATGGGGGTCTTTGTTATGAGGAGGTATGCAGATGTCTGGCTGCAGGGAGCTCCACGGGATCCTTCTTTCATTTTTTCTGTCTCTTTTTTGATGCTGCTGCCCCCTTCTGGTGGGAACTGGTCCCTGTATTTCTAGGAGCAAGAAAAAGGATGTAAATTAAAAAAATTAAAAAACATACATCCTCATTTGCTATGTATAGAAAAAACAACTGGTGCACCTACTTAAGAGTTTTGTTTGGCGTCTCTGGATGAAGTATGACCACCTCCTCCTCTTCACTGTCAGATATCTCAACCACATCTCCTGCAAGTCAAAACAAATGTTAAAAATTAAACACACTCACAGAATAATCATTTATATAACCTCAGCTTAAATATCTTTTGGCCCATCAGTGTGCTGGTTTAACATCTGATTTCATCCCGTTGCATCACTTTTTCTATCAAACAAATTTTGTGTTTGTTAAGGATCTTTTCCTGTCCTTCTCTTCAGAAACAGAAACACTACCTATAGAACTTTTACTTGACATTAAGATTGTTTTTTTTTAAGTTAACGGACCTTCTCCGCTCGGCTCCTTTTCTTCACCACTGTTGTCACGTTCTTCTGCTTCCTCTTCATCGTCATCATCCTCCTCCTCTTCATCATCATCATCCTCTTCCTCCTCCAGTCCCCAGGTGTTCTGCAGCCCCTGCCCTACCTGACCCACACCTGGGACGGGCACCACGGGGGAAGGCACACTGGTACGTCTGGTTAAGGAGCCTCAGTGGGTGTGATATGGCAAAGTGACAGCTATAAAGGAAGGCATTCTGGTCGGTGCTGTTGTCATTCAGGCTGAGTGAAGGATACATCCGAGGTGGAGCGTCGGCTTTCTGGACGATGTCTGTGGCTCTCTCCGTCACATCCGTCATCTCCACTGAGGTCTCCTCCATTTTCAGTGCTGTGATTCGCTCCTGAGGCAGAGACTCCGCAAAGCCACACCTACCGCCCTCCTTCCTGGAAAATGTAAAAAATACAGAGTTCTTGTATATCTTCTTAAAGTCCACTGCCACGATACGGACGTGTGGTCATGTGATGTCGCTGCTCACCTGGCTTTCTTGTCGTTCTCCAGGGCTTTGTTGAGGAGCTCCGTGATTTCAGACACTTTAACGCTGGCTATTTTACTGCATCTCATAACCTTCAACCGCACACACAAAATATATTACATTTTAGTATTTTGCTCATGTGAATAGTTTTTAGTTTTTTTTTGTTGTTTTTTTTTAAACAGCCGCTCCCCCAGCAAACATGGATGTTTGTGAAGCTCTACAGTGACATTATTTTTTTTAGAAAACAATTGATCTTCATGACTGCAAAACCATAAAATCAACAGTGCGGTATCATCGAGACTCGTTTCACCTGCTCTTTAAGCAGCATGATGCCTCCGCTGGACTGAATGGAGCAGATTTCTCGGTGTTTGTTCATGGCGATCATCAGCAAGCCGTCCATCACCCGCTCCTCCCGCTCACAGGGGTCGACCAGCAGGTAGGTCCTGCAGAGCCAGGAGGAAGAAACATGATGAAGGATAATGTTCAGCCAATGACCGGCGAGCTTCAATTAGTCCATGTGATGCTATTTATTATCATAATCAGTGTTTTTTTGTTGTATACACTTTATTAGGTACACCTAGCTAAAACTATTGCTGTGTAATACTACAGTCCTGCAGTAATTCTACCCTAATGAAGCTTCTGCTGGAGAGTTTTTGTTTAAACTGTTTTAGAGAGGTGTCAATTCAACTGTATGATTATTCTGGAGGAGGTAGTTTGGGTTGAATATTGTACACAAAAGCTGAGCGCCCCTCAAATTAAAATCTTAACCACTCAGTACTTTGCACAGGATATGATTCTGTCTTGTAGTCAAACGTGATGCCTTACCCTTGTTGGAAGAAGGAGAAGCTGACGCTGATGGGCATGTGGTAGATACTCAGAGGAATGGGGTCTCTCTCCTCTGGACTGTACTAAGGGAGCACAGGAATAAAAACTAAAGTACAACCACAGAGTATGAAATCTGTTTTGACGTGAAACATGTGGTGCAACATAACAGTGAGGTGGTTTTTTTGTTTTGACAATAAAATGATGCATTGACACGGACATAAAAGAGTAGTCACTTGAAGTAAAGCAGGACATTTTGCACATTATATCATCAGAGAGATTTAAATAACAGATCAGTTTGGAGCGTCAGGCTTTCCCCAGTAGATCCAGTGATGCGGAGACACCACCTGCCGCGTTTGCTGCCGACTCACCACTGTGACTTCATCTCCCTGGATGCCGACGTCGGGGCGTCTGAAGTGGCACAGAGCGGTGATGGCAGCAATGCTGGCAGCATCCATCAGGTTCCCGTCGTGGTTCAACATGTGAACGTCCACTCTGACCTGCCACACCTGAACACACACACACACATCATTATCACACACTGGTTGTTCTCTCTTCTTTTACGTGTGTGTGTGTGTGTGTGTGTGTGTGTGTGTGTGTGTGTGTCACCTTTTCTCCAGACACCACACACAGGGACTCAGTATCGATGCACTTGGAGTTCCTCAAGCATCTCTCCAGCTGTCTGTTTAACTTCACTGACAACTCAGACTGTCTGCAGAGAAAATAAACCCCACAGATGATTTACAGTCTCTGCACAAACAGTTGGAACAAATGAACGTCTCAGACAAAGTTCTAGTCTAATACGCCCCACTCCATCAAAAAGAAAAAAGAAAATTAGATTATGGAAAACAAAATGGGACCAGTGAACAAGAGGGAGTATGTGACATCTGTCATATGTTTATGTAGAAATGTATATGAACATAAATCTCCTTTTTTTCCTCACCTGCCTTGTTCAAATGCCGGCGAGGCCATGGGCGACAGCTCGATGTTGAAGAACATGATTCCCTCATTTGGTCGACTTTCTTTCGGAACCACCAGCTCACATGACACCTGGGCCATGACCCTGAAGAGAGCAGCACATTGATGCTCCATCATCACAAAAAATATAACGTTGTGGTCTTTTTAAATTAAACGAAACGCATATGAATGTGGGTGCACGACATTGGAAGGTGCTCGCTTCAATTATGCACGATATCAGTGCCTTGCGGAGCAGCTTTGTTCATCCCATCCCTTTATTTTAACGTGTATTGTAAAATGTCAAGATTTTCCAAAATTGAAAATTTGTCATGTTGAATTTCCAATCTGATAGAATGGTGCAAAAATACATAATCAGAAACTGAACACTGAAACACTGTATATGAAGATGTCAAACTGTAAACAGGGGAAGAAAAAAAACAACTTTATAGCCAACTGTAAGGTTAATTTTGTAAAATATAGGGGAAGATTTATGAGGAGGGGGGAACAAGTAGAAAAAGCTAAAACTTTTTAAAAAACTAAAATTTGTGTTTGGTAGATTATTTCTCTGTTGTAACAATGCTTCTTGGCAATACATTTTATAATGTTGGAAAGCCTGTTTATTTCCCTTTTAAATGGTGCACTATTTCTAAGGAATATGAATTTGTGGGATGAGCAGCACAGCTGAGTATGTGGGTTGCGCCCATGAAAAATGTTTCCAAATCTTCTCTGCCAATGCCAAACAGCTTATTCTGCTGTTGCTGTTGACTCTTGTTTGGTGTCGTTTGGTGGATTGGATGATTGAAGTATATCAGTAACAAGGAAGAAACAAGACATATTGACAATTTTACAATTTATTCATTTAACAAACAGTCAGGAGCCTCATTAGCGTGTGGAAGAACCGTACACAGCCACAAGAGCCTGGCCCCTCCTCCTCATGCTGGTCACCAGCCTGGCCCCTCCTCCTCATGCTGGTCACCAGCCTGGCCCCTCCTCCTCCTCATGCTGGTCACCAGCCTGGCCCCTCCTCCTCATGCTGGTCACCAGCCTGCTCACACACGGCTGTGGGATGGCATTCCACTCCTCAAGCAGGATTTGTCGCAAGTCAGCCGACGTGGTTGTGTTGGTCACTCTAATCGCGAACAGCTGATCCCACAAGTGTTCAGTTGGGTTGAGGTCAGGACTGTTGGCAGGCCACTCCAGTCTCTCTACTCCCACATTCTGGAGGTGGTCTCTGATAAACCCCGCTCTGTGGGGGCGAGCGTTGTCATCTTGGAGGAGGGAGTTCGGTCCCAGACTGGAGAAATGGGATTGCCACTGGTTGCAGAATCTCATCTCGATATCTCTCTGCATTGAGATGCCTCCAATGAAGACAAGCCTCGTTTCTCCAGTGATGGAGATGCCGCCCCACACCGTCACACTGCCTCCACCAGACGGTGTTACTCTATCAGCATAGCGTTCTCCCCGTCTTCTCCACACTTTGACCCTACGATCCAACTTCTGCAGGCAGAAGCTGGACTCGTCGCTGAACATAACGTTCCTCCACATGTTCAGGTACCGGAAGCTCAAAACAAGAGTCAACAGCAGAATAAGCTGTTTGGCATTGGCGGAGAAGATTTGGCAAATTTCTCATGGGCGCAACCCACATACTCAGCTGTGCTGCTCATCCCACAAATGCATATTCCTTACAAATATGGCACCATTTAAAAAGGGAAATAAACAGGCTTTCCAACGGTATAAAACGTATTGCCAAGAAGCATTGTTACAACAGAGAAAGAATCTACCAAACACAAAATTACGAACTTTTTGTTCGATGTTTACATCTGGCCTCAGCTTCACCTGGTTTTCCCCAGATCCACAAAGCAGCATCCATAGTCGGTCCCAAACGTGATCTTCATCTTTCTGTAGTCGTAGGTCTGTCGTCCATCCAGCCGCTGCAGGGAGAGCACAGGTGAAACTAACTCAGGGCCCATGAGATGTTGGGCATGGACAACAAAGCCCCCAAAGCACACATTCATGAAGCAAACTCACTGAAGCCTTTCTATTTCCAAATGACTGCAGTGTTTGGTGATGAATTCACGCTACACAGAGAGCTTGTTTATTCTATATGGGTATGGGTTTTTTTTTCTCCCTTTTGTGCAACATGTATTTAGTCGACAGCTGCATAGAAGTGCAAAATGCTCAGAAACCAGCTCACCTTTTTCTCTTCGATGGCTTTGATCAGGAAATCCCGCTCACAGTTCGACAGCGGAGTGTCCTTCATCCTCACGGCTCAGGCAGACTGCGGACAGACTTCAGTAATTTAGTTCACAACTGATTTGAAACGCATGTGGCTGCCATAGAAATGCTCTGAACTCTACCCCGGAAGTGGATACTACATGCCATAGTAAAGGTTGCGGGAAAA
Organism: Ophiodon elongatus; assembly: GCA_016806645.1. Classification (NCBI taxonomy): domain Eukaryota; kingdom Metazoa; phylum Chordata; class Actinopteri; order Perciformes; family Hexagrammidae; genus Ophiodon; species Ophiodon elongatus. The sequence goes on along the minus strand of JACSYO010000912.1, from coordinate 1,828,599 downwards.
GCACGTTTCTTTATTTGAGTATTCCTGAATGATTGTGAAATTGCTATTATTTGTGTATTTTGTGCTTGAATTACTATGATCCAGATCTTCGTTGGCAGTATTTGACCAAGGACAATTTTTAGTACAAAGTAAGCTTTTACTTTGAAAGACAGCTGCAAAGCGAAAGTGCTCCGAGCGTGAACTCGTTGTTTTGGGGCTTTTTTTTAAAACTTAAAATATATACAGCAAGTACCTTGCTCGAATTTTAGGTTGAATTGGATGTTTGACTGAGAACTTCATCCACGTTTCGTGGATATTTGTTAAAAAAACTACATTTCAAAACAACTCTACAAATAAATCATGCTCCATAAAACGTAAATAATATATTTTTAAAAAGGTGGGTAAATTATTCCAGTCGTTTAATGGAAATATTATTTATTGAAATACAAAAGAATAGTAATATTGGAGCGAAAGGCTCCTCCAGGTTTAATTATCTATTATCAGCAGCAGCACTCTCATCTCGGCTAATATTTTGGTGCACGTGAAGGCAGCATTCTCGCTCTCTAACCCACGCGATGTGCGCATGCGTCATGCCCATTCGCAGGGACTCACCACCGTTATCCGGGGCCGAGCTGTCATCGACGTCCCATCGTTTTCCAGCCGAGGACCGTGTCTTTCCTGACGGTGCACGGCGGGGCCTCGGTGATCCACACAGCACGAGATACTTCCCCCTCCCCTCCCCCGGTTGTTTGTTTGTTTCCCCAAACCGGAGAAAAAGCTGTTATCAAGACATTTTCTCCTCTGCAGTTGACGAGAAGGCGCAAGGTTTGTTTGTGTGCGCTCATTCATCCTCTCCCTCGCGCCCTGTGCGGCATTACTGCTCGTTCAGCGAGCTAACCGCTCCTCCCGTCCAACAGGACTTTACCATACACGTCTCCCCGGTTGCGTCTGTGCCCCCGGTGCCCGTTTAACGAGCGGGCTCCTCGTATAAGTCCTTTAGTCCACCGGCTAAGCTCGTGTTATGCTAACGCGCGCTGTTTATGATCCGCGTGCACGCAGCCTCGCGAGCTAGCGGGGCAGGTGTTGCAGCCCGGAGCCGTTCATCTGAGAGAGTTTGGATGTGTATTGCGGTGATCGGTGGCAGCCATGTTGGCTCCTCGTGACCTTTTTCCGTGCTTCGTCCTACATCTGTTCAGTAACGAGTCAAACGAGCCCCGCAGGCTGGGGAGGGACGTCTGAGACTGAGGGGGCCATGATGGGGCCATGATGGGGCCATAATGGGGCCCGACGTCCAGATAGAAGAGCTAGTTGGTTTAATTAGCGGAGTTGAGTGTAGGGCATGCTCATCACTACTTTAAACCAATGTGCTCCTCTGTAGCTTTGATGGATGTCTGATATTACCATCTTTACTCATTTGTAACGGGATCTTTTTAACATTTGATCTAGATCAACATTATGATTGCCGTATTTTTAATTATGTGCTATTGCTGCCAACAATGGTTATAATGTGTATGGCTTGGCTGGGCTGTGCTTTTGAGTTGCTTTCTACAAAATAGTGGATATTGTTGCTGTATTTCATGTTGCTCTGCGTGGCTTGTTGGCTTCTGTCTACAGAAATCACCTGATCGGTTTCATACACGCCAAAGGACAGCTGAAAATCAGCCAGCTGGCGTGTTTATAGAAATGTTGAGTGACGTGTATTGTCCTTTTACAAATGAATTAAATTAAGTTGGGGAATGAGTTAATTGGGATTTTTACAGCATTCACTGTGCAGTCCCGTCTGCTTAGTCAGCAAGCAAGGCCAAGCTGTGACATCTCTCATGAGGAAATAGCCTAAAAATTCATAGAAGGGCCAAAATTGGAATTATTATGTCTGAGAGGAATATTTAATCTAAAACTGATGCATCAACTGAACCTTTTATGCCTCCATCTAGTTGTCACCATTGTCTTAGTCCACAGTTCCTGACATTTATTTAGACGCGTCATATAGAACAGAAAGCATGTATGATGCATTTAACCAGTCAGGGGTTTGCCTCAAACAGTTCAGTTTACCGTTGAGGTGGCCGTAATGTCAGGGCCACATCTGTGAAGTTAAAGTTTAGGTAAAGGACCCTTTTCATTGTAAAGTATTGTCCCTCTTCAGCAGTTAGTTCTTTTTATTGACACAAATAAAAGTAATTGGTTAGAAGAGAAAGACCCAGAACTGACTCACTACTCAGTTCTGACTCCACACGTCACTGGTTGAGAACCACCTTTGACTCGTTCTTGTTGAAGTCAAGAAGCCAGCTCATCGAGGGCTCTCAGGGATCCGCTACCAAATGTGATCAGCTCATATATTCAACATTAGGATTCTGTGCATCAAGTACCAACAGCTCAAAGTATTTCGTGCATGAAGTGTTCCTACTTCTGTTCAAGGACAGTCTATGTTGATTTCAACAACTGCATTGAGCTTCGGAGTTTTATATAACGGCTACATGTTTTGCATATTTTCATATCAGAAACGTGGGAAGTGGCCAAGATTTCTCACAAACTGTTGCATTGCTTGCATTAAGACCAAAGATGCAAATAAATGAGCAACATTTGGATGCTTTTCAAGATAAGATATTTTTATTGTTCATCATCTCTCGCTTGTGTTTATCCTTTTGATGCCCCTGCTCTCTGTTGCCTAATAGAACAGCAGCAGTATGGGACTTAGAGTTGATTAGGAATGAAGGGAAGCGTGATGCTGTGCTGTCTGCAGTGATGCTTTTCAATTCCTGCTGCTCTCAAGAAGAGTGAGCAGGTGTGGCCTGATCAATAGGTCATTAAAGCTGTTGTTTGGTGTCACAAATATCTGAATTGTTCCAATGTTCAGCAGGTCAGGGTTTAAAATTAGTACTAATAAGGGTATTTGGGAAAGAGGACCTATTATGAATCCATAGAGGCTTGTATGGTACAGATATTAGTGGCGTCTGCTTAGAAGGAGTCCGTCTTTATGATTTATCTGGTGGGAGAGAAGGGGCCGTCTTAAAGGTTTTGTGGGGGAAATGTGAGATATGGATTTGATCTGAGGACACGGGGCCCTCCATCAAGTAGCACTGTGTTCTAATGTGATCGCAATCTCTTTTTGTTTTTTCTCTCACCCTCTTATCCTTTCATCCTTTTACGCACTTGATCTCTATTTATATCATTGATTCCCCGCCCCCCCCACCCCCCACCCCCTCCCTGCACACACACCCCATTGCTCTCCATAAATAACATCTCACACCTGCCCCTTCTTCCCATCCCTCATCCGCCCTCACCATGCCCTGCTCACACCATGCTCATCTCTGACGCCCTTATCGCACACTCTGCTCCCCCTCCTGCTATCTCTACCCCCCTCCCCAACCCCCCCCACAGATGAAGTCGGAAAGGGGTTGGATGTGGTGTGTGCTGCTCCTGTCCTTGCTGGCTGTGGCAGCTGAGGCGACCCAGGAGAAGCAGTTGGAGGTTGATATTTCAGACTTCGATGAAGATATGGGGTTGGACGAGGAGGAGTTACAGGTTCTGATGGCGGATGAGGAGGAGGATGAGGAGGAGGCGACGGTGATGGATGAAGACCACACGGATGAGACAGACGGCGCAGCGAGTGAGAAGGCTGGACTGGATGCAAATGTCTCCTTCCAGGTCAGAAATGGGTCATAGGTTAAGTAAAGGTCACCTGTGAAACTGAAGTGTGTGTAAAAGGTTTTCTTTACAGTTGCAAAGTTTTGGATTAGGGTAACACAATCTGTAGATTAATTTCTAATCTATGTTCTTGGTTCCCCAGGTAACATACAAGACTCCTGTCCCTACTGGAGATGTCTACTTTGCAGAGACGTTTGACGATGGCTTACTGGAAAGGTATAGCCTGACAAATGTACCACCAGGGGCTGCTAAAAATACAGCGTGAATGTTTAATTCATGCTCGGATAAATGAGCCTCTGACCAGGGATAAACTTACACAATCGGTGGTTGTAGCGTGTTCACATTTACTTGTGTGGAAGCTGAGGGTTTTGTGATGTTGCTCTCCACAGCTGGCAGCTGTCAAAGACCGTGAAGGGGGATGCAGATGATGACATCGCCAAATATGACGGTTTGTTCCTTTTTTTTATTTTCCCGCCCTCTTGGTTTATCTAGATATGTGCATATGAGAGCTTGCACATGGGCACAACTTGACGTTTTTATCTTTACCTCGCACAGACTCACTTTTCACACGTAAGATATTTACATGGGTCTTATTTTTCTTTGGGCAACCATCACTAATGGTTATGATAACACTTCGCAACGTCATTGCCGTGATATGAGGTCCAACGCCTCAGTTCGTGACACTTAACTGCACTTTTATGTAGACCATGACGATACATGTTGCATGTCTCTCTGGCTGTAGGGAAGTGGGCTGTGGAGCAGCTGAAGGAGAACAAGGTTCCAGGAGACCAGGGTCTGGTGCTCAAGTCCCGGGCCAAACACCACGCCATCTCCGCAATGATGAACAAACCCTTTGTCTTCCAGGATGAAACTCTGGTCATACAGTGAGTTCAAGCACTCTCACACACTCACACACACACACAAAAATGCTCCTTTTTTTCTTTTTTTTTCATGCAAATCAGCTTTTTCCATGAGCTACAGTGTTTAGTGGATGGATTAGTGTGTGACTTAAATCTTCTTATTTGCATTTTCAAGTCTACAAAGCCACGTGAAAAAATGTGACCGGTCACCGGTTTGTTGTGTTCCGGTTGCAGGTATGAGGTGAATTTCCAGGATGGTATTGACTGCGGTGGAGCATACATCAAACTGCTTTCAGACACTGGCAATCTCAATCTGGTTAGTATACATGTCGTCATTCTACCTTGCTCTGTTTATGTGTAATGTTTTAATGTACACAGGCCATTTGACGGGCACGTCTACACTGAAGCAAATACTTAAGATACCTTTTGTTAATGTTGGTGGAAACCGAATCCAAAACCTTCCGAGCATTCCTCCTCTGTCTTGTGTACGTGTGGTAGAACCGGGTAAAGGTTGTCCAGATGTAAACTAAATAGACTTACTTTATTTACTCTTTAAAATAAACTCTTTTTTTTTCTTCACTTCAGGAGCAATTCCATGACCGTACACCGTACACCCTCATGTTTGGACCAGACAAGTGTGGCGAGGACTACAAGCTGCACTTCATCTTCCGCCACCAGAATCCTCTGAACAAAGACACGGAGGAGAAGCATGCCAAGAGGGCAGATATCGACCTCAAGAAGTTCTACACTGACAAGAAGACTCACCTCTACACTCTGGGTACAGAGACAATTCGACTGGAGAATATATATGTTTTTTTTATATCTGTCTGAAATGTGTCTTTTATATGTAATGGTTTACATGGCTATCGGTGCTTTTTATAAAATGTACATTTCTCATTTTGCTCAGATATTCATTCAGCATGTTTCCCCCTTTTGTCAGTCCTGAACCCAGACAACAGCTACGAGATGTTCATAGACCAGTCCAGTGTGAGCCGCGGCAACCTGCTGCATGACGTGGTGCCTCCGGTCAACCCACCCAAAGAGATAGATGACCCACATGACTCTAAGCCAGAGGACTGGGATGAGAGGGCCAAGATTCCCGATCCTGAGGCTGCCAAGCCCGATGACTGGTAACTGCAACCCACATACTAGTACACAGTACAGATTTTGTTGCCGATTGGACGTGTTTTAAATGTCAGGGCCTCAGTGACCTAGTGATCAATAACCAACATGGCCGTGTGTGTCCTCAGGGATGAAGAAGCTCCAGTAAAGATTGAAGACTCCGACGCGTTGAAGCCAGAGGGCTGGCTGGACGACGAGCCAGAGTTTGTCTCCGACCCCAGCGCTGAGAAACCAGAAGACTGGTAAATGAACACGTTCACCAAGCAAACCCGTAGCCAGCATTTAAATGAGATTACAGTCAGGAAACGATCGAGCCTGACAGCTCTTCTCTGTGTGCAGGGACGAGGAGATGGATGGAGAGTGGGAAGCCCCGCAGATCCCTAACCCAGGCTGTGAGACGGCCCCCGGCTGTGGGGAGTGGAAGCGTCCCCAGATCAACAACCCTCAGTACAAGGGCAAGTGGAAAGCCCCTCTGGTGGACAATCCCAACTATCAGGTAACTATAACTAAACCAGGCGTTTTGGGCTTATTGGAGTTTTATTTGATTTGAATTTTATTAACTGTTCCTACCTTCTTCTTCTTTTCTTTTTTTTTTTTTTTTATTAAAGCACAAATAATGAGGTGCACACTCCAGCACTGTGCCAGTTCACGCTCTGTATTAATTGTAACACCTCTGACCTGTCCTGTTGGAGATGCTGTATGTTTGTGCACCTGCTGAAGCCATCGTAATTGTTTTCCTCTGCATTCTGGTCCCCAGGGAGTCTGGAAGCCACGTAAGATCAATAACCCGGATTATTTTGAGGACCTGCAGCCGTTCAGGATGACACCTTTCAAGGCCGTGGGCTTGGAGCTGTGGTCCATGACCTCAGATATCTACTTTGACAACTTCATTATCACCTCTCACAAGGAGGTGGCCGACCGCTGGGCCTCCGACAGCTGGGGGCTGAAGAAGCTGGTGGCCAGCGCTAACGAGGTCAGTGTGGCGTTTTGTAAGGGCAAAAGGAACATAGGGCGGCACCCTCACAGACACTTACATTGTCACTTTGTGCATATAATTTGCTGCAGGCTGTCAGTATCTGAGAGAGAACGGTTCACAAAGGCTCACTATTTGCTCTTGCTCTCTGGTCCCTTGTCTTTCGCTCCTCAATCCCACCAGCCGGGGATTTTTGCTCAGCTGATGATTGCTGCAGAGGAACGCCCGTGGCTCTGGGTGATTTACATCCTGACCGTTGGCCTGCCTGTTGGACTGGCTGTGCTCTTCTGCTGGCCAACGGTACTGTAAACCTAATGAGTCATTTATTTATTGTGTGTTTTTGATCCTCAATTTATGCCAAGCACTCCAGCAAACCCCCTCTAAACCAGACCGTGATCCCATCTCCTGTTTGTGGCATAGAAACCAGATGACGACTACGTCTACAAGAAGGTGGATCCTCCCCAGGCTGATGTCGAGGAAGAGGAGGATGAAGAGGAAGAGGAGGCGGCAGGAGATGAGGAAAACAAAGCAGCTAAGGCTGCAGAAGGTGCTCCAGCTGCAGGTTCGAGGGTCAAACACTGGACACACACACACTCCTCTGTTGTATTATTGGTCCTTTACTGTTCTAGACTCATATTTCTTTGTCCTTACTGTCATCACCGTTACTCTCTCTTCCAAAAGCAACAGAAGGGGCTGAGGAGGGTGAACCCGATGCAGGAGGTGACAATCTAGAGGGGGATGATGATGAGGAGGAGGAAGAAGAAGAAGATGAGGAGGAGGAGGAGGATGAAGATGACGAAGAGGAGGAGGAGGAAGAAGAAGAGGAGGAAGAGGAGGAGGAGGAAGAAGAAGAAGCAGAGGGTGAAGAGGAGAGCAAAGCTCCTGAGAGAACATTAGAAGAGAAGGTTGGTGTCATTGTGAGTAATTCTTACCTGAACCATGAACTGATGATGTTGGTAGAGATCTGGGGGTTCATGCACACTCTTGGAATTAATACTTGCAAAAAGATCCTTTAGATTTCACACCACCTGCTTTCTCTTTCCTTTAGATGTTCTAGGTATCTGATGGGATCCCTTTATTATAATTCACATTAACCATACTTATGACTTTGAATACATTGTGTTTAAAAAGTTACACCCTGATGCAGGTTACAAAGCACCTCGTGGACCTATGAATGCCACACTTTCTTTCATCATATGCTCACACACACACACACACACACGGTCTCTCGTGGCCTGCAGACAACACACTGAACAGGATCATTCACTCAGCTCCCTCCTGTTTAGACTACCTCATGTGTCAGACACTGTGTCCTTGTCCTTGTGAGAAATGTGCTGCTGGCTGCTCGTTTTCATTTTCAGTGATTTCATTTTCGAGAGTGATCATGTATCTCATTCTACTTGGCGTTTAAAAGGTCTTAATTTAATTTAAGCAATTTAATTTGACATGACATGACGCAAAGTCTAGACACCCCGTAACTCTACCCTTGATTTAACATTTCGCTAACGTGACGAATGCAAGAGGAATGTTTTATGCCTCGTCCAATTAAATTTGCCTGTTTTCTTTCTTTTATTCCAATTGTGGCCCGCAGCCGAAGGAGGGAGGAGACGTCGCTGAAGAGAGCCACAAACAAGCTGTGAGAAAGAGGAGGGTACGGAAAGACTGAAGAGGTGAACTCCCCCCTGGCCCCCCCTCCCTCGCGCCTCCTGTCTCCCCCAATGCGTAGGAGGTGGAAGGGCCGTCTCAGCTGCTGCTCCACCCTCTCTGAGCGGAGCAGCGTATATTTCCTCCAAACCACCTGCAGTCACCCCGGCCGCCCCATCCCTCGGCTACACCCGTCACAGGGCCGCAGTCTCCCGAAACCACAGCCTGCATCCCTCATCTCGTCTCGTCTCTCCCTCCCTGCCTGCCGATTGCCCGATCAGATGAATCAACCCCCCATGGAGATTCTGTGCATTTTAGATGTTTTTCTTCCCTCCATCCTGAGCTTCCACGCTTTTCTTCATCGTTCTTCTCTTCTCTAAGCTGTTGCTGTCAAAGAAATTGCCTGTCAGCCTGAAAAAGGCCCACCTCTTCCACCACTGTTCCTGTTCACCCCGTCTCTGCTGTCAGTCTTCGCTCTGAATATATGCCATCGCGGTCCGTCTCCTGTGAGAAGGAAGGCGGCAGACGGTCCGTGCTGCTGTCGGCTCCAGTTGTTCAAACCGTTTTACAGCATATCACCGGGGCGACATCTCAGAAGTTCGACTTTTATCATTGTGTCCTTTTTTTTGTTTTAAAGAACATGTTGGAGGACACAGTTTGGCAAACTTCCTTCCCTGTTTGAAGAACAGGCCGGGAGGAGAGGACGCCAGGCTGCGAGGAAAGGCTGTTTGAGATGTCATTGCAGAGTCGGGACATTTCAGCTGATAAATCGCCTCAGCTTAGGTTTAAAAGTTTACCTCTATGAAAATGGTTGTTCTGTTTAGATTTTAGTTTGTTTGTAAGGAGCATCAGTTACTTTTTCTTTTTTCTTTTTTTTTATAGCAATTTAAGAATCGAGAATTAACACAGACGACCCTAATTTATTGATTTTGTTCCAAGATTTGTGTTATGCTGGTAAGAATAAAGATTTAATATTGCAGTGTTTGGAATGACTTGAGGCAGTTTTCTTAAATATGATATGCCACTGATGTGCTTATTCTGAATCTAGGCCTCCTTCAAAAGGTCTAGGTCTCGGTCACTGAATGCCTTGGCCATCCGTTGTCAATAAGACAAGATTAGTGGGTTTCTGCAGCGGACCGCTAGATATTAATTCTGCGAAAACATGTCTCATTCAGTCAGTACACAGCAGTGCTTTCCCAGAATATCTAGACTAGCTGGAGTTGAGATCCAAGATTTTTGCCTGGGAAAAACATTGATAATTTATTTGTTTTATATTATTGTCTCAAGCTTTTGTAGTTCATGTTCTTCAGAAATCCCTGTTTACATTTGTTCGCAAATTGTACATTGCTCTTGAAAATAAAACTATTTAATACAACAAAAAAATAAAAAATGTTCTGTTCTCGAAAGTTAATGTAGGATTGGTCAGTTTACAAAAGACCCAGAGAAAGGAGTGACATTAGGTTTTTATTAAAACAAAAACAGTTGAAAGGTGCAGGGTGTCTACACACAACAGTTGGTACCAGGGTGTGTGTGGGTTGGGCATATTCAGCATGCCAGACAGAAATTAAAGACGTTCTACTGTACAACTGTTAAAAATATCTAAACCTCAATAAATTACAGCATATACAGTGTTTATAGCCTCCCATATTAGTAAGTCCACCTTATTTCAAACCACACCACAATCACATGATGTTTATGCGTGAATTACTGCTTTCCAGACATTAAACTGGATACTTAAATTTGAAAAGGAATGCAAATTTGTTCAGATTACATGACTTCATCTTTTTCCACCCTCATTCTTTGTCTTTTATCTGATGCAGCAATAGTCTTGTACAGAGGACATCAGCACATTTTACAGTCAAACCCCTCCTCTAGCAGGTGGTGTACTCCAGGCCTGGCTGAATGGATCAATAGCACTCAAGGCATCTTTACTGCTTGCAGTTAAAGGGGAAAGCATCCCTTTCTTCCCTCCTCGTGTCATCTGGCCCATTTGGTCCCCGCCCCCGCCCAAATTTAATAATGCAGGGTTTGTCTCTGAATCAGCCCAGCTGCATTTATGACCATTTCCTTTGTCTCTCTGACATTAGTCTGGCCACAACACTCATTCATGACATGATAAACTGAAAGGGTTTCAAATAATTTAAAGTACAAAACAAAAAGTGTGTAATTGTCATTTAAAAATGGAACCAATTGCAATAAAACATCATTGATGTTAAGTTAAGATTTACACTTTTATGAAGTCTACATAACTTCTGGTTTCTCTGTGCTTTTACTTACATTGTTGCTGAGCTCTCAATGGTACCTATATTTATCTAGTATCCACCTCCTATTGTTAAAAAGTTCTCAGTAGCTTTATACAGCCTGTAATTTAGTTATTGATGTAATGACATGTCATTAGATATACTACACTTTCAAAGAAAAAAAAAAGAAAAAATCATACATGCAATCCAAATACATTTTATTCTCAGTAATACTGTTCAGTTTGCCTGCTTTAAATGGCAGGATACAGTCATGTTTCCTATAGACATGATGACATCCAAGACCTACCGAAAAACTCAGATCCAGCTGATGTAGAAAATATTTTACAAAAAGAAATAAACATAAACCGGTGTTGAAATTAGCTTCATGGTAAACCAGTATTTGTAATATTTTTGGTTTGTTTTCACCCACTTACAGGTCAGTTTGAGACAGGAACATCGTCAGAAAGTTGGGGAAATCACAGAAAATCTGAATTGTCCTCAAACACAAAACCAAGCAGGTAAAGCAGAACTAAGAATTATTTTACAAACACTACTTTGACAGAGAGCATTAAGAAGAAACTCAAGGTACAAATGACCCGTAACCACTTCATAGACATAGTCTGGTTATGTTTTTGTCTGTGATTTGGAGAGGGAGCTGCTGCAAAACAGACCTGGGTCAAACTAACATTAAATGTATCTATTTCATGTGACAAAGTCAGTTTATATTTTTGATAATTAAATAGTTAGTTTTGACTCAGGTAAGTGAGCTAGAAGGGTTACAGAAACCCAGGTCTGCTGAGAAAACAAACCCCTCTCCATGTCTCAGTGGTGGGTTCCTTCTCCCAGCTGCTGGCCTGGGACTTTGTTTTTTTTCTGAGGGTACCTCACTTCCGTTTGCTCTTGGTGTCGGTGGTCTGAAAGACGCTGGAGGCAGACATGAGGTTCTCAATGTACTGCCCGAGGACTTGGTTCTCAGATTTTAACTTCAGGTTCTCCTCCTTGACTGCGTCAACCCGCGCTGACAGGTCTGGAAGAAAGACAAAGTCCATGGTCTACTCAGCTTAAGTATTAGGTTGTTACCGTCCACAGCTGTACGGGATAACGTGTATTTTTATAAACATGCACAACAACACTGATAGCCTGACAACGGAAATCTGGTTGGTGACATTTAGCCTAAATAAACTGTTTTGGCCATCAAGATACTCTATGTAACTCAAGAGTTATCAGATTCAACAACTGAATTCATCTTACAGATTTATTTCCCAGTTAAAAAAAAAAACAGATTTTTAATAATCTTTTCCCAACAATCACCATATCTGCCATCGATTGGACAAAACATTTTTTTTTTTGCATGGAGTTAGTGAATGTGGAAGAGATGGAGGAAGAGTGCAGGAGAGGTAGATTGAGTGCATTAGCAGAGGATTACATCAAGACAGCACAAAGACTGAGATGAGGAACAACAGCGAGAAAAGAGCAGCAGCACAGCAAGAAGCATCCAGTGTTGTAAAACTCCATACTTAAAAGAGCATGAAAGAGAGAGAGATGTTTTGGTGGTGAAGAGAGAGGGCAAGAAGAATGCTTGGGGTCTTATTTGATCTTGTTTGTATTAGAGAGCAAGACAAGGACTTGCACAGATAAAGTTGTGTGTTTGTGCGTGCGTGTTACCTTCTAGTGTGTGCTGAAGTTCCAAAACTTGATTTATTAACCTCGTCTTCTCCTCCATCTCCACCTGGTTCTCCATGTCTCCTGCAATAGACACAAATGTGGATGCTATTTACATGCACTTGAAACATTATCTCATTAATTTTACATGATCAGACATCAATGGTTTTTCACAAAGTTGCATGGTGGCAGACATACCATCTATATCGCAGTTCATGATGAAAAGCTCGTCCTCCTGTTTAGTATACAGGGCTGCAGATCCACTGTCCGCTGTGAAAGAACGACAGACACTGTAAGCTCCACAAAGCAGCCACACAACTTATAATAGGATGTTCTAACGTGGCGAATATTTCAAATGCTGGCAGAGATCCCTGACATGATCTCCTCCTCTGTTCATATGAATAACACCAATGACCAGGGGACCGGGGTTTCCCTGGAAAACTGTTTCGTTAACCTGGTAAGAGGAACTAAGTGTGCTCACATTCATCGTATACGTCGAAAAGTTGCTTTTCTTGTGTGAAATAGCACCCTTTTCTTTTTTAATTTGTGTTTCATAAAGGTCTTTTGTTTCAGTGTTGGCAGAGGTGATCTTAGAAGCTAAGAAATTAAGTTGAGGCACGCTATCCCTGCCTGCTGAGGGAGATGGGAGCTGACACCGCACCCAGGGGTGGGATGAGATGATGAAGATGATGATGATGATGATGATGATGTGGTGATGCTGCCTGCTGGCTACAGTCTGATATTGGCTACAGTCTGATATTGGCTACAACAGCCACAAATAAACGAGCGACTAACGCCGAAATCACAGTTACATTAACGGACAGTCACACAGTTAGCTGAGCTACTAGTTATATTCTGGCCTGTCCTTTGCTCATCTCTTCGTCTTTCACGTAAAAAGATATATTGCTGGTGCTTCATTAGCTCGGCACAGCCCGAAGACACGTGGACATCGTGACGAGACCTTCCGAATACGTTGTGACATCTAGTAACGGACAAAAATCGTGTCCGATAATGGATGCGTGTACTTCTACTAGCTAACCTAGCTATGTAGCTAAGCTAACCGATGTCAGCGGTGTGGCTAGCTACACAAACACCAGATACAAGGTCGGTTACTCACCAGGACCAACCCAAATGAAGTCGTCTGATATTTAGAAGCGACTCTCCGGTAAATACATTTCACAAACGGACACCACACCTACCGTTAACTGTTGATGTTACAAGCTAACCGCTGCCGCTAGCTAGCTTCAAACGAAGCTTGAACGAACCTGTGATTCAGCTGCTTACATTTCCTTTGACACCGAACTAACGAGCACCTGTGGGTGTTGAGACTCACCTACAGCGAGGAATGTGTGCTCCGTTTAGCGGAGTGACCCTGTAAACAGACTGGAGGCTATGTGGCAGTGAGGAGGAAGAGGATAATGATGGTAGCGACGTCACCGTGTGTACGTGACCACACCGACCGACAGGGGGGGCAAGTCTGCGCGCGCGCGCACACACACACACACACACACACACACACACACACGTACACACTTCCACACACTTCTGCGATCCCCACAGACGCTCAGGCCTTCAGTCGCTCCCACTGGTATAACATCACACGCGAGACATTCAGAGCAGCAGTGGCAAAGACAACCTGACCAGCCATGTCGTTTCTTTCCATCCCACTGTCTTTCTTTCCATCTGTCTGTCTGCCTGTCTGTCTACCTGTCTGTCTGCCTGTCTGTCTGTGTGCATGAGTGGAGTGGTTTCCAGCCTTTGTGAACATTAATACTTGTAGTCTGGGTGTAGTGTTCTTGCAGCCTCTGTGCTGTCTCTGCTCGATCTGAGGAGTCCATATGCTGCCGCTTGTTAGCCAAACCAAACCCTGGGGAGACTGCTGCTTCAGCCAAAAGCCATCTAGGACCAGTCAGCTCTCTCTCTCTCTCTCTCCCCATCTTTTTATCACCCTCTCATTTGCTTTCCTATTGTGTGTGTGTGTGTGTGTGTGTGTGTGTGTGTGTGTGTGTGTGTGTGTGTTTGTGTGTTTCCAGCTTTTTCTTTATGACCCGGATTACGTCTCACAAACTCAGTTTTTCACCATTTATTTAGGAAAGCATTGATTGAGAATTGTTCAAACTGCAGCTGCTGTGGATCGGACCAATCAGAGCTCTGGAACGTACAAAATGATGTGAACCCAAGGTCTACTTATTTGCTTTTTCTGAATCAGAATCCACGACAACTGTTAACCGTCACCAGGACAGTAGTCACCCGAGGACACTGTAAAGGTTATTTATTGAACTTGGGTAAAGATTACGTCTTTACTAGTTCTAGCACCACTTTCACACTTGTAACGTTTTATTTAAAGTGACACTATGTGGCCAAACCTTTGCTGAACAGTGGAAAAAAATCCATTACAAAATAATGATAAGTAGTCAGATATAGGCCAACGTAACAGTAGTACAAGAAGACAGGAATCATTAGACAATAGTAGGCCTATCATGTTAACTAACATTAGCTGACATAAGCTAGTGGTCATACCAATCTGTGTAAGGCTGTAGTGTATTAAATTTAACAAGGGCGGGGTGTGTTTTATTGCTCATGAAATTTACTTTAACCATTATAATGGATATTTTTTAAACAATGTATCAAATGACAATGTTAATATCAATGTGACTGTGAAGTCCCTCATAATGAGGAACCTACAGATAATCTTCACCTGAATCTGTTGCTCCACTGATGTTTACGGAGCTTTTTAGTGAGTTTCAGCTCATCGTCTAGCCGTCCAGCCAACAACTGTACTGTTTTGGTTCACTCTCACCGCTCTCATAGCGTCGACTTCAGCCACAGCAGGCAGCTGTTTTTGGTGAGAAAGCTAAAAAAAAAAAAAAAAAACACTGTACACTACCTCCTCAATATTAAACAGCAGACACAAATAGTGGTGAAAATACTGAAACATTTAGCAGCTAAAGAGCCAAATATTCCCCTTTACTCTCAAACCCCAGTATTGTCTAACCCTAACCTAAATTACAAACTATATGTAATACCAATGTTGTGGTAACAGATAAACAGTATGCAGCTTACTGTTACTTCATATAGGCTTTAGATTGGAAGGGTTTATTCCACATGGTAAATTGTGACTTCTTCATATTTAACTAAATGTTTTTTTGCCTGATAATCAAATTTATTTAAAGGAAAAAGACTGCCTATTATATATGCAGTGAATGCCAAAAGGACAGGCATGCAGCTTTGGTAGGAGCCACACCTCTGTCCTGTCACAGCACAACACACCAACATGACTACTCTGGTTTTACAAGCTGGCCCCATTTGTTCTGTCACATACTTTTAACAACTGCTGTAACTGTCTGTCATGTGCACTGTCATTCACAACTTAGAAATTGTACAAATGAAACTATACGTTGGATTAAATGGGTAGATATTTTTGACAGGTGACAAATAGTTACTTCACACCTGAAGAGCATTTTCCATCTTTACAATATATCTTTGAGAGAGTAATGCTATCTACGACAATGTCTCCGCAGAAAACATGTATAACATAGAATTTCACAATTTAAAACAATTTAATAAGAGGGATTTAGAAATGCTGAAAGACATTTTGTTGGTTCCTCAACTGCAGATTATAAGGAACTTCCTGTTACTGCCGTTTGTTTTGTGCATGTAAAAAAATGAACAGAAGAAAAGGGCTTACTTTGCAAAAAAGACCAAAACAATTGCAGAATAGTCCCTTGAAGTTTTACCTGTGTCGTCTGCCAGAGAGATGTTAGTGAACGTCCCATCATCCCTGTCTTCCTCGGCATCAATGGCGTGAGTCTCCTCTCCTCCTTCCAGCATGTTTCCTTTTTGTTTTTAACTCACAGACTCATTCATTAGTATCAGAGCGTTCTCTCTGTTTAAACTTTGCTCCAGTCTCTTCTTTCTTCTCTCTTACTCTTTGCTTTAAGCCCCGCCTCCACACAAACACACCTACCACCTGAATCATTCACATCGGCACGGTTACCGGCCATACCTGACTGGTGGCTGGGGTTACAGGGTTGTCACGAGAGTGGGTCGCCATGGTGACCACTGGACACAATGATAGACATACTGCGCCATCAGGGGTAAAAGTCAGAGTCCCAGTCTGCTCAGGTGAAAGGGAACCATAAAGGCAGAGCGGAGGCCCACACCTGGTCACACATTAACCTGAACAATGAGAGTGTGTGATGATAACATAAAGACAGTCAGATGTTCCAGTTCAAAAGCCAGAACATCACAAATCTGCAGTGCTGTAACACGCATGACTATAAATGAGTTATTTGCCACGATTATTCGTGTATCTTCACCTAATTAGACAACACCTCAGAGCAGTGTTGACCTAAAATGACAGGAGGGGGATATGAATGGAAACCCGTTTCTTTAGATCTGTGGGAGCAGCCTGCACTCTGGTGGTTAATGCTGAACACTGCAGATCAGTGACAAGTATCAGAGAGTCCATCATGCTCCATCTGAGAACAACCTTCAATGACGTTGCAGTTTACACACACACACACACACACACACACACACACACACACACACACACACACACACACACACACACAGCGAGGAAGACCTGAGGCCTTCATGGTCTAGAGCTTTATGTTCAAGTTCAGACAGATATTTTAGCAAGTTAAACAAAAAAAATTGTAAACCTGTGATAAATGTTTTAGGTTATCTTCACTATATTTTGCAGAAACAGTTAACTAACAGCCACCTAACAAAAAAACTATAGTTGTACCATAATAAATGAAGTAGGTCCTACAACTAAATGCATGAGCATCACTAAGTGTGAAAGTTCACTCTTGATTTTGGAAAAAAATACTTCAAGATCCACTTAGCAGCTTTTCCAGAGCTTTCAACCAGATCTTGTGGTCTTTTTGAGGGAAGGAGTTTCTTCAGTTGTCACGGAAACGACTCAATTGTCAACACACAACCCAAGTATGGAATGTCAATGACAACTGAGCAATCTCGAGCTGCTGAAGAAGACCCTGTGAAGTGGTTGAAAGCTCTGGAAACAGCTATTAAGTGGATCACGAGTTGAGTTTTCTTTTTTTGTCAAATCATAAAAATTAGATTTCAATCGTTCAGTCTTTTTCTGTTTTGTTACTATTTCCTGAATAATAGTGATTAATGGTGATGCCAGAGAAGACAAACGCTGCTTAAAGATGTTGAGCTAATAATAGTGTAACAGACTGGAAATACTATGTAATATAACATAATCATACAAACAAGAGACGGACGCTCTAGCTGGCAAGTCAGATCGGGTATTGAAGTCTAGCCAGCTGAAAATAACCACTTACATACATTGCAGATAGTATGAATTACAGCAGCATGTGGTTTTGTTGTCTGACAGATCATTTGTTTGCATCTTCTTTTTCTGCGTTTGTGTTTGTGCTATGTTGGTATTACGTATTGGTGTGTCTGCCCATGCTCACATTTGATGGTGCTTCAGTGCATCCATGCTCTGTTCTGTTTGCATGACCACGATAATCAGTGTCACTACTTGCTTTATGTCTTGTTGTGTGAGTGTGTGTGAGTGTGTGTGTGTGTGTGTGAGTGTGTGTTCACATGCATGTGTTTGCAGAGGATTCACCCGCCCCATAAAGCCGGAAAGACAGTGACGTTTATTTGAACGATTTCCCGGGGGAAGGGGTTCTCGTTAACACGCAACAGTTTGCTGATAATCCAAACCTTATCGGCTCTCCCTGAGCCCCGCTGCTGACCACAGATCAGCTTTATCACTCACACAGTATAAAGAACGACACTGCCAACTCAACTTGGCCGGGGACACTGAAGCAGCGGTTCCACCCAAAACATTCGATAACATTCAAAGGCGAGTGGAGAACAAAGGTTCAAAGTTTACAGGCTGGTGGAGGATGATGTTTCCCCGTTTCGACGTTTTGAGTGAAAAAGATAGGTGTGTATTTATTAGTGTAGTGTGTGTTTGTGTGTGTGTGTTCTGGTTAGTGGCCAGTGTTAGGTTCTAACACCTACTCTGGGCCCCAGAGACAGGTTGACCCCGACACAACCTGGAAGCAGTCCACTGAAATATACACCACAGCTTCATTTTGACGGAAAGTGAAGCCACTGATAGACGGAGAGCGTTTGACCTTTAATCTGGCCCCTGTGTGTGTTTGTGTGTGTGCGTCCATGTTTCTCTGTTTTTGTTTATATTAAACGCACAACTGAAATCTGCAACCAGTGTGCTCTTTCTCTTCTTTTTTTTTTTGTTTACTGTGTGTAGTTAATTATTGCTAAGCAGCGACATCCAGGAAACCAGAACAAGATCTGAAGCAGGATTAGCTGCATCCACAACTTTAGAGAGAGACAGAGAGAGGAGGGTTTATGTTGGTGTTACTGTTCTCTACCCTCTCTCTCTCCCCTGTGATAGTCCACAGACCAGATGCCCACTTTGGCACCAACACTCTGCCAGTGTTATGCTAGGCATTGGGCACGCACGCACGCACGCACGCACGCACACACACGCACACACACACACACACACACACACACACACACACACACACACACACACAGGGAGGAGAAGAGGCTGTAAAAAGAGCACTCGTCCATCTGCCCTTCTCCCAGCTAAACTGGTACTGAGCACATCAGCATGTTTGTGTCTCCCTACAGTATCCTCAATGTGTGTGTGTGTGTGTGTGTGTGTGTGTGTGTGTGTGTGTGTGTGTGTGAGTCCAACTGTGAATCTCTGCCTAATTTCTGTCTTGTGTTAAAAGAAAAAACAGTTTCCTTGAGTTCAGTGATTATGGAATTCAAATTAGAAAATTACACAATTTTCAGATGCATAATTTGCATTAATTGGTATTTTAAACACCCAAGGTGAGGCAGTGAAAGTCGAGGGGAACAGAGGAGGGTCCAAACACTCAAGCTGGGTCCCAAATCCAAACTACATGTTATATACATTTATTTTTGAATGGTGACATTTTCTTTTCTTTCAGTTTCTCAATGTGACGCACTACATGGTAAAAACCCACTTGTAATTAGTTATATTAGTTATACGTTAGGACACAGTGTCAGAAAATGATGAACGTGCTGTTTTATTTCTGCCATAATCTCTAACCTCTCCAATGAATAGTATGGACATGTTTCCTCAGGGGTCTTGAAAGAATGGTTCATAAATGTTTTTGTGCCTCTACTGATTCATTTAGTAATGTTTTTGAACATGTTGTTCCATCGTTTCTGACCTTAGAAATAGAATGAGAGCACAGACATTCCCTTCAAATCAACATAGCAGGATGGTCGGAGCACACTCCCCACTTTGTTCCTTGCTGATGTTTTTGAAACAGTTGTTTCCCATTTTTTATGGGGAGGGATTACAAGCCATGAAAAAACTGCTATGTGTGAGTGTTTTCATTCCTCTCTCTTCTGTTTCTTATTGAGAGTAAAGTGAGAAAGACATAGAAGGAAAGAAAGGCGCAATGGAGTAATCATCTGTGAGTGGACTCTCTAACTTGTCAAGCTGTGTGTGTCTTTTATCAAGAATAGGGTGAAAAAGACATGGTAAAAACAGTAAAAAAAAATTAAAAGCAAAGTTGCATATGCACTCAGTAAAACTATGCTGTGTGTCTGTGCTAAAGAAACACTTGAGACGCTAAATGTGTGTGTTTGTCCCGCCGTGTAGCTTTATCCATTTGACTAATTGAATTGCACTAAAATATTCAGCAGCTTGCAGACAAACAAGGCATCTATCTATCTATCCATCCATCAATCCAGCCATCAATCCGTCCGTCCTGTTCCATTAGAAGTCTACTCCGGGATTTGCAGGCAGCCATGAAAGGCTACAGTGTTAGTTTACGATCTTCCCCAACATGTTTCCCCCCCTTTCACCTCCCCTCCCCTCGCCTCTCCCCCTTTCTCCCTCACTCTATTCTTCCTGCCTCAGCCTCATCCCACTCACACATACTCTGCGGGGGGAGCGCACGCGCACACACACACACACACACACACACACACACACACACACACACACACAGAAGAATACTTGAGTGAGTAGAGTCGCCTGCACTCTTAACTGCCATTTCTTTTGACTCTCTGTCTGCCAGAAACCACAGGACAGAAGAGAGCTGCAGATTCTTCAGCAGTGGAGGATTGTAGCAGCAGTCGTGAACCTCACCTGCTCCCCCGTCCACCAGAGTAACACACTGACACTCGAGCATTAATGAAACAGAGCACCAGCCTACCGTACCAACCGCATGTTTTAGAAACTTAAAGTTTTTGGTTTTTTTTACATTGGAAAACGCGTAGAGCATAGACATGGTACATGCAACTTGAAGTTGTCAGTAACTGAATAATTACAGCCTCTACTACAGAGGTTGTGTTCATGCTCATCGGGTAACATAGATACACAGTAGAGAGACACGACCACCATGGGACTTTATTTAGGAAGACGTGTGTAGTAGTAAAGTAGTAAACCGTGAGAGACTACTACTTTCTAGATCCTGTTTGAATTGTGCCAAAATACACGTACGATGTTTGTCAATTTAAAGTTTTTTTTTTTTTTTTTTTCAAGTCAAGAGAGTCGCAGTTTTGTCGTAAAACTGTTGAAGTAGACTTTAAGGAAATACGTCACTAGAAAGTCTGCACACCCCAAGCGTCGCGTAAGGGACGTCTCTCTCTCGCTGAAGCTACAAGGCCAATGTGTTTCGCTCCGGGATGTAACGTTACTCACTACAACGGGTCTAGCTCGTCCCAGCTGATGAGTTACACGTGTGCAGGGACCACAGCTAAGTCACGAAGCTAGATAGTGTTGGTGACGTACATTGTGCAAGACGATTGAGTTAGTTCATTGAATAGTTTAACACAAAATAATTACTACGACAAAAAATGCGACTTTCTTGACATGCAAATTGTCTTTTTTAAATTAGCAAACATGAATTACAACGTGTGTAATTCATGCCACAATTCAAACGGGATCAAAAGATAATTTGCCTCAAAAAAGGGTCCCATGAGAGACATCAGAAGGGGAGGGACGTTTTATGCTGTTTTAGGCTGTTCCCATATAATAAATATATAATATTCTCCAATGCTCCTGTAAAACCTGGTTTGCTTTTCATATTATTTGAAAAGGTGGAATTCTTTTTTTTCAAGTAACAAGGTATGCACAACACAGACACAACAGATGCATTTATGGCCCCGGGGCTTAATCCACCCACCACCATTAGCTGCATGATGTAGACTGACTTAGCCAAGTAACTACCTCCTGGCCTGTCTGAGCCAATACAGATTTGTCTATAAACCGATGTAAAAGTACTTTGACTTTCACGGATCCTGTGAACACATGTAATCGGACAGCCAGACATATCAACATGCAGACACACGTGCACAAACACAAGCAAATGCATATCTACGCTTATAATCCGTACAGAAAGATACACGCACAAAAGTATCCTGAAGTGAGTGACTTTTCCTTCATTATTCAGATGCACGTTGAAGCCAGTTGAAATATCTCTTAGTGCCTAAAGCCCCTCTTCAAATGTCTGACTCAGTCATGGACTTTGTCCATACAACCTATGCCCTATTGAACAATGCTAATCACATAAAAAATGATTCACCCAGAGGCTTAAAACCTGCATTTATTGATAATGTTGGCCACTTGGGGGCAACGAAAACAAGCTGTGAACACAAAATTGACATAACATCAGATCATCACCTTCGGTGATGTGGCAAACTTGTCAGCAAACAGTTGCTTATTTACGCATCCAGCTAATACAGAACAACCTCAGCATTCATATGGAGTTGTATAAGGAATGTGAGTCCAATATTCACTCTTTTAGCTCAGTTTTTGGTCTCCAGCACGGAAATATCTGACACTTAAGCTACTAAATGCTCTACTCTGTTCAATGGCCAGTTGCAAACTCTGTCTGACTGCTGCAGGTAAAGTGTGCAGAGTGTTCTTACAGTTCTTTCGCTCTTCTCCTGACCGGCTTTGGTAAGAGTTTGATTGGCAGGTGGTTCATCCAATCACCTGCCAAGTATTTTTTTGAAAGTGCCTATACCCTTTTCCAAACAGTTTCCAGTGACAGCTTCTCAGCTGGTTCTGAGTAACAAATCATCTCGCGGGTGTGGCATGCTGCAGCTGATAATGATGCTGATGGGAGCTGTGAAAATGAACCAAAACATCAAGCTGAAAGACGCTCCGTAGAGCTGAATGGAACTGCAGAGTCATGTGATCCCTTGTTATTATAAATATATTGATTACAGTATAGCTGCTTGAAGTTCTTCCCAAGCAGAAGGGATTGTCAATTCACTGCCTTTGCTGAATGCTACCAATGCTTCCATTCAAGAGCATGGCTAAACGATCTCCTCTTTGTGACACCTTCCTAAGCATTTTGCAGTACCCTGTGAACACCAGTTAGTTTAAATGTGACTTGTACATGTGAATGTACAAAACTATGAAGAACTGCCTTTCAAAATAATATGAACAAAAAAACCTTGATAAATGACAGATTTTTGCATCAGTGCTGCAGAGCTGTGGAGACCTTGTTTTTCTGTTTTTGCATAGACAAAACAGTCCTATTTAATTGTTCTTTTTTGCCTTGCGTCATCATGACATGGCAAGAAAGTGTCAAATAACATTCATTAAGGGATATGCGTCAGTGTGTGTGTGTGTGTGTGAGTGAGTGTGTGTGTGGTCGAGTTATTGTCATCAGTCAGTTGCGGTGCTTCTCCAGCTGACCTGTGTGGACACGGAATGTCTCGATGGTGTCATGAAGTCATAAACGCACCCATGAAGTCATGAACACATATTATGATCTAAATTTAGAGGTCAGACTGTCACATCGTTATGTGTCAATGTGTTGAGTGTGTCTGTGTGTGTGTCTTACATTTTAGTTGTTTTGATACTGACATGAATGATTGTATTAAAACAGATTTGGTTGGCTCAAACAGTAATCATTAAATTGTATCATCAACTCAACTTGATCCATTCATTGTTAAGGTCTGCCCCGGTTGTGTGTGTGTGTGTTGAACTTGTACAGAGGTTCTCATTCAGTGTTGGTTACGTACACCTACGAAAAAAATAATACACTGTATATATATTTGCATATAACTCGATAATCGTGAGCCAGGACATGCAGTGCTCTCATTCAGGAAGTCAGGTGATGTAGTATAAAGAGACAAAATAGACAAAGTCTGCATAAGCAGGAGGTCGGGGTGGATTAGGGGATCAAATAAACACAGACCTGTCACCCAGGAGAAAGCCCAGGTGAAACCAAAAGGTGGCTTATGTAACTTACCTAATGAACTAGCGACACCTACGTAAGATATGTAACAAACGTAGTTATTTTAACCTAAAATATGATCTTTTCCTAAACCTAACCAAGTAGTTTTGTTGTCTAAACTTGAGCAAGTAGTTCAAACATACTTATTTTAACCCCAAATACCATCTTTCCAACCCGGTCTCACTCCTATCTCGTCAAATACCGACAGTTTGTAAGTGCCACTCGGCATCTGATACCGATGCACCAAGCTTTCAACCGTCTCCGATGTAAACCCACCCGTGTCATTATTAGAAGGTCAGAGCAACTGACGTCGTGTAAACGACGACGTCGCTGTTCACACACCATGAAAAACAAAAAGTAAACATTGGCATTTCGTCATGGCACTCGTTTGTCATTCTGTAGTCACAAACGTTGTTTGTCAGTCAAGTTGAAGTCAACCACGATATTTTCCTAAACCTAACAGTGGAAGTGAAGACACAGGTTTATTAATACTTTTTTTGCCTGTAACGAGTGGAAACTGACCCACCTTTCCTGCCATGTCCCAAGCTGACTCTAGAGGGGTACGTAGAGCATCATAGTGTGAATGAATCGCTCTTTTCCTAAATCTAACCAAATAGTTTTGTGACTTGAAAAACAGGCTCTGCTCTGCACGCTGCATATGTTGCTGGACGTAGACGGATGCACAGAAAATAACAATAGAAAAAATATCTTTCATAATATTTCATACGAACTGTTGTATGAAGGTATGTTGCGAACAGTATATGTACATGTGCAGATGAGTGAAATGTGTGTGTGTGTGTGTGTGTGTGTGTGTGTGTGTGTGTGTTTGTTTCCCATAAAAGTTGATGTCACAGTATTGTTTATGGCAGCCATATAATCCCCATCGTTTCCACGGGTCCATCAGTATATCAGTTTCATATTCAAATAGTGCCTCATGTTTATATCTGTGTGTGTGTGTTTTTGTGTATGTATATACAGGGTTAAGATGTGTCAGTCATAAGTGTGTGTGTGTGTGTGTGTGTGTGTGTGTGTGTGTGTGTGTGTGTGTGTGTGTGTGCGTGCGCGTGCGTGTGTGTGTGTGTTTGTGAGTCAGTCTCAGTAGCATGTGCATGGTTCTTAAGAAATTAACATATTGTGAAAAGAAAGAAAAGATGTTGTTCCTTAATGAGAGAGGGCATATGCATCTCATTATGAGATCATTAGCATAATTACCCAGCATCCTTTGTGATCATGACATGTACATGTAGGTGTGCATATAAGTGTGTGTATGTGTGTGTGTTTGTGTGTGTGTGTGTGTGTGTTTGCGTGTGCGTGTGTGTGTGTGTGTTTGTATTGTTTACAGTGGAGTCCATCCCCATGTTCTCTGTGTCTGTTCTTTTCTCACACTCATTTTTTCTTGATTCACCTCTTTTCTTTTTTTTCCACCGTCTGAAAATCTAAACCTTAATTGTACCTTAATTCTCAGATCAAGCTTATTCAGACTAGTTTCAAACTGTTTTTCTGTTTTGCCTCATACTCTTCTGAAACAGCTGATCAGGCAGAAAACAATATGATTCTCCTCTCCAGCCTTCAGGGCGAGTGCGGTCATCATCTCCTGTCTCCCAGCCAGAGGTTTTAGAACGTCGCGGGCCTGTGCACTGGGAGTAAACACTGTGGTAATGTGTGCATATGTGTGGGTAACAATAGCATTCCTGTATGAAAAGCAGCAGTTATTGCAGCACAACACAGTCAAATGCCAGGCCATGGACACACTGCGGAGAGAGTATGCTCATTTAATGTGCACTGATCATATTTGCCAATAAGATACTTCCTTGCAACAGTTTTTTTGACAAGTGAAACTCACACAATTGTAGCGGCATTGATTTCTGAGGGATTTAGTTTTTTTTCTCCCATGAGACCATGTGCAACATGAAGTGGGACATCAAACTTAAAATTAGACCTGCTAGCTTTCTATAATGGTACATACAGACAAAGAGGAGTCTAGTCTGGAGGATGGAGTGTATGCTTCATCTTCAATTTTGACAGCTTCCTTGCTGTTGAGGGTAAAGAGACATTGTCTAATGTATTCCACACAAACTATCACATACAGTAGTCTGGCTTCATACAGTATATTTAGGATGGTAATATTTAAGCGTTCACTCCAGTGCAAAAACTGAAGTATAAATTCCATACAGATGTACGGTATGTGTTTGTCATTTAATTTATGTGAGTTCCACCTTTTACATTAAAAAAGAGCTCATCTAAAAATTCTGATAATGGAGTAACATGTTTTCATATGTTGTACAGTATGTGCATTTGGTGCAGTTTCCGTTTGCTTTGGAGAGAACATGTCACTTTGAAAAAGGTAAAACAGTATTTATAAGACTGACCTCTACTCTGCGTTGAGTTGTGTGGCAGCTTTTTTTTATTTCTGAGCTGCCTTTTATTACTGTAGATGGTCACCTCAGACCCAACACCCATGGACATGTCTCTCATTAACTGGCAAGCCTTCACAATACACAGCAAACACAATAACATAGAAATACGTCCATTGATAGGAACAATATATATGCACAGGTCAGTAATACTGTCAGCCCAGACTCAGCACGCCACAAAAAGTCAAGTCCTTTTAGCACAATGAATAGCTGAGTTACCGAGCTTACCAAGTACACCATTGCATGTTATACAACCAATTTAGCACTAGAAAAATTTAATTGTGACACTTTTCAATTCATATTGTTATAATGTTCATACTCAGTAAGTTCATACTTACTGATGAATACATAATAAATACATTATGTTTAGGCAGAGAGCTGTGATAATATGCATACAGGCACAGCACTCACCCGCGTTTTGGCAGCGCTAAGAGCCCACTCACAATCAATCACTGTGGTTGTGCACATAAAACAGAGCAAAAAAGACTTATGCGGTAAAAATATGCTTCAGCGATTACATGCATGTAGCCATTACTCGGCCTGTGTTGCTGTATTGATTAAAATAGAAGCTTATCTGTTCAGTCAGACGCAACAAGCTGTAACATGAGGCTTCAACAGTTAGACCAATTAAGAGGGCACCTTCCAAAGTTGCAGTCTGTCTAGCAAAGAATTCCCTCTTTGTGTGACACCTAAGGCAGCTCAGCAGGGAACCGGTGTCTGGAAACACAACGAGGGAATTTCGTACTAGACAGACTGTGCTTTAGGAGGATATATAAATGTATATATATGTATATATATATATATATGTATATATATATATATATACATATATATATATATATGTATATATATATATATACATATATACGTATACATATATAAGTTTATGTTGGATAAACTTCATTTGGGTCTCTCAGACTGCTCATAACAGCTTCTGCTTATTTAGCCACATAGCGGTATGGCTCTATGGACGGTGATGTGGTGATGTTGGTCAGTTAATCTACCACTTTGGTCCAGACTGAAATATCCAGACAAATATTGGATGGATTGTCATTGTCTTGACTTTGGTAATTTCCTCACATTTACACTAGCGCCATCTACATGTTAAAATGTGTCTGCCAGCTTTAAGAAAACAATGCGGAAACACAGTTTGGATTTTATATTTTAACAGCATTTTGAATTCAAATGGAGCGCGGTTGTCTCTCATGTCCGTCTGTCCCTCCCTTCACCTTTTTTTACCTCTATTTCTCACCTCTCCTCCTTCCTTCCATCCAATCCTGTTCCCTGGCTGTGGCTCATCAATATATCAACCACCCTGATTCTCTCTTTATCGCGCTCTCGGAGGCAGCGCCGTGTACATTAAATATTTAGAGACAGACGGTCTAGTGCAACAGCCCAGCAACTTCTCCAGTCCTTTCTCTCTCTCTCTCTCTCTCTCTCTCTCTCTCTCTCTCTCTCTCTATCTCTCTCTTTTCTCTGCCACTCCAGGGAGGGGAGTCTCCGGAAGAGCCCGAAGGGTGGGAGAGCCCCGTTCTCCCCCCGGGTATCACTGAGCGTGTGTCGGGGGTCATGACAGGGTGAACAACGCAGTCTGAATGTCAAAACACTGTGGAAGTCAATGTGGTGAGCGCAAAGGAAGACAGCAAAGGCTAAATGGAAAGTAGTATTAGATATGTGGTGTAAATGTGGGAGGAAATCTTCAAATTAGGTTAAGCACATTTCTCTGTTGTTGTTTTTTATTTGTGGATGTTTGTGTTTGGTCTGAATGTTTTGGATTGGTTTATGATATAACAAAGAGAGCAACACACCGTAAAACAGACATGGTTGCCCTGTTGAATACTTCCTTCCAGCTCTTAGTTCTCAACCCTGAGTATGTTTCTATGTGTGTGCCTTTTGTGTAAACTCATTCTTTACCTCCCACACTTAAAGTCGTGAGCAGACAAACCAGCATGACAGTGAGAAAGGAAAAGAAATACGTCTCTCCCTTGTTCGAGAGCGAACGACAAATGATGTTTTGTGCTTTTGTTTAAGTGCACACCGGAGAGGCAGATCCAGTGAAAACATCTATTAACATCTCTTAATAATCACTTTAACCTCTCAAAAACAACTCTCTTCTTTAATGACTGGCTAACTACAAATGTTAAAAGTAATCTGCAGCTCTGTGATACCAAAATGCATACAAAATAAAACCATGTACCTTCAAAAGAAAAGGTTTTAGAAGAAAAAATCTGTTAGTATTATGACAGCAGAGAGGGAGAAGAAACATAGACGACTGAGTAAAGTTAGGTCAAAGCAAGTAATTAAGAAAGTGGTTCATCTGTGCCGTGTGTGTGTGTGCGTGTATGTGTGTGTGTGTGTGTGTGTGTGTGTGTGCGTGCGTGCGTGCCTGTGTGTGTGTGTGTGTGTGTGGGTGTGGGTGCTTGTGTGTGCGTGTGTGTTCGTGTAAAACAACATTCCATTCATTCCTGACGAGCTAAGCCGGCCAGGCTGGGCAGCAGCACCGAAGCACCAGTTACAGCCACACACACAACCACATCCATGGACACACAGCTGAGTCTCTTAATCAAAGCTTGTAGAGCTAGTTGGACAATGCATTTGGTCGCCTTCTGCTTTGGACATATTTCCAGCTACTTGAGGTCTGATGGGCCAATCACAACCACCACCACGTCACATGTTTAGTTGTCTGTAGGTCTGTCCAATTGTGTCCAGAAGCATTTTGGTCCACTCCCTATGATAAACCAATTTGGAAATCGAAGTTCCGCATTAACTCACATTTGTGATTTTTTTCTGGCAATGTGAAGCTAAGACCAAGGCCAAATGTTCACAAATCATGTTTTCCTTTTGTCTTGAATCTAAACTGAATAGGAAGCAAATAAGGATTGTCTAATAGTGTCCACACATTTAGAAAATTGACTTTAAATTACTTTTCTGTCATTGTCCAACCCAAGGGAACATGACTCACTCATTTTGGTTTCATTAGCAACACTAATTGTCACGATGGTCATTGTGGTAATCAAATCCTGTTTATTTAATAAGACTGGGAACTACTTTGGAAAACATGGTGTTTGCAGCAGGAAAGAGGAATCATGGTATCTCTTTTAAGCGGGAATTGGCTGAAGTTGATTTGATCAGATGTGGAAATCACAGTAATGGTGCACATCAATGGTAAGCAAATCAAAATACAGGATGCATTGTTCAATTTTGTAGCAATGTGGTTGTAGGGATGGTAATGTTGGTCTGTTGGACTGTTGGTCGGTCCATCAGTTCGGTTCAGGCTGAAATTTCTCAACAACTATTCAACCGATTGTCATGAATTTAGCTACAGACATTCATTGTCCCCCAAGGATGAAACTCACTGGCTATGCTGATCTTGTGACTTTTAATCTTTGTCCAATACTTTGGCTTATGACCAAATATTAACTAATGATATTCTGTCACTGAAAACATACTAGTGTGCTGAAATTAGCATTGAGCTCAAAGCCCGGGCTAATTTGACAACTGTAAATTAGCTAATTGACATGAATTATTAATGTTGTTTATATCACAAAACCAATTGTTGAAAAGTAAGCACCACTATGGATTCATTTTAAGATGTAAAAGATAAAGAGTGGACTGTGTATCTTTGCTGTTCACAGACTGATTATTTTTTCTCTGGATGATTGAACTAATCACACAGCTAATGCTATCACCTAGCTCATTGGTAATCGATTGGCTGACACTTGGCAGATAATGACTGATAGTTAGAAATTCCCAGATAAACTTTTTTTTATCATAATAACACTGTTTTTTTGCATATTAAATTAAAAGCTGAATCTGTTGCTCTAGGATCCAGGGCTGTGAAGCAGCTTGTGCTGCTAGCATTAGCTTCAGATGCTACAGAGCAGATAACAAGGGGTTGCAAGCCAGAAAGCTTTTATCTACGTTGTCAGAGGTATCTCACCGGTAGTTTGTCAGTATTAGGACAACTATGTAGCTGTTAACAATAATTTACAGGGTTACCACACCAATTTATTTGACATCTCATGGGTTTACAGAGGAAATGCATCTAGTTCTGGCCCAATAACCCAGCGGTAGGCTACGGTGTGTTTGTTCTGACACAAAAATAAGAATCATTGGTGGAAGAATCTACTGTTGAATTTCAATTCCTAAGTCAATGGCTGAAATCGGTAAGGTGCTGTTTCAGTCAAGGGATGCACTCTAAGCACGTAACAAGAAGCACCGGCAAGAGTTATTTGAGCCAACATTTTGCCCAGGGCCAGTGGAGACATCTCCTCGCTCAACCCAGAACATCAACAAGCAAACCAAAGCCTTTTCTCCGTCTACAAAAAAAAGAGAAAGCCAAAATGTTCCAAGAAAATCCTCATGGCTTCAGGTCTGGCAGATAGGGGATGATGAAACAGTCAGAAAGAGTGTGGTAATAATAATTTACTTCTGCCACTATTATTCTTTCCATGCCATTGTCATGTCACAATAGAATGAGAGTTCCCTGTTTTTACATTTTGGAGCTAATGTTTTTGCTGTTTGGTGGTTTAGTAATGATCACAGTTTATATGGTGATCAAACAGTGTCTACATTAGTGAATGAATAATTTAATAACTATTAATAATATTTCCATGGAAATAAAAGATAATTAAGATAATTAAGTTTGCTTTTCTGTACAATTCTTTTCCGTCTATTCAACTGATCCAAGTAACGTTTTAGTTCTTCTGTTTGCTCCAAACAAACAGCTGATGCTGCTGCGCCATTTCTGCGCTCCGAAAGATTTCTTCCCTGGAAAAAGTGCTCGTGCTCAACCAGAACCTTGTTTAAGAACAAATGTAAAGCTTTTACCAAAATGACCGATTACTGGAAGAGGATTTCAGTTGTGTTTTATTGTTTGTCTATTAGTGCTGGAAATAAAAACAAAATCCACATCAAAACTTTTTATGTTTGACTGATGTGGAAAAGGTTGATGTATAAATAAAAGCAATATGTGACAAAGTTCAATGGAAACAAACTCAACAAATTAATCGTGATGTACTCGAAACATGTAACTTCAACAGTGGAAAAATACAGCGGATAAAATCTTAATTTCTGTGTTGGCCGATGAGGAGACTGTAACCTTCCATCACGGTTTCCACAGTGTTTTCATTTGTTTGAGATTTGACTGGCGCTCTTTAATCAGGTCATCTCGTTACCTCCTCCTCCTCTGTGAGGGTTTAACGGCACCTGACTAGAGAACTAGTGATGCCAACTGTTTATTTGAATAATCTAACTCCCTATATTTGTGTAATTGAAATTGGATTGAAATTTTGCCTGAGTCAATTATTGCTTCATATTAAGGGGTCCCAAGCTACAAGGGTGGGAACCACTGGTGTAGCCTCTAATATCAAAGTGGAAGAATCTCGATATAAAAACCTTCAAAACACTAAGAGGGATAGAACAATGTCTTTGAATGCAGACACACCATTTGATCATCCAAACTGATTGTTCTAAAATACAAAAAATAAAAAGTTGTATATTTTGCAGTGAAGCTAGGAACAATCCTTGTTATCCCAAACACATATTTGTGCTTGACATCTCATTTTGATCACTGGTGCTCATGCAAGAATCACCTCGTTGATAATATTTCAAATGGAAAACAGACATTAATAACAGCCAATGAAAAGGAAGCAGAGACACATGCTGTCCATGTTTTAAAATAATTGCAATGCAGATCGTGTGAGTGTGTGCATGTGAGTGTGCAGGTTCATGTCTGTTGGTTTACAGTGTATGCGTGTGTGGGGGGATAATGGCGTGTGAGTACATGAGTGTATTGGATAGTCAGAAAGCGACAAGGGAGCACATATGGCTTGAACAGTCGGGGATAGAACTCACAGAAATCCCACATGACATGGCAGATAAAAATAAAAACGGGAGGGAGAGAGAGAGAGAGAGAGAGAGAGAGAGGGAGAGAGAGGGAGAGGGAGAGAGGGAGAGAGAGAGAGAGGGAGAGGGAGAGAGAGATTCCCAATGTTGTCTGTTTGTGTGCACGTGAGTGTGTACGTGCATGCCTGTATTCATTCTTTGGTGGTGACTTGGTCACTGGGAAGAGGAGTGACCATGCATTGTAAAAGCGTGTGATTAACAACATTACTTTATATTACAATACATCATCATGTCATGTATTTTCACTGCATTGAAGATCAAAGTTGTATTATTAAAATATTCGATCCTGAAAGTTGATAAGAAGATGAGATTGACACGGTTGTCATGAAGAACAACCAGGAAATTAGACTCAAGGGCTCTTATTTGAAATAGAAACCAAAATCTTTTTTTTTTTCAGGAATATTATGAAAGCACACTGGTTCTATACTTTTCCTTATTATTGTCTTTAAATGGAACTGAAACGTATTCTACTGTAGGGAGGCTCTAGCCCCCAGCTTTTCATCCATGTGTTACTAACCTAATACGTATTGCATATTATGCAGTATGTATTTCTATAAACCGTACAATACACCCAAACAATGCATCACATGAGCAGGCCAAGCAATAACTCACATCACAGGAAGGCTATCAGCACTTATTACATTTGATCTGGCTTAAATTAATTTAGAAGTGATTCATCAACAGCAGAAAACCCTGTTTTTCCATTAATAAAAAAATCGGACATCCTCACTGTAACTTTTTTTGCGAGTTATTTCACAAATATTCTGGGAAAGGATCTGAATAAGTATGACCTCAGGTGGTTGTAGTGCTGCATGTAACATGCACACTGCAGCATGATGAGTTTCTAGTGCATTTCAATAACATTACTATAAGTTTAATAGCAATAATAATAATAATCATCATAATAATAATCATAATAATAATACATTTTGACGATGAACCTCCCAAACTCCACTCTTCTCAATCCATGTAAGAATTGTAATGTATTTTCTATACAAAGTGTGTGTGTGTGTGTGACGGGTTCATTAGTATATCAAGTACACGTAGCTGGTATGATTTCTATAACCCGTTTCACACTTCACTACTAAACCCAAAATGTGTAATAGTATCACAGCAACCTGTAAATAAAGGTAATATCATAGTAATAGCATCATAGTTCATTTAAATTTGCTTCTATCATTAAACTGTCTGTGTAATACTTATATATAACAAAAAATATATTAAAGAAGGTTAATTGTGCTTCAGTATCACAGTGTTTTTATACATCCAGCTCATGAAAATATTTCTCTTTAATAACTTCATTAATATAGTATGAAATTGAGCAGAACAATTTGTATCCTTTGGTTAGTTACCACTGTAAAAGGTTCATCCTCGTCTACATCACTGCCCTATTTCCTGGCCTGACCACTCTGGTGGGGATGTTATGATGTCCATTATTTTATTAGTACAATAGTTAACATTTGACTAATTGGGCCTCTGTATGCACCTATGTATGCCTTTATGTTAGAGATGGAGGTTAATCATTTTGAGTCAGAACCATGTATGAAACGTGGCAATGAAGAAATGAGCTTATTTGCTACTGCCTAGTTGATTTATTTACACCAATGGCAAAGAGATGTTTCAGCTCGGGGTCGGAGAGGAAAACAGACAGAGAGAGAAAGAGACAGAGACAAAATAGGGGTGTGACCTTTTATTAGGCCTTCTGCAACGCTGATTCTCGGTGGGATCAGTCCGGTCCTGTACGCGGATACACTCCGCACTCCAGTCCGGGTTTTCCGAGCACCATCAGCGGGCTCCTCACAGCCTCTAGCTGGTTTTTACTCAACTCCTGTCCTGATATCACTCCGCTGGCATGGTGGAGAAGCGGACCTGATAATTGTGATGGTGGCAGGCGGCAGCCAGTGACTACAGACTTCCGCCACCGCTTCCCATATCCGCGTTTTGCGCCATCTGGGCTCCTCTAGTTGCCTCACAACCGGACTACCGAGGGCGCTTGTGTTGCCCCCCCCCACCACACACACACACACACACCCCCACACACTCCCCCCCCCACCCCCCCACCAACTCAACAACATCTTCACCGGGATTTCTTTCAAACCAAAACCATATGAGATGCAAGTTCACTGGGAAACTCCGGAGCCCGTTCGGTTCAGGCAGCAAAACTTTTTCTCAGAGGACAACACCGTGAAACGGCGAGGGGACTGTTGCTGCCGCCGCCGCCGCCGCTGCTCCACCGCGGGACGGGTCGCGTGCACACGACCGTAGGGTGCCCGCTACCGCTCACACCTTCACGGTATTGTTGTGTTTTTATTTGTACTCTCTCTCGCTCTCTCTCCCTCTCTCTCTCTCTCTCTCTCTCTCGTGGAGTTGTTGTTAGCGGCTTTATTGCTGAAGACGGACCGGGGCTCTCGTCTCACCCTGGCGGGGTGTTTGTCGGTGAAACAGTGAGCCGAGCAGCGGGAGAGAAAGAAACGGTCACTCGCGAGCCTCGAGCCGGATGACGACCGGGCGAGAAGCCCTTTAAACCGGCCCCCGATTTGGTGCTCGCTTCGGCGGTTTGTTTGCCGGTCGTACCTCCCGTCCTCCGTCCGGCTGCTCGGGACCCTTCGCCGGAGGGAGAACAGAGAGCAAGAGGACAGGAGGTGGAGGAGGAGGAGGAGGTGGAGGAGGAGGAGGTGGTGGCCGGAGCAGGAGCAGGAGAAAGGTGGCGGTGGTGGCGGTGAGCTTTGACGGGGGAGAAAAAGTTCTTCCAAAATAGCCGCCACTCGGCCTAGTGATGGGGGACTTCGCCTCCCCCGCTGCCGGACCCAACGGCAGCATCTGCATCAACAACAGCATGAACCCGGCCGCCGGGAGCGGGGTGCCCGCCGGGGCGGTGGGCATACCGAAGCACAGCACGGTGGTGGAGCGGCTGAGGCAGCGGATCGAGGGCTGCAGGAGGCACCACGTCAACTGCGAGAACAGGTACCAGCAGGCGCACGCCGAGCAGCTGGAGATCGAGCGGAGGGAGACGGTCAGCCTGTACCAGCGCAGCCTGGAGCAGAGGGCCAAGAAGTCGGCCGGAGGAAGCAGCAGCAAGCAGCCGCAGAGCAAGCAGCCGGACCCGGACTCTGCGTCCTCCACGGAGCAGAGGAATAACACGCTTATAGCGGTAAGGACCCAGAAGCGAGGGGTGGCCCCGGGGCACCCTGCGCTCGCGCATAAACACCGCATACGCTTCGGTATACACTCTGTCTTTCATGTCCCCCCTCCATCTCTCTCTGTCCACTAAATTCTTGGACCTCCATCAAGCTGCGAGCTGCTCTCCTACTACTTGTTCACCACTGTGAAAACTTGTTGAAAACACGTTGACTGAGCGCTTGGCAATTGCTTTGGAAACACACACACACACACACACACACACACACACACACACACACACACACACACACACACACACACACACACACACACACACGCTTCACTTTTTCAAAACCAGAGTGCCAACTATTGCCTTTGTTTACAAAGAAATCCAGCTCTCGCTGAAGGAAAGAAAGGCTGCTAGGGCTCGAGTGCTGCAGGATTTGTGAAATGACAAGCCTGACAGCTGATATTTGATCTTTAGCAAGATCAGTGGTGCCTTTTGCTCAAAGGAAGGCTGAACATTTGGAAGGCACTGCTAATTGTCAAGTTTAGATTTTCACCTCAGAAACTTCTAACTAACTTCTGGAGGGATGGCAGCCTTTTGTTTTTTATATATACAAGAAAGCAACTTCTCCTTTCTTGTTCTTTGCTATTGGGTGCAAATTGTTCCGCAAGAAAAATGCAGCATTGACGTTGCAACATTGCTTCCCTGCACTCAGCAGTAGCAGCTTATGCTCCAGCCTGTTTTGTAACCTTTGTAACACACTCTCAAAATCAACAGCCACTCCACACAGTGTTGCAAACACCTTATCACAGCCAACCACTCACTGGAAGTACCCTGTCATCAGACTTTAAAAAAAAAAAATATATATATACTTCAGACGGCTGCCACATAGTTACTGAACATTTTCACACTGTAAGTAACTTTTTTGAGATTCATTCATTATTGACTGTAGAGCTTCACCTTAATATCACAGTGATCACGTGACACATTTCACGAGGAGGCTCTACTTCCACCACAAAATATATTAGTGCAGCAATGCTTTAGTAAATATAAATATTGCAAGTGCAATAGAGTTTAGAAACTGACAGTAGATTTAATATGAATGCTACAGTGATTTCCTGTTGGTAGGGGGCAGTGTACATGTGGAGGATTGTTCCGTTTCTCATGGCTGTCGTTTGAGGACCGTGGTTAGTCTCTGAACAGGTCTGCAGATCAGATCTTTAAATGATTGAATTGTGAAATTTACAAAGAAAATGTCCCGATGTTTAGCTGTCGTTGCATAAAGACGCCACCAAACTGTGCAGTTTGCCACACAGCAGCTCTTGTGGGCAAGCTCCAGTTTTCTTTAGAAAAGACCAAAGGATACATCGGGAATGTCAACATTGTTGCCCCTTTTGTTGCTGCAATGAGCCCAGTTCCTCTTCTTTTTGAAATGCAAAATCGGAACGTCTTTGATTTCTGAGACGGCCCCGGTCGTTATTTAGGAGCCACGGAAGCCTGACCAGCTACGGCTTGAGAGAGCAGCAGTGGTTTTAATAGTGCAGGACCTCCCAGCGGTCCTTGTGGACATTAAACTGAACCGCCCATTAGATGGCCGGCAACAAATGCTCAGAGAATGGAGGGATTACTGCTTAAAGACACAGTGGCATCCCTCTGCGCTGTCCCTCTCTGCTCCTCTCCCAGTCCCTGAGGGTGACACCTCAAATGCATACACACAGCATGCAATCGCTGAATTACAGAGATCTCCATGTTAGTACCCTTTTTATGCTACGTTGCGAGTCCTTCTTGTTTAGGCATGAATTGTTACGAAGATAAAAGGAGATGAGAGAAAAGTCTGCTATCCCTCTCCCATTTTTCCCTCTTAGGAACAGAGCTGCAGCTAGATGGCTGTATGTAGTCACTACAGAAGCAGGCATTCTAGGAAAGCCAAGCACGCTGTTAATGTAACTACACATCACATCCACAGTGCACCCCGCAATCTGGAGGGGTAATGTTACGGACTGCTTTTAGAAGTATACTGAAAAGATGGCAAATGTGCTCATATATCATGATTTAGTTGGATATGAAGACCTCACAAAATTAGGCTGAAGTGACAAAAATGACTCCGTGGTTGTGAACTGTGTGTGCGGTTGTACCGGTTAGTTGGCAGTGTTAATGTGGGAGTTGCCAGTTTGAAGAATGTCAGGAATGTCTACAATGTACAAAAAGTAAATAGAAGAAAATCAATGTTTCGAAAAGATAAAAGCAGCAAGACGGTGTTTGACAAATTGGTTACTCAGCTATGGCGGATTGTAGTTATTCATTGGAAGTAATAGACTTGTACCTCCGTGGTCCACACACACGGTCTTCGTGTGATATTCTTGAGCATTCGGTATTGTCATATGCATCCCTGCGCTTTGGTCTAATGGTTCTCAGACACACCCACATCGTGGCAGGGGCAAGCCTATAATTATGGAAAGCGTGTGTTTGTGTTTATAGGCTAACTATTATTGAGAAAGGAAAAGAAGACACTGAGAGCTTGTTCTGGCTTTCCCACTATTTCCTTGACGTCATTAAAGCAGAATTGTAGCAACTACAAAACATTCAAAGCAGTAGCGACAGATAAAGGGTCCCCGCCTGGGTGGGATAATCCCAGTGCAACCACATACAGCCAGATAGTGAGGTCGGACTCAATCATGGCTGATATTCACTTTCACAAGATGGACACTTACAAACTTGTAATTGTCTGATAATGAGAGGGTCGCTTGCGAAACAACAGGCCACGTCTCAGCTTTCTGCCAGGAAGCCTGTATCACAATGTTGCACTAACACTGGGATAGTCAATGATTGATTTACATATTAAGAACTTCTTCACTACTGTCTATACTCCGGTTTAGTTGCTTGCCAAATGCTGTTCGTTATGGTGATGAAAATGTGTGACATAACGGTTTAGAAGCAAACAGACGGTGTCCAACTTGCAGGCGCATAGTAAAAGCTGATAATTACAGTTCCTCGGGGGATATATTGAAGGCGTGTTATTAGCTCTACGTTCATTGCACGTACGCACACACACAAACCTCATACCTATGAAGTGGTCCTCAACTGTGGCTTCCACATGAACATTAGATTCATAGTCACCTAACTGATTTAAACTTACTAATTCTGTAGTTTACTACATATTTATTAACTCCTCTTTGGTCCTGCAACAAAACCGAATCAAGTGTCAGTTCCCACTGTCACTGGTTAAGAATCTAAAATATTCACGTCATAAAAGGTGCATACACCTTAAAGGGGACACATCATGAATCGTCTCACTTTTTCAGTGCTTGTGCACATACTTTTGGGTATCTGGAGTGCCTACCAACCCACAAACTCTGAAATAAGACAACTCAGTGAGTTTTATGCAGGCTGCCTAGATCAGAAAACACATAGTTCAACAAGTCGTTCAGATTTGGCGCCCCTTCCTATGTCACATGCAGACTCATTAGAAAATACTGCACCCATTTTGAGTACCTCCACCCATGGCTTGAGAACTACCTTTGTGAAGGTGTATCATATTCGTTTTGCAAGTTAATCAGAGCAGACTGGGCCTTTTTGGGAGGGGCGCTGAAAGGGACAGGTAATAAATCAGAGCATTTCAGACAGAGGAGGAATATTCAGATAGACAGAGAAAGAAATGTGTATTTTTTTTTTAACATTAAAGCATGTTTCTACTAGAAACCCCAAAATACAAGTATGAACCTGAAAATGAACATAAGTCCCCTTTTAATGACCAAATATACAGCAGGGCGGACGTGCATGTTCACATGTCTGCTTTTACTCCATTTGGTGTCTGACATGTATGCACACGGGTCCACACGGACCCTTGTGATCATGAGTAGGTACATTTGCGTCACGCAGGCCTTTGTGATTGGTCAACTTGGGTTGCGTGTGTCGTCTTCTGTAAGTCTCAGATTTTGTTGGACATTATTGATGGTGAAAAAAACACGAAGCAAGTCGAAGAAAGGCTCAGTAATGTCTTCCTCTTCAGTAAGATTTAATACATTCTCTCGTAGTGGTGCTATCAACAGGTGAAATCTGATGCTGAACTACAGATCAAAACGGTGTTGAATGCCAGGACAGTATTTGTGCACTGATGGGTTTGTTGGGCCACATTTGAGTGGGGCACATCACATTGTCCTTTCTATAAATTCCTTAAATGGATTGTTTTCTTTCGGCACAAGAAAGAGCAGTGCAACAGCTTTAGAGGTAAATGTAAATGAGCATTGGAGAGATTTGTGTGTATTCTTGTCATTTTTTTTATTTCTTTTATGTGATGGATAAATGCCAGTACCGAATTTTGAGTCTAAAAATGAAAATTGCATGTTGATACTGAGTGAGTGACTCCAAAATCTGACATTTGTCGACATTTTCTATCACTGAAAAATGGTCTGCTGTCAAACTTAATTGTGGCTGTATTCAATATCTGAACATGATATGAAGTTGTCTACTTTTGGCTAGTTATCTAAGGGAATAGACAAACTACACAACATGTTCACCAGTAGCTGTCATGTTTTCACTGTGCTTTTGGAAGCAGGCAGGTTTTCTTTTTTGTTGACTGTTGTGAAGATCAAACTCGTGACCTTTCAGTTACAGGCACGTGTCTCTGAACCAACGGGCCACGATGTTTCTTAAAAACAGAATTGTGACCTGTACTTTCTGACAAAACATCCAGTCGGATCTGATTACCTAATCGCTAACAAGTTTACAGCTGCGAGGCCGAGGTGCACAGTGAGGGGCTCGTTAGTTCCACTAAAACACAGTAGCTCAGGACAGTCTGTCTTCAGCTCTGCTTGCTCCTTGGCATCCACCTCGCAGAGGAATGTCACACACACACACACACACACACACACACACACACACACACACACACACACACACACACACACACACACTGTTGTCCTGCTCAACTCTTGGCAGCAGAGGCCGGAGTGTGGGCGGCTGAGTTTTCATGAATCCGAGGCCTTCCTTCTCCCTCCCTCCTTCCCTCCCTCCCTTCCTCTCCTCCCTCCCTCCCTCTGTTCACCACTTCTCTGGTTTCAGCGTTAGTACAGCGCTAATATAGTGTAGATGGGTCTTGGTGGCTGTAGCATTGTTAATATCAACTGGGACTGTTGCCCAAGTGCTATATTTAAACCACTGAGCTGGCATGGAGCTGACACTCACCAGTACGTACACGCACACACGCAGAGTGTGACGTCGACATTCACCCGTGACATCACAGGCATGCTGTTTTTAACTCATTACGTGCTTATTTCGCTGGCTCGCTGGCTGTTCTTTATGGACTGTGTCTTTCAAACTCTTCCTTTCATCTTTTCTGTTTTCATGCGCACTTTATTCCATTTTTTGTCACTTGTTACTTCATTTGAGCTTCTTCTCGCTCTTAATCCTCAGTCCCTACACACATGCCACAAACTCTGGATGTTTTGGATTTGCGGCGGCTGCGACCACATTCCCTTCCACCCACGCTTGTTCACATGTTCTACAGGAACACACACACGTTCGGCACAGACCCTCGAATAAGCCAGGGAGCAGTATTCCCTCCGTATAGGCGGTTGACGCAACAAAGAAACTCCTGTCCCGAAAGTTTGAATCACTCAAAGTGAAGTAAATATCTTTTAGATAAAGCTCAAAGCTAATTACACTAGTAATAAATAATCTTCTGTCATGCCCTCACATACTTACAAGCATACCTGTTATGAAGGTTGTAATCAGTAATGGTTCAACAGGGTATAGCTGAAGGCCTGGTTCATGTTTCAGTCCTCAAATATTTGCTCAACTAGTTTCATGGGCTTTTTTTAGTCTTCTCACCTCCCGACAACCGTGTTGTATTTTCCTGCCTAAAGCTACATTTGGTAACTGAACTGTCCGCGAAGCTTGTGAACTCCGATCAACCTGTCAAACTAGACGGCGTTGATCAAATATAGATCAAGATTCTGTTACTGTATGGCCTATTTCTCGCCTCAAATGTTTTCAGAAACATATATTTAGTGTAGTGTTTAGCTGTGAAATGAAAAGGTTTGCTACAATCGGTCGGCGGGGCTCGTCTTTGGCTCGACTGTTTTCAACATGGCTGCCAGGTCAAAAAGCCCGTCACAAACCATTTTAATAATGAAAATCGTTTCAGTCTTTTTCCAGCAGAAATATTGAAAAGATTCTTAGTTTTCAGTTTCTAAAATGTTCTGCTTCTCTTTGTCATAGATAATAGTAAACTGAAAATATATACAGTATATATACTTTGTTTCAACAAAACAAGACATTTGAAGACGTTGACATTCAATTTTTTACATTCCTTGGACCAACATTTAATTAATTAATTAATCGAAAAAGTAATCTGCAGAGTAATAAATAATGAAAGTACTCCTTAGTTCCCGCCCTTCTTACGATGCAGCACACTTGTGCAGCTACACACAGAGTCAAGAGATTATAGCCCGATCAATACTAGATTTCTGGGGCCATATCGGTATTTAAAAAAATCTGAGAATGGAAT
This sequence comes from Ophiodon elongatus, assembly GCA_016806645.1. Taxonomy (NCBI): domain Eukaryota; kingdom Metazoa; phylum Chordata; class Actinopteri; order Perciformes; family Hexagrammidae; genus Ophiodon; species Ophiodon elongatus. Next base: position 1,787,263 of record JACSYO010000912.1, on the reverse strand, counting down.
ATTGGCCAATATACCTTTTGATTTACTTAAACATGTAACATGAACAGACATGTTGACCAACAGATCTCTTAAATGTGAATGGTGAGAACCCATCTTTGTTCTCTTCACCCCTCATGTACTCACATACACACGCACAGTAAAATATTGATGAGGTTGTTATCAGAGATGCCTGGGTCCTGTGAGAGCTAATGTGCATATGTGCGTGGCATTCCTCATAAATGTGAGAGTAGAGTGAATGTTTTGTGCTTGTAGATATTTGAGTGAATGTGCGATGGCAAAGTTTTGACTGAATGTTGTGAACAGTTTGGTTTCATCTTCTAACATGTAGCATATGACATGTTCATTTCATCTGTGTACCACACACACGCCACCACAGAGCTGAATCAAAAACAGCCTGGCTGTGGTTTTTTTCTTTTCTTTTCTCGACTACCAGCACTTTGTGAGGTAAGTGACCACCGATTAGGAAACTGTTCTCCAACCAAGCAGGCTTTCTAAACTAATGACCCAGGTCCAGTCCTGAAGTTGACCACCCACTGTTGTGTACAAAAAAACGACTTATTTCTCGACACTTCTTTCGTATGAAGGATAGAAAAGAGAATAGAATGTCTTAACACACACACACACACACACACACACACACACACTGTGTGACATACAGTAAGGACGAGTATGTAAAAAGTTGTACTTGGCAGGAACATGTGTGTCTGCAGCAGATGTGTGACCACCCAATGTGTGTTTGTCTGGATGCATGTCTGCTCAAAGTTGCAGTCAAGTGGCAGCAAGTAGTAGTTAGCCAACCTTAGCTCATACCTCTGTGCACTGTGGGATATCAGAATTTGCCGCCAACCAAGTTTCTGGTTCTGGCGGTTTAGCTTCCTCTGGCCTAAAAACAGCCAACCTTTTCTGTTTCAAAACTCAGTTTTTCTACTAAAAACAATTAAGGGAACCAGCGTATTTAGGAATTTATTACGTCCACCAAGGATGTTCTGTTTTCAGTTCAGCTTGTTGGTTTGTTTGTTGGTTTGTTTGTTGGTTTGTTTGTTGGTTTGTTTGTTGGTTTGTCAGCATGATTACAGAAAAAAAAACTACTAGAAAATGTACCGTGATAACCTTTAAAAAAAAGGTCTTGGTTTAATCATTTTAGCTGACTCCACATTGTAATTGTGGTGTTGTCTTACAAGGGGAATTGTTATAACATTAAAACTATAGTGTTGATAACTTGTTCAGTACTTTTTAAATCAAGTTGTACCAATGTTGTAAGCATTATACCCGTTACCTGCTACTTGCTCTCTGTGAATTGTACTGTGGAGCCAACACTTCTAGCCCTGCTCGTCTCACTCTCATGTGATTTATTGTTCACCAGACAATGCTAGAAGACACATCATTAGCAAACTCATCTGACTTTTGGTCTCTCATTCTTTCTTCACTGTTAAGTTATAGTCAGTGGTGGAAGAATTATTCAGATACTGTACTTAAATTAAAGCTGAAGTATACAGTAGAAGTATTATCATCTAACTGTACTGAAAGTACTCATCTGCAGAAAGAAAATCCCCTGTCGGTGATATAGTATTACATTATTATATTGTTAAACTGATGCAGCGATGGGTAACAACATTTTACTGTTGTAGCTGCTAAATGTGGAGCTAATGGCAGGGCATGTTTAAAAAAGATATACTTTCCTCTAATCTTTGACTTTTTGTGAATTATTGAATCATTTTACATCATGGAGCCCCTGACTGTTACATAAGACATAATAGAGTGGGTCGTCCTTTAACCACAAGGTTGGCGGTTTGAATCCCGGCTCATCCTGTACCTGGTAAGTACAGCTGTCAAAAGAATAAGTAAAATGTACAATATGTGTGGAGTAGAAGTATAAAGTAGCAGAATATGGAAATACTCATTTGAAGTATTTTAATATTATACGCAAGTACAGTACTTGAGTAAATGTGCATAGTAACTTATCACCACTGGTTATAGTGATGGCTTTTGTTGTGTTTTAATGAGGAAACACAATACTTTTACGCTGTCATGAAGACTAAAGCTCTTTTTGGAAATATAGATTTTTTTTTTGTGTGAATCTCATTTGAACAAAAGTCATGCACACCTCATCAACATGACTCATTTATGCACATACAGTTATTCAGGGGTGACTACTGAGGAAGTATCACCTCCCTTGTTTTATGGATAGTTTACAGCTTCCTACTGGTGCCAGGCAACAACCTGGTGACCATCCTGTTACCTTCCTGTTTGTCTGTTTAAACTCTGGGTCAATGACGATCCGTTTAACACCCCCCCCCCCCCGCCCCCTATGAAAAATAATTTTCTTGAACTACATAATAGGACCCTCCTCCATCCTTCCTCCTTCCCTCTTTATTTCTACACCCACCCGTCAAACAGCAACCTACCTCCATTTGACCTCCTCTTTGTAACCTTCCCTCCTTACTTTCCCTTGATCATTCGCAGCCCACCTGTGCTTTTCTTTCTCTCTCCCTCTCCATCCCTCCCTACATCTCTTTGCCCCTTGTCTCCAGTGATCCCTGGTTCAGTCTCAGCTAGCAGGCTTAGCGCTCTAAAGCTCTCTCAGCGCAGGTCGGTGGCAGGGAGAAATCCAGCGCTAAGAGGGAATTACCTACCACATGAACTCCAGCAACACACACAGGCACATCTACTCAGGCTGTTACTGTATACCCACCGACCTGCACACACTCACACACACGCATATCTATTCAACCGCAGGTAACCGGTCTGTTTGAACTTAACCTGATGATTCTTCACAATTAGTGCACACACACACATCCATCTGCATTCACCCAAGTCTGCGTTTTTCTGTCTCATATGGCGCAAAAATGCCGAGACCGTTATCATCTGCCTCTTCCCTCCTTTGTTAAATGACATTTGTTGTTCTTTCTAGGGCTGGCCAAACCCCCCGCACCTTCCTATTGAGCCAGTGTCATGAATTTTTTATGGATGTTTGCGTGTGCAAGTGTGTGTGTGGGGCCCTCAGCTGCATCAATAGCCATTAGTGCAGCAGCCGGGGTAATTGTGCCACAGTGGCTGCAGTGCAGGAGGAGAAAAAAAAAAAAAACCACATTATCTGATAATACTGCAGAGGGCAATACGGAGGAAAAGATGGAGCGAGGGCACAGTGGGGCAGAGCAAGACAGTGTGAGGGAGGATATAAACTGTGTGGTCAGACGGTTATGGTCGACATAGTTGCTATGCCACAGTCTGCTAACTGATTTATAGAGGGTGATTTCAGACGGGAAGTCTTATGGTACTGCAGCAGTCGGACCAACAAATATGACACTGATTGTCTGATTGCCTGAAACTACACCTGAAGCCAACACATCTGGTGGAAAAAAAGAGCTCTGAGGTGGATGTTGTCGGTGTCGGCTGACTTATTTCACCTCACAGAGGCCTAAATGAATCATTCTGTGGTGATCGTTAAATTGCAGCTTTGGAAATACTGTTTTGTTGCCGTTGTTGAGCACAGTTCTTTGTTCTTGGCCTTTGAAACAGTAGTTAAAGAAATCTTACTCAACACTTACTCCAACTTTCTGATTTCATCTTAAGGTGAAGAGGGTGGGGATGCAGTTGAAAATGGAAGTGGACCCTGAATTGAAGGGGTGGTTGGGATTTTTTTATTTACTTGTTTGAGATACCTGTCCATGGTCGGGGTATTGCCAACAATAAATGATGGTCAGCACGCCCACCCAGATTGGAGTAGCAGACGGAAGCTCCTTCACAGGAGGGAAACACTGTTTGGCAGCAAAACACACTTTCTCCACCTCACGAAATGGCCCATGTTGTTGTGGGAAGAAAAGGTCAAATCTGTAAAATTGTAACCAGGAAGGGATAACAGACATATCACACTCACTGATTTAAATACAGCACATAATCTGTGTCTTTGATAAGCAGCTAGTACTGCTGCACTAATTCCACAAAAGTCAAAAGTAGACTAGAACAAATGGAGGCGTAATGGAGGTCGTGGGCACTGTCTCCCTGTTCAGTTGTGCTTGTTTTGGTTCGTGATGAGTTGAGTTGTGTTTGGTTGAGCTGAATACTCCGTCAGCAGCCTGTCTGCAGATCACTTCCTGAATGGTTCCTAAAATAGCAGCAACAACGATCACAACCAAGGAAACACACCAGCTGCTCTTTTTCTGCTCTCTCTCCATAGGCTTGGGTCATAAAGATTTTTCCAAGAACTATACTAGTATTAAACACTGAGCAACAAGTTATTCCCTCTGTTTTCTTCTTTTTTTTTGGTTGAATTGTAGCAATTCTACTATTATTCTTAAAAATAGAAAATATAAGTAAGTAAAGGGGTGATTTTGAAATCTTTAATTTCCCTGGAAATGGCCTAGATCTCAAACACTTACAGTGTACTATGGATACAGTATTTACGTCAGACAGAGCCACGCTAGTTGTTTACCCTGTTTCCAGTTCTTATGCCAAGCTAAGCTAACCGGCTGCTGGCTGTAGCTTCATATTTCAATCAAAGAACGGATATGAGAGTGGTATCAACCTTCTCAACTCTTGGAAAGAAAGGGAATGAGTACATTCCATAAGGCCAAACCATAATGTTTTTTATGCAACCTAATTTAATCATTTTATTGCCTTGACCTAACAAAGTAGTTTTGTTGAATGTTTTTTTTATTTTTCTTTATTTTTCTTAACCACGTTTGAAATGATTAAAACTGCGATCGTTTCAGGAGACGGGGTTGTTTTAAGGATTCATATTTAATAGAAAGCTCAAATGAAGGCATGTGCAGCTAAGGTTGTGTATCTTAAGATTGTTTTCCCAATCACGTTTAACAAAAATCACAGTTGTCTGTTCTTCATTCATTGGTTTTAATAAATATCTTTGAATTCTTAAACTGCTTTGTCATGATAGCGATGCAGAGTGGAAACAGAGGGATGACTGTAATGTCACTGCATTCCTTCTAGAAATAGTTACCATGCTGGAATTTAGTGGAGACGTCTAACATGCCATTGTGTGGTTTAATAATAATATATATGACACTTATGACGTGGTAGTTGGATGGTATGATGAAATGAAAATGAAAGCTTCTTAGTTTTATCAGCTGTTACTTATTGGATACATTTTCTCTAATTCTGAAGATTTTTATTTCAGTTAGGACCAGTTAAGAATCGGTATCTATGTCCCACAGAACATTTCTTTTGTCTCAACGTCTCCTCGTCTGTTATCGCTTTCTGTGTCCTGACTTTACTCTGCTTCTCTGCTTCTTGTTCTTTCTTCTTGACACTCGGTGCCCTTTTTCCCTTCACCTTTCAGTCTCACTTTTTCATTCCATCTCCTCGGCTCAGTCTTTCTGCCAGCTAGCCGTTGCATATCACAATGTCTTCTCAACCTCTGCGCTCGATACCACTTTTTATCCTTTCCTCTCTCTCTTTCTCGTTGCCTTCACCTCTCCAGCAGAAACGGTAAACTCCACTGAGGAGACAAGATCTGCGGATGTCTACCCTTCTTTCTGCTGTCACAAACTGTTCACTTCAGTGTGTCATGCAAAGCACTTGAAGTCACAAGATGAGTGCGGAGAAGCAAAAATATAGCCAAGAAAAACTACTTTTCCCTGAAGAATTTGAGCAGCTTTGGGTCAGACGTGGTGTGTTTTTTTGTAAAGTGACCTTTGTGAAGTTAGCAGCTTAAAGCTCAGCTGCAACCCTCTAGTGACAATGTTCCAAAAGTCTTTCGTTTGTGAGACAGTTTGAAAATGCAGCATTTCCACTGAATGCGGGGAAGAGCAGTGACTATGCTCCTTTCAAGCTTTGTAATTGTCCCTTTTCCCTGTTCATGAAAATGGCAGGAGTGGGATTCTTGTTTTATTTTTGGCTTGTTGACAGTTAAGGAGCCATTGAGTTTTTTAATGGATACTTAATGACTGCTGCACAAAACATAACAAAGAAAGCCCCTCGAGGATCCTAACTGTCAGCCAACGGAAGTCCCTGGAGAGACGGAAAAGTCCTAATCTTTGTTATGCACATACACTAAATATTTTGGAACATTAAGAGTGTATTTTTCTACACCATTGCTTTTCCAGTTCATTACACCTGTGTGCCAAGCAAACGGGCTTGCGAAAAACAATATGGTCTTTGCAAATGTAAGCCGCTTTCAGTATGCAGACAGACACAGACAAAGAGACGTTCTCCTACTTTAAATGTCTAAATCTGTGCTGGTATCAGGCTCTGGGAATGGACCCTTTTGCTTAGGTGACAGGACTGTTCACCCCGTGAGGGCCGTTCACACTAAATACCACATTTTGATGTTTTTTAACGTACAGTTTAAATGTAAAGCTGCGTTCAGAAACACACTGTGTATATCTTTGGATCACAGCTGATAAAGAGCTGATTTGATTTGTGCGCTAAATGTCTTAAAGTTACTAATGCTAGTGTCACCTGATGAAAACGTTTGTTGACATGCTAACTACCACTATCAGTCCACTACTTTGATCCAGACATAAATCACTTTTGGATCAATTGGTACAGACATTCAAAGGATACTCAAAAGATTGTATCGCACATGTCAATGTTTTCACTTATCCAGTGAATATATATCAGCATCGACCAGATGGATTGGCACAACATTTTGTGTCGCACTTTGGTTTATAACCTCTTAATTATAAAGTCTTAATTCCCAGACACCCCAAACTGTCATCAAAGAACTATAGCAGCTAATCCCACTGATTTCTCTCACCCACGGGCTTCGCCGCTGATTCAATATGCTAAATTTGCCGAAAAGCCTCCGACACATGAAGACTTGTGCCAACTGTGCGGGACACACCGCAAGAACTACATGGCGACAGACGCTCACCGCCGGTGGCAGACTGTCGATCTGGTCTGTCGTGGCCTTTATTCTCGTTTCACCCAACAGGTTCCCAATCGATGTTTCAGAAAATGTGCAATTTCACAATAGATATTAGTATTGCAATATATTTAATACCCATACTATGATAGAGACCTATCCATTGCGCCCACTCCTAACTGTGGTCAAATATCTTCGCGAGGTGAAGTTGAGAGGGACCTCTGGTTCTTTCTCATTTTGTTCCTTTTGACGCTTGCCAGCATCGTGGTCACGTTTCAGTTTGGACAATGTCTGAATTATACATCACTGTCGAGGTGTTGCTGTAGCTGATTTATACTTACCTGGACTCTACCTGCTGTCTGTCGTAGCATCACTGCAAAACTAGATTACCTGTTTCATACATTCATCCTATTAGTGATCATATTTACGTTCACATTGGGATGGGGAGCAGAACTGATGCTCTTGGGGGGGTTGCAATCAAAGTGGCTTTGCTAGAAAAAGAAAAGCCAATGCATCAAGCATTGGAGATGATGATGCTGGAGAACATGCGTTGGAAGACGTACAGGGAACTACATTGTAGCCCTTTATGGACCTACAGAAACACCAAAGACCCCATGGTGTAGGACAGTACCATGATACTTTGTTCAGCCTTATCTCTTCAGCTTTAAGGCCAGACCAAATGTGTCCAGTGACATTTTGGCCATTTGAAAAAGTCTCACCGGCTTTGACTGCTTTGGACCTGAGTGGTCAAGACGGCTACAGTCTGATCTGGAATCTTTTCATTCTGCAGCATAATCTGCACTGATAATCAGACTTGAATGCCCCGGGCATCAAAAGGACCCAGTTGAGGTTTGTAGTGTAGAAAACATGTATAGAATGCAACCTAATCTTCCAGCTTCTAGTGTGTTTGATCGGGAGGAATTTAAGAGGCAATGGCAGCATTTACATTTTGTCATATTTTTTGTGGGACCATGTTTATTTGTGAGACAAAGACATTGAAAAACCACGAAGAAAAGGGAGATGTGCTGGAAAATGTGTTTCTGAGATTTTTCTTTCCTGCAGAGGGCAGGTAAAGGAAAGAGACTAGGGAATCCGGCAAAGAAATGGCACGGAGCCTGAGTTGGTACAGCTGCACGTACACATGAGCTTCCCATTAGCCCCCCCTCCTCTTTTCTCTCCCTTTGTCTCTCTCTCACTCCCTCTTTGTCTGTATGTCCGTCTCTCGCTGTCTGTCTCTCTGTGTCTTTCTCTCTCTCTCTCCCTCTCTTTGTCTGTCCGTCCGTCTCTCTCTCTCTCTCTCTCCCCCCTCCTCACGAGTGGCTGTTTTTGTGGATTGTTCTCCCGCCGTTGTCATAGCGACAGTGATGCAGACCGCCCGAACAGGCTGCCTGTCTGCTTGGATATGTCAAGTGTGTGTGTGTGTGTGTGTGTGTGTGTGTGTGTGTGTGTGTGTGTGTGTGTGTGTGTGTGTGTGTGTGTGTGTGTGTGTGTGTGTGTGTGTGTGTGTGTGTGTCTGATAAAACGCCAGAGTGCTCTCGGCTTAGAGAGGAAGTGTTTGGAGAATTATGTAATGTCCTCTTTTTTTAAAGGGGAAAAAAGTTGGAAAGAAGAAGAAAAAAGTCCAATCCGTCCATCTGTATGTCTCTCTGTCTGCATATTTCTTTGTATACCAAGGGAGTGTAGTGTTTATGGATACCATGCAGTTAAGAGCGTGGCTATTTTAGTTGCTTATTGTAGATGTTTTGTCTTTACAGGTTCTTTTTGTAAGTAGGATACAGTTTTTAAACACACAGTGTCTGGCTATGGGGGGTTGACGTGAGGCTCTTTCCTGTGTGTAAAGTTTCCATTGAAGCTGTGGGCTCGGTGCCAGGAGGAGCCACCCTATATAGATAGGGGGGGAAGCAAAAGAGGGAGAGGGTGGTATGAACTTGATGGGGGAGAGAGAGAGAGAGAGAGAGAGAGAGAGAGAGAGAGAGGGAGGGACGTTGGGCTTGGTGCCAAGTGGGAGGTGTGTGAATCCTTGTGACGCTGCCATTCTCCCGCAGAGAGCCCTCTTATTGGACAACATAAGGGGGGTCTATAAATAGGCCCCTAATCTGCAAAAGAGAAAGCTAAAAATAGAGAGAGATGCAAACAGACAGGGAGAGAGGGGGATCAAGAGAGGTAGTGATGAACAGTTTGTTGTAGATGGCAGAGTTGTAAACAGAGCAAGAAAGTTTTGAAAAGTCCGGCAAAATGTGAAAAAATTTAATTTGTTTCATTTTCAAGATCCGGAAATGAGAACTGCATCAAGAAAATGACATCAATAAAGAATGACAGTTGTTCAGTCCTGATCCACTTTAGACAGTAACAATTAACACTGACGTTAATCCATCATGTGACTTTTTAATTTCCTTTATTTTTGTGATGATGCAGTTGCAGAGATGGTGTATAAGCTCTGATATCTGAGTCAGCTGCTGAAGAGGCGTGCATTTAAATTGTTAGGAGTGTCACAATTAATTTCAACAAATATTCATTTTGATTTGGATTAACAGAAAAGATTACATCTCTACAAATTATAACAAGCAACTGAAAATAAGTAACTAATCAGTTTTAGTCAATAACTGAGGCGCCGGTAAATGAAAGCTACTTAGTTTTATCAGATGTTACTTATTGGATCCATTATTTACTTCTGTTGGGCCCTTAAAAAAAATTAAGTTGAGTTCACAATTTCCCCCCCAATTCAGCCAATTAAATTTAGGGCTTTTAGGTCTTTAAAAAACTGGTTTCAAATCTTAAGTATTTCTTTCTAACAGAAAAAAATGTATGATGAAAGACCCTGTGCATTCAAGACATACGTAGCTGAGATTTATTTACCATGTGGAAAATATGATGGAAATATGGCGTGTGTGTTTTTTGTGTTACAGTCTCCTCATTGCTCCGCACAGACCTCATGTTTTCATTTGTTCGTCATGATTTGTTCGCTGTCTGTTTCCATAACACTTATTGACAGTGCTGGCGGCACTATGAACAAACAACCCAACAACTGTCATCACGTTTTGATTCAGATTCAGACAAACGGAAAGAAAAAATATTTCATATGAAACAACCAAAACCATTTTTGCATTCATAGACCCTAATGTCGCTCATAAGAGGCTGATTAAGAAAATAGGTTTTCAGGGCCATTTATTTCTTAAAAGTCCCGAAAGTTTGGTTTAGTTTTCTGAACAGACTTGTACCAGAGTAGACGGGTAACGTTCTTCTTCATTTTCAGTATTATTTCCTTTCATAATGCATCTCCTACTTTCTGACAAGGCATTATTGTGTTGATGCCATTTATTGGTGTTTTAAAACATAGAGATAACTTGGGAAGAGTAGTTGTGATAGAATGACGCGTTCAAGGCCCTGCCAGCATGTTTTCGTTCTATGTCCCTTGGTCATGAACATATCTCAGGGTTCGTGGCAATTTTTCTCCAGAAATACCTTGATGATAGAGTATATGTGGTTTGGCGACAGAGTAAAATCTGCATTGGTTAAACAATACTTTAATGTTCAGCAGATCAGCTGTTCTCTGCGTGGGGTAACGTCAGACTCCGACCTGAGTGGCAGCTCGCACTTTTACACAACATGTAAATTCGTGCAATGCAAGGAAAATTCCGATTAATGATATATTCCCTTGGACAAGCTGGAGAACAACCAGGATCAGTGGCGTATAAAATGGGGACTGTGTAGTAAAACGTTCAAGGTTTCCAACGTGGGAGAGGCGGCGCTACAGCCATGCTGAAGGCTGCCGACTCTCAACCCGATCACCGTTTTATCACCCCGGTGACAAACGTGTCACCCGCGAAAAAGTCAACGTCGTGTGGCGAAACAAGCCAGCTTTTTAAAGATCATATTCCACGACAGCCATAGCTATTCATTCATTTTAGTTAAGAAATACTGTGGTCAAATTTGACATTGATTTGTATTCTTATTTTTTCCAAGTTTACACAGGTGTTTTAGAAAATGTACCCAAAGTAATGGAACTGTATTGGTAAAAATGTGTATAAACCCTGTATCTATCCTTTTAATGCGTTCCGCTCCACCTTTTCTCCTTCACTCGCTCTGTCGCCGTCCTCTCTTTCTCCACGCTGCACGACCACCGACGAGAACATTGTGTACGTGTACGTGTACGTGCACGTGTACGTGAAGTGAAAACTGCAAGAACTCAGTGTGAAGTTCCTCCCTGATCCTCAACTCCCAAGATAAACTTTTTCATGTCTTCTAATCTCCTCTCCTCCAACCTCCTCTTCTCCCCACTCGTTCATAGCTTTCTCAAGTCTCTAATTATGTGAGTGAGTTGGGAGGGTGGGAGTGCGTATGTGTGTGCGTCTGTGTACTCTACAGTTGCCCGCATGTTTAAGCCTGTAATTAGTGCTCTTTAAGATGACAAAAAATTCAGAGAAAATGTTTAAAAGAGCAGGCCTAGGCGTGTGTGTGTGCGCGTGTGTGCGTGTGCGTGTGCGTGTGTGTGTGTGAGTGAGTGAGTTTTGGTTTGGTCTCTTTAAAAATGATCTTTTTCTTTGCTCTCAGAGCGTTAGGAGAAAGGTCACGAAAATGTTGCAGTGGATTAAAAAGGTAATAATTTTCAATGAATTAGTTTATGTCTACGTGGGTCAGGACTTAGAAGGGAATGGCTGGTTGGTCACAGAGAGAGTGGTGGACTTGCTTTGGATTTGAGTATAATGAGTCTATATTTAAAGTTGTGTGTGCGAGCTTGTGCCTGTGTGTTTTAGAAAGTGACTCATCATTTGTATTTGTGCAAGTACAGTAACCCAACACCCAACCCAACCCAGCGAAGGACCGGAGCAACACTCATTATTCCCTCCACCTCTCACCGGGCCTGCCTTCTTTCATTCTTGCTTAGGAATGTTCATTTCTTGTTTTATCTTTTTTTTGTGTTTATTTTTCCGTCTTGTTGTTTTGTCATTTTTATAAACTTCTCTCCTTTCGAGCTTTGTGCCTCATGTTGTTCTCTTTCATCTCTCTAAAATGTCTTTCGTACTTACTTGTCTTTACTTACCTCTCTCCATGCAGCCTCTGTTGCAGTCGTGTGTCGTACGCTCTTAAACCCAAAAGGATCGTGCGTCGCAGTGAAACCACTTTGTCACTTCCCCCTGAGCTCCAGGTCACGTGAGGTCACCTCAGCCTCCATTGTGACTCCAATACTATGTTCAGTTGGACTGAATGTGAGGATGCAATACACGCACAGTCTGCCACTGGCTGCACTCTTTAGGTATCTACATGTGAAGTCGTTGGCCCCGTGGTCTGGAGTTTTACACATTTTTGTAAGCGGGAGAATGTTCTTACTCTCGAGCAAGGTTTTAATGAAGACATCCCCAATTCATGAATGCAAATCAAGTTGATTTTGACAAAACAAGAAAAGGAACAAAAACATTAAAGGAAACGGAAAAAACTAAATACAGGAGGGAATGGTCAAATGAGCACACGTTGTATGTGACGACTCCTTACCGTCCCGAGTCCCATTCGCACATACAGTCTATCCCTGAAATGTTCAGGAACATGTCCGGCATGACTTCGTGTGAATGGGAGTAGGGATTGATATTCAGGGCATTCTGTACCACAAATTTCTCACTTCAAGAGCCGGTAACGTTTCAGGGAAAATGGTACGGCTGTGTTTTGAATGAGAGAGGTAACATTGCAGGGACGAGAACGTATTGGGTTACGTCCTTCTGAGGAAAGAGGATTCCACATTGCGAACCAATTACAACACTCCACTGCTGTCGTATTTGAATCTAGACTTGTTAACGGTTTTACATTTACATTTACGCCAATGCTTTAGTGGGTGATTTTAATAATAACGTTACCAGAACATTGGCACTGGACAAAAACAGCTCCTCGGGTCTGATGAGCAAGGAGAAGTGAGATCCGATCATATGCCCTCCCCAAGTGTTATTTGTGTGTAGGAAGGTAGAACACAAGCGTTTGATTGATTATTCACTTACTTATTAACTGTATTTGCTCTAAAACAAGCAAAGGACCAGAAGGTAAATGAAGAAACGGTAAATGACTATGGCCTGGCCTCGTTTCTGCTTAGGCTTTTTGTTGAATGTTATTTCCCAACTCGCTCCCCTTTCCTCCTGTAAATTAATGTATAGCCTCGAAGTGTAATACATTAATAAGAGCTTGTTTGCTGAGACTTTTTATGCCTTAGGTGATCATATAATGTATAATTGCATGATATTTGAACAAAGATTTTGGCATCGATTCTCAACACTTTTACGGTGTCGACCTACGTGTGCTTAGACGACCGTTTGCATCCGAGAACTCGAACTGAAGAAAAGTTTTATAGAATAAAAACATGTCTATTGAATTAAGTCGAAGAAGTATTGCTTGGCATTGTGTAGATACAGAATATTTTTGGAATGATACTCAGTCCTAATTAGAGAAGGGCAGGTTGATTTGTGTTGTACAAACGAACCAGAAAGGTGATACTAGGTAAAGACGAGATCGCCAACCCTGCTTCTTTTTGTTGTCGTGTAACTTGCAGAGAGGATCTGTGGGTCTTTCTGTCTCGGTCAGCCTCGCTCTCATCCTTTGACTCTCTCTAGCTCGTTCTCTGGCTCACCTTCTCTGCTTTTCCTCTCTGACTGTCATTTCACATTTATGACCGGCCGGTGATGTGTACCCAAGACAGATGGGGCACGGCAAGATGGCCGCTGTTGCCCTGGCAACAGTATGGAGAGCGGGAGAAGAGTGAAAGTTCTTTTTTTTTTTTCTTCTTTTTTTTTTTTTTTTGGGATGTTCAGGTTATCAGGGAGTTACAGAGAATATGTGAGGAGGGCAGCGGAGACACTCAAAGAGAGACTGTCAGTGTTTCAGTTTCTCTGCAGCGTCACTCTGGGCATCAGCAATAACAGCTCGTAAATAATGCTGATTATCAATATTCACTTCTGGGTGTTTGGAGTGAGAACAGTTGTTCATTAGCGGTTTGACACAGACCCTGAGATTCAATGTCCAGTGAGTGTCTCTAGCACTCTACCGTGTGTGTGTGTGTGTGTGTGTGTGTGTGTGTGTGTGTGTGTGTGTGTGTGTGTGTGCGCTCAAAGAAGCATGGTTTGTGGTTTTTTGCTGTCTGTCTTGATGCGACGCTGGATTAGAGGGGTTACATAATGTGCGCTGAGCTTCAAGCAGCATACGCTAAGAGGATTAACACAAGTCTACTAGAGACACTGGTCCACAGACAGACACACAGTGCCACTACATTATAGTGTCCATCTGCGTGTGCACAAACATCTTGTACACAACATTGAGTCATTTGTTTGGATGCACAAAGACTAACTATACAGATACAAATAGTGACACATGCACACAGCATACCGCTGATGGTGTTATGTAACGGTGGGCTTCTCATCTGGTTCATCTGTTCTTCAGAGGGCAACAAACTTTGTTTTTATCGACCAGCCACAACAACTGATGGTTTTCAGAAATCGCTCGAAACTAAACCCACAATTTTGGCATTTACATCTGAGATAGTTTACGTCAAACGAGGGATGGTAAAATAATGGTTGGTTATCAAATAAAAAAGAAGTATACAAACTAACCAGCCTCAATTAAAGCTGACTAGCATTTGGTTAGTGCTACATATAAAAGTAACTTTGTGTGGTTTTCCTTACAAACACAAGTGGTGTTTAAAAAACTGACATGAACTTGCAGTCGTCTTCTTCTGCTTCTCCTCTAATATTGGTATATTGTGTTACTGATATTGCTGTAGAAATATTCAGCCTAACCTCAACATGCTGGACTGGATGCAAGTAGAATACAAGATACAAACAATATGAGGACCTGCTCATCAAGACATTGCTCTACAGCAGTGACCTCAGGGGTCCGGAGACTTGTGGCACTCTGTTAGGGGTCCGTGAAAAGTCTTCAGATTCATTCCTTTAAATTATCATGATGACAAAAGGCTTCATAGTTCAATAGATAATACTACATTATAATAGTCCATTGATTACGTTCTAATCTAACAAATCTATAACTCTTAGGATCAGCAAATATTTCTAATGCAGTACAAGGGACATACATGAGTGGGTCTGAAAACAGATTGAGAACCTCTGCTATACAACAGCACTAGTGGCCACATTTTACCAAGGAACCATAAATTTTCCTTCACTAGTTTTTCTGCCTCTATGCTGATTTTTTTATGGGCTTGTCGTTATTGTCCCCCTCTCTCCTCTTCCTCTAATTGCCCTTTCTTCCACACACACACACACACACACACACACACACACACACACACACACACACACACACACACACACACACACACACACCTTCCCTGCCTCCTTTCAAGACCTCAACCTGTTACCCAAAGGCCAGGGTAAGAGGGGATAATCATGACTACAATTGAACAAGTTTAGAGGTCTGGTAGCCATGGTGACAACAACCACAAAAGTATAATCACCTGTGCACATGTGGGCGTGCATGCAAATGTGCAAGCATGCACAAATGCGCCAATATGTGCAAAGACGCAAAATATCAGATCTTTTTAGTATATACAAGCGATCGAAGAGACTTGAAACAATGCAGGGTTGTGTGTGTGTGTGTGTGTGTGTGTGTGTGTGTGTGTGTGTGTGTGTGTGTGTGTGTGTGTGTGTGTGTGTGTGTGTGTGTGTGTGTGTGTGTGTGTGTGAGAGAGAGTGTGAGTTGTAAGCATAGCACCTTTGCCAACAGGACTAGTGTCTAATCTTGTTGTTAGTTGGCATCCACTTTTACTGAGCCATTATTGCAACTAGTAATCTACTCAACATGAGCTCTCCTACTTCAACCTTTTTAGAAAAAATCTTAAAGGAAAAGGTTAAGATTCAGGAAAATACACGTTTTTGCATTGTTGCCATAGTTATATGAGAAGTTTGATCCACTTCACCTTTTAACAGTAAATATAAAAGCAGCTTAGCTGAGCATTAAGACTAAAAGCAGGGGCAAACAGCTTGCCTGGCTCTGTCCAAAGGTAACAAAATACACCAATCACACTATGATTGGCCAGCTGTGCGGAGGTGAGAAAGTAAGCAGTGTTGGAAATTCTCTCTATAGCTTGCTTTAAAAAAAAAAAAAAAAAAACCTTTACGCGACTATTTCTGTCCGTGAACAGCCGAGTGCAACACTATGAATGTCTTCCAGGAGAGACAGCTGGCCAGCTTTCACTCCGTCAGTCAAGTGTGGCCTTTCAAATCAACTATAAACACTTTTGATTTCCGATGTAGTCAGAAACACTAGTTCTGCAGTATGTAAGCATAAGCGTAAGCATAACCCGACCCTTACATTGACGACAGGACTCCTATGCTAAGCTAAGCTAAGCTAACTTGCCATTGTTTGTAGCTTCATATTTACGTTAAAGACATGAGAGTGGCATTGATTGTTACATTTAACTGGGCAAGTAAGCAATTGAGCGTATTTCCCCAAAGACTATTCCATTAAGTAAATTGTGATGAAGTCTGTGTATATTTCACGTTCTATAGCTGATATTTGCCGGTGTGTGTTACTTTTCCAAGCCAGTGGTTACATTTTTAGGGTGTTTTAATGAGGAACTGAAAGTAATGTGTATGTGAAGGTTTGCTTTCCAGCTTTTGTCAATTGTTGTACTGTAAATCCACTTGTTGAATGGACTACAGTATGTGGATGTGAATTTGCCTCGCTATTGCGTGTGTAAGTGGCGTAGTGGGTGAGAGGTTAGTATGAGTGCATGAACCACACTAATAGCCACTCACACAGAGCTTATACATGAAAAAAAGGTAGCCTGGGGTTGGCTCAGTAGTTCAGGCGTTTTATTGATGCGTAAAAAGGGACCCGGAAGGAAGGAAGTAATGACAGACCGAACCCTCCCCCAACCTTCTGCATGCACACACACACACACACACACACACACACACACACACACACACACACACACCCTCTCCATTTCCTGCAGTAATTGACCCCTCTTTCTCTACTCTCCTTTATCCCCTCAATTAGACCGTCTTTACCCAGTCCCTCACACATGCAGTCTCACACACAGATACAATGATTTACCATATTTTGTCACATGTGAACAAGAGAGTCAGAGAGTGTGAGTGGAAAGCAAGGGGTGGTGTAAGTTTTTGTTCACATGGCTATTCACGTACACTGGCCATGCGGGTGCCGGTGTAAACAGGAAGCGGATTGGTTGCTTAGTTACAGAAAATACAACAGAGTATTATTATACTCTTTAATAATAGGTCGTGCTTGATACGTAAGATCTTCCTCTAAAATCTTCCTCTACATACTAAAACAGACAAATTTCTTGGAAAGTTTTAGAAGTTTTACTTTTTCAAACTTAGTTACAAGGCTGCCTGTCTTGCTCTATTTATCTCTCTCACACACACAACTAATGTACTTTAAAATGAACACTTACAAATCAAAGTTTACTAGATTATGGGTCAATAAATTTGGTCAACACACGTCTCTCACTCGTTTGTTTTTACACTGGTAGCTCTGCCGGGTGTCTGACGTATTTAACATGCTGAAGAGCATTTATGCTTTTGTTCGTTTACAGTTTCTGTGTGGACTTCACAATAGTTGTGCAGAATGTAACACGCATTAATAAGTAAAAGAAAGTCCTCCGTTTTGTTTCCATCGCCCTCCTCAAAGCCGCAAAGCGTGATTTCAAACATCCAATCCGTAGGGCTGAACACGGCGCTTGCTAATCGCTCCAATATTAGCTTGCTTACTTCGATTATCGGCAATAGTAGAATTATAAAATGCAGAATTTAACTGCACAACAGCTGCTAGTATCGACAACAATGTCAGCAACGCCTGTAATCAGTTATCCATGTTGAATTAACCACTGGTAGTCGGCTGTTGTTACTTTTCTTCCGGAAAGGGGCCACGTGATAGGGGTGTGAAGAATCAGGGAAGGGCACGTCATGACTGCTAAGACCCAATCAAGTAGCGAATGTGGGTTTCTACGTCATCATTTTAAAATGTATGCGGTTCCGCATGTCCACACTACAAAGTAACCCCGGAGTTTTCAAACTTACCCGGCTTTCAGTAGCGTTTCTAAACTTCTTCATTTCCGGTGTGGACGCCCCGTGTAAACGTAGCAAAAGATATGCGTTTCAAAATGTAAATGTAGTAGTGTGGATGTAGCCTTAATGTGTAAAATGTGACACACACAAGATTCATCAAAACAGACTGACTTGAAGCAGTTATCACAGGAAACAGAATTTGTACCTTTGCTTTGGACTTTGTTCATGTGTTCACAGCTTAGTCACATATTTTACATATCTCACTAAGACTATGATCAAACTAATGTTTGCCTTCGCATCACTGGCCCACCGCTCCTATCGCTTTTTCGGCAGGAGCCACCAAAATCAACACAAAATGAAAGTTCCCTTTAGTAACTTAAATAGACGGAAAATGGTGCATTTCTGTCCCCATCTGCTTAGCAACTTGGTTCAGTGATGAACACGGCAAACTATGACCAATGACACCCCCTGCCTTTTCTATTATCATGGATTTGGTGTTTTTTATAGAGCCAATCACACTATTTATTACCATTCAAGTACTGTGGCGAATTACTTTGTTGTCAGTGTGTGGTCACATATCAACCAACACATTCATATGAGAATCTTTTTTCCACAAGAATCATACCGTAATGTATTCTTGATTGCTTCATCTCTCGCATCTGAACTGCAGAAGTGTACGATAAAACAGTTCTTGGTGAGCTGAAAGCTCTGAGACAGCTGCAGCTCTCTTCGGGCACTGGCACGCCAGGCTGTCTGATCAAAGCTTCCAGTCACCTCACCTCGCCTCACTACTTCTCTTCAAAGCACACAGTTTTCCTCTGCACTGAGGGTTTATAACCAACATTTTAGGCACACTCACTTTTTGGTTTCATCTCCAAATAAAGTGGTTTCGATGATCTGGCTAAACTCCTGACTTGTTTAGAATAGGGTTGGGCAATATGTTAAAATGTTCCAACCGACCACCGTCAGCCCAACAACTGTCGATTGCTAATATATTTGCGCTTGTGCGTGCGTGTATGTGTTTGTGTGTGCAGCGCGGCAACATACTGAATCATCTGAACTGTTTCTGATTAGATCAACTAATGAAAACATCAGAATCAGAAATCAGAAACGCCTTTTATTGGCCAAGTATACGCACACATACAAGTCATTTCACATTGTGTTCACATCTCTCTCGATGGATTTAAACAGAAATATAAATAACAGTTAGCAACAGGGACAACAAAGCTTGACAAATGAAGGTAAAGGATCGTCGGAACATTGTGGGACACATTGCAGAAAATATGAGCATTAGTCATCCACAAACACTCCATGACAACCAGTGGCACCCTTACTCAAGGTGGTTTGCTTTGACAGTTGGTTTGGTACAAAGGAAATGCTGCTGCGAGTTTAGTTGAAACAGTCAGGGGACTTTAAAAAATCTTTTGAAAAAGGAATTTGAATATATCTGGTTTGGGAAGCAAATTGTTACAGATGAAACACCACACTTGATCCTCATACAAATATAACTGCATATTTCACGATACAAAATGCTCCACTTTTACTTTACATGTTGTGAAGACTTGTGAATCTGCAGCAGTATAATTTCATGGCCTGATTGACATTATTTTGGTCAAATCACTGTTGGCCCAAACATTGACCAAAATTGTTAAGCCCAACCAACAACACATATCTAGAAACCCCATACACCTTTAAAAACTAAACCAGTGACATTGTACATGTAAAGAGCCATAAGGATCAACCTTTACTGAAGCCCTTTGAGTTAAATATTTCCTCTTGAGGTGGAAAGCACTGAAAATGAGGCATCTCCTACTGGCAGGAAACATCACCTCTGTGATTGGGTGGCCGGTGATTAACAAATAAAATTGATCTGCATATTGAGATGTTATACAAACCCAATAGCATACCTGACTTTCTTTATATAATGTCAGAATGTTGCCACTCTCAACTTGTCTATAGTAGAAAGGCTGTCCATAGTTTGATACAGGGAACAAAAAAAAGAAGAAAATAGCCTTACATTTCTTCTTCACCTCCTAATTGGCCTTTGGTGACAGAATTCACTAATCTTTCCTCTCTGGGTTTCCATTTATTATCATGGTGTCCTTTTTTAAAGTCTTCAATCTGTGGGCTGTGAATCTGTTCAAGTATGTTTTCCTCTCATATATATACACACACACACACACACACACACACACTCACATCTGCTCTCGGTTGCTTGTATCATGAATTTATTTCAGTGACAAAACCTTTCTCTGTGCCAATGCGTTCCTCTCCTCTCCTCTCCCTGTTCAGGGTTTTGTTTTCTTTTTATTTCTTGGCTGCTTGACTGTAGGACTCGGGTTTCCGGCAGTGACAAGACAAAAAAATAAGAGAAATCGGTGGGTTAGAGGGTTGAACCTTTTGTAGCAGGTAACTTTTGCTGTGCCTTCTCTCTCTTGAGTACATTTCCTCACTCGGTTTCTCTCTCTGTGCTGCAAGTTGATCTTTTGCTCTCCTTGTCTTTTAATTTCCTCTAGTTGATATTCGTCTCTCTACTCTTTTCACAAATTACCTACACGCTTCTCCCTGCTTCTCTCTCTCTCTCTCTCTCTCTCTCTCTCTCTTTCTTTCTTTCTTTCTTTCTCTCTCTCTCTCTCTCTCTCTCTCTCTCTCTCTCTCTCTCTCTCTCTCTCTCTCTCTCTCTCTCTCTGCTTGTCTCACCCTCAGTATGTCTCTCTCTCCCTCCCTCCCTATCTCTCTCTGTCTCTGTCTCTGTCTCTCTCTCTCTCACTATCTCTCTCAGTCTCTCTCTCTCACTCTGCGCCCAGCCAGCCACAGGAATGTATCTCGAGGAACGCCTGGCGAGACGAACTGGATCAAACGAGTTCAGAGCAGCACTGGAGCCCGGCTGTCTGTAGCTCTCTCCCAGCTTCCATCTTTTCGCCTGCTCTCTCCTCGTCTTCCTCTGCGCTCCCCCTCCCGTTCCTCTGTCTCTCGCTCCATGTTTTCTCTCTGTCCCCCCCACCCCCAGGTGTCCCTCTATCCCTTTACCCTCCTTGCTTTCCTGCAAACCCTTTTGCTGCTCTTTTTCTCCTCCTTTGCTCGCTTTTTCCCCCCTCTCCAGTCTCCCTCACTTTCCTTCTCCCTTTCTCTCGTCCTTCTCTTCTTTTTCTCTGGCACGAAACGGAGACAAAAAGATCTTTTGAATGCCTTCGCGTGTAGGAGGTGAACCTCAAGGGAGGGGATCGTGTGGATGTTTGCCCTGTGTGTGTGTGCGTGTTAGACTGTTTGTGTGCACATATTAGAGCCCTTTAGCCCAAAGCTTTAGTTATAAGAGAGGGGAATGCAATTTGATACACACACACACACACACACACACACACACACACACCTTCTTCACATCAGACAGCGAGCCGTGTCGTGCTCTCCACCCTGTCTGTCAGTCAATCAGGCGGCACTCCTAATTGGCTTATAATGCCCTTGTTACCACAGAGGGACCCTTTTGCCCCACCCCCACTTCTGTCTGCTAGCCTGTTTGTTACTCTTCAAAGTAGGCCGTCAAGCATGGGGGTGGGTTTATATCTGTGTGTTTGTGAGCATTCATGTGGGGGTTAAGGGGTGGGTGCAGAATCAGGTCTCCCCCTGGGGCACTTGCACAAGGATGCACTCCCTTCTTTGTCTGGGGGACAGTAGAGAGCACTGGGTGTACGTGTTCGTAGACATTTATGCAATTGTGGTTTTGATCTCTGCTTGCGTGCTTAAGCTTGTGGGTGTGGGTGTTTGTATTTACAAATGTGTGTGTATGCGTGTGTGCACAAAGATAATTAGTGTCTCATTTGTGCATTAGACTGTTGACCCCTAACAGATTCCAAGGTCAAAGATCTTCCTTCCTTGACTTGAGTCCTGTTGATTGCTTATTAGAGAATAGCTTATTTGCTAGCTAGATGCTAGCAGATCTTATGTAATTCTAAGGCTTGTTGCTTTAGTGTCATTAAAAATGGTCACTGAAACTTAACACTGGAGATTAGGGCTGGGTGACAAATTGAACTATATTGAATTACCAAAGATGTGACTCTTACCAACCTAAATACTATATTACAATTATCAACACATTAGTAGTCTGTACATTAGTAAGTAAGGATAAGGCTGGTGATATTATTTATTAGTCATAGAGCTGCAATGATGAGTTGATAATCGATTCATCAAAAATCAAATGTATATAAATATATGATAGTAGTTATAGTTAGTTGCAGCCCTGATTTTCCTATATTCCAGCAAAACCAACAATAAAAAATATTGTCTGTGTGGCCACAGCCTAATATAGCTAATTCATTGACCTCCACTGTTGTCAAAAAACATTGTTCCCTGGGTGACATGTCCCTTAATTACCATGAACACTGCCACTATTGTTTATTTTAAGTCAATCCTCCCTAATTCTTATGGAAATACGCGCTAGAGCACCAAACGCGTATTAATCCACAGCAGAAGATAGTCACCCAAAAAGCACTATTTATCACTGTTTTGCAAGAAATTAATGATTATTTTTTAAATATGAAACAAAATAGTTTGGGCCTTTTTTTAAGATTTATGTTTTCTGCAGGAACAAATGGCTTTGGGGCACAGATGGCACAGGGAAGTTGGAAAGTATTGATGAAAATCAAGGATGTCAACCCAAATAGTCAACCAACCAGATGTGTTGGTGTCTCAGTCCAGAAGCTCAGAATATGTACCTCTTCATACTAATAATCTGTCTAACAAGTAAAATGTAGACATGACCATTTTGGGGCAGCAGATCAAGCTAAACGCAAAACATTATCATATTTTCACACTATAAAGTGGTTATGACTAATGTGGGTTTATCAGAGTTTTTTTCCCTATCCTGAAATAAGCTGCATGCTTTGACTGGAAGGGCTGATGAGACTAAACCAAACCCGAAGTTGTGGGCTGTAATACCAAGACAGTGACTTCAAAGAAGCTTAAGCTCTCCATTCAGTTAGGGAGAACAGAGTCGGGTGATAATTCTGACCCCCTTTCACTTCACACATATTGAAGTATTGATAAGTGTAACTTCAATCAAAGATGTTAGATAATGTCACACAGGTCTCCTGGAAATTGTGGACAGTGTGCGGCTTGCAGGACTTCTTTATTCAGTTACCTCATGAATGTTTATGCAGCAAAGTAACACTCATCGGCCATTGTCTTTTTAATTTACGAGAGCAGAAGTTATGGTTTGAGAGTATTAACAGTTTACTTATTTTGGAGCATTGTTTGCCTTTATTAGATACAGCTGAAGATAGACAGATAAGGATGATGGATGACATGCAGCAAAGGGCCGCGGGTCGGTTTCTCACCAGCTAGTTACACCTTATACGTAATTATATTTCATAGTGTAGGTGTTCACCGTTTCAGAGTTATACCTGAGCTAAAGCTTGATCATTAGCAGGATTGCAAAACCGGATAGGATTAACCCACGCTGACGTAATTCCAGCAACGCAACCTGGTTGTTGCTTGATAGTGAAAGCTGTATCTATTAACTGGGAATTTCTTTCTCTTTGTCTGTCTCTTTCCGTCTCTGTCTGTCTATTTTCCTCTCTCTGTGTGTAATTGTCCAATGCCTCTTTAAACCACATGCCGTTTGAAATAAGGAAGTGGCCTGCCATCATCTCATTGGCTGCTTTAGTGGGTTGTGGGCGGGTTAAAGTCATTGCGACTGAGCAGGGGATAAAAGCCGAGGCGGCTTCTGAGACGAGGCAGGCTGTGCGTTTCCAGATGATCTCCCGACGGCAGACATAAACGCGCACACACACGCACACACATACACACAAGAAACACAGCGTGACAGTTCAACAGAGATGAGTGAGCTGTGTCTGTGTGGGTGAAGAGGAGGAAAGACAACAGATGAAGTGAATGTAGAATATAAATGGAGGGAGAGGCAGAATAGCTAGCTCGGATGAAGAGCTCGAGGTAGGATGGCGATATCACAGGAGAAAAGAAGGAGGCAGAAATGATGAGAGATGAGAACAAGACAAGAGAGAGGGAAATTGGAGATGTGAGGAGCGCAGCAGAGACGGGAAATTAGACTAGAGATGGTGGACAGGTGGTGCTGGAGGAAAGCAAAAACAAATAAAAGAAACATGAAGAAAATGAGCGAGGTAGGACGAAAAATGTGAATGTCACAGCCGGAATGAAGGAGAGGAGAGGAGAGGAGAGGAGAGGAGAGGAGAGGAGAGGAGAGGAGAGGAGAGGAGAGGAGAGGAGAGGAGAGGAGAGGAGAGGTACATGTGACAGGGATGGAAGGCTAGATGAAGGGGGAGGAAGAAAGGTGGGAGGGGAGGAGAAGAGCGGCGTATGTCAGCTAGAGAACAATAAGAGGCGTTCATGACACGTCTCCAGGGGTATCGACTCGACGTGTTCCTCCTAATAGGAGCTAAAATAATTAATAACTTCCTCTGACGCTTTCATTCTCTGCTTCTATTTCTCTTTCTCTCTGTCACTCACGCACCGACTCACTTTCTCTCTGAACATACAGGGACCCATTCACACACACACACACACACACACACACACACACACACACACACACACACACACACACACACACACACACACACACACACACACACACACACATTGGTGAGTAAACGGCAAGTAAAGAGCAAACTGGTTGTCTGGCTGATTCTGTTGTTTCCTGTGGATAAGAATCTCTTAAATTCCCACCACAGACACACACACACACACACACACACACACACACACACACACATGCTGCAATAAACCCCGTGTAATCATGCACCACTAACAAACCCCCTCCTCTGAAAAACATACACACTCTGTAGTGAGATAGAGAGACAGATACAGAGAGGGAGAGTCCTGTTCTAATGTTCACTCACATGAATAAGTGATGGTGTTAAGAAGCGACAGTCTGGGTGGGAGGGCGGTCGGGGCAGTGTGGAGGGTGTGTGTGTGTATGTGCGTGCAGACACGCACAGACTTATTTTTTGCATGAGTGGTTCCTCAGGACCCCAGAAGCAGCGCTCTGGAACAAAGCCCGACGCTGGTATTCCACAGTGTTGGTGGTGTCTGTGCGTGTGTGTGTCTGCAGCAGTGTGTGTGCTCATTGTGTTTCATGGCATGTGTGTGACATGCGGATGTTTATGGCCTGGGGGCATGAGGGGATAGAGAGCGAGTAGGAGGAGAAAAAGGCAGAATTACAGATAGGGAGGGTGGGGAGGACCAGTGAGGAGAACAGGGTGAAAGAAAGAGAAAGAGAGGGAGGGAGAGAGTGAGTGAGAGAGAGAGAGAGGGAGAGGGAGGGAGAGAGAGAGAGGGAGGGAGAGCGGGAGAGAGAGAGAGACGAGTGTATGTAGTCATTGAGATGTTGAAAGCGAGCCGCAGGCAGTCTGTGTGCTCTCTCTCTTTATCCCCCCTCCCCTCCTCCCCTCTCTTTCTCCCTCTCTCTCGCTCCTCTTTGTGAGCCTGGAGAGCAGATAAAAGCCGTCCTAGTCTTGAGGACAATAACGGCCATCACGGCTTTGCTGCAGTCGGCGTCGCCTACCTGCCTCCTCTTGTCTTTGTAGCATGAGAAAGTGGCTCCGGTGCCAGCTTTATGTGAACGCCCGCGACACGCAGCCAGTGACCGCCTGTACAGATTCTGCACTTCTATCCGAGCTTAGTCTTGTGTCACACCAAACCCCGCCACTCTTTTGTACTCGTCACATAAGCTCCTCTCACACATGCAGCTGCAACATTGCAGGGTACTGTATCTGGGTACGGTAGCACTTTTCTTTGTTCACACATGCTGTAGATCTCCTGAAGACATATTCTGCGTTGAGCCTGTTCACCAATTAGAGTAATGTTCTTGACAGATGAGGCTTTTTTTTTTTGTTCACCACGGGGGGCAGCACAGCTGGAAAACAGCAGCAAGCTGGAAAAATAAGGACACCACAGAAGAAGACGGCTCTTAATTCCCACATAATGCTGTTCAAAAAGCAGTGAGGTTATATGGCAAAACATTTTCACATTCTTTTTCACATCTGTAGATGTGTAGCTCATATCTCGGGTCAGATAGGTAGATTATTGGCCATTCAATGTTTGTTAGCATTTTGTCAAGTAATTTATCCTATTGAACAGGTAACGAAGTTTCTCATTTTTCTGGTTGAGGCAATGTTTCTATCGCTCAGCCCTACTTGTAACTTATTCTGTGTTTCATCTTGGAATACTACTGTGATTATTCTTACTCAAGCCATGCGAAAAGACATATAGAAGTCTTGAACTACTATATGTTCTGACTGTTGCGAAATACCAGATGGTATTAGGCTCCAAGTTTTGAGAAATCATGTCATTCATACAATGGTTAGCAACAGTAAGAAGTGTAGAAGAAAATATAAGAAAAAATTAATTATAAGCTCCCTTGTAACAAAACAGGAAATGTTTCGAAAAATGATGTGTTATCCTGAGCAACTCAAAGGTGTGGATGTTTTTATGATAAATATATGAATGTGAAGCAGAGCAGAGCAGCACTGTTAAAGGGCATATAGACATATATATTGTATAAACACACAATCCTCTCTGCGTGAATAACGTTTTTCTACACATGAGTGAGCTTTAGAGCAACAGTCATTATTTGAAGTGGTCATAAAGTGTAACTTGATTTGGGCTTCAGACTCACCACGCAATCTGCTGACATTGTGTTGTTAGCCCATGCTGTGTGGTGTATAGGTGTTATTTCCATAGCCCGGGGTTGGCCCTCTTATCCTGTGGGCATTAAACCCCATTACTTTTTATTTTTTAATTGTGTGGTGTGTGCGTGGTTAAGGCTGAGTTTTTGCGTTGAGTGTGCACACTATGTCAAAGTCTGCTGCACTTAAACGTGTAACCGCGTATTTGTTTGTTTGTGTGTGTTTGTGTGTGTGTGTAGCTACATTAGCAGATGTGTTTGGCTGGAAGTCATTTATATGGTAATGATGTCATTTACCTCTGAAATGCATCTTCCTCAACACTGCCAAATAGAGCTTATCCATACTGGCAAAGGTGTGTGTGTGTGTGTGTGTGTGTGTGTGTGTGTGTGTGTGTGTGTGTGTGTGTGTGTGTGTGTGTGTGTGTGTGTGTGTGTGTGTGTGTGTGTGTGTGTGAATATGGATTTGCTTTTGGAAGGAAAGTGTGGGGGTGCAACACTCGTATCCTGTAATATATCAAGATGAATTGTATCTGCATGTGTGTGTGTGTGTGTGTGTGTGTGTGTGTGTGTGTGTGTGGGGGCGGGGGCGGGGGGGCAGGTTACCGTAGGAATGTGAAATTGCCATGTTTTGGGGAAATGCAGTAGTCATTTGTCCAGAGCGAGTCAAAGCCTGCAGCTACACAGCCTCACTTCCCTTTTGCTGCTGGGCAGCAGCGTGCACACACATGCAGGGCCATACCACACGCACACACATCACTTATTTATGTCTTTGTTAATGCAAGAAAAAGTGTCAATGCAAGAAAAAAAAAAGATGATCTAAACCGGCAAAGTGCAATCCCAGACTCGCCTGCAGGTCTTTAATATCTTCATAACCACGGTGCTCATGGGCACAAATGACATCACCTTTCTCAGACATGACAGCCACCACGTATACCTGTTTTGGATACACATACGCAAGCACACGTGCTTACCTGGGGAGATGATGTGTGTGAGCTATGAACTCTCATATTTATGACGGACAGACAGCAAGAAGCGATCCTCACTGTAGATTTGAATCAATGAGCAGCACTCACCCTCATTAGAACACCAGCACGCCTCCATCCACCCTCGTAACATGTCCACACGTGTGTGTGTGTGTGTGTGTGTGTGTGTGTGTGTGTGTGTGTGTGTGTGTGTGTGTGTGTGTGTGTGTGTGTGTGTGTGTGTGTGTGTGTGTGTGTGTGTGTGTGTGTGTGTGGAGGCTGCCAGCCTCTCGCTGGTATCCACAGGCCTGGAATAACCACACAGAGCTTGTCGCTTTGGCGATAACTATCATTAACACGCTGATTACAGGTCTGAGCATCTTAAAATAACACAAACACACTGGGCCAGTGGATCAATACTTGCATGCTGAGGTAATGATGGGTCTGCCTGCTCTGCACAGATGAGAGAGATGATGCATAACGCAGGACGGGATAGATGGAGGAGGGTGAAGTGAGAGAAACAGACAGGAGACCAATGAAGAGTGATAGGATTTTAGACGCAGGGTAGAAGTCTGGTGGATTTGGTATGAAAAGTACAGTTTACACGAGGGGGGGGTGAGAAGAGAATGGCCACACGCATATAAACACAGCAAACAGACACAAACACCACAGCACATAGTTGTTGTTGCATTAAATGAAGATCACTCTGCCATGAGATGAGATCAACGGGATGAAAGAGTGAGAGAGAAGGGGAGGCAGAGATGGATAGGGAGGTGTGTTGTAGAGGTCTTGATACATTAGTCTTTCTATCTTCTGTCTCCCCTCATGATTTCTGCTCAGAGCCCGAGCCGTGAACAAACGCAATCGGAAACATGCCAGGCACGGACACAGAGATCCATCCACAGTTTACACTGGCAGAACAGTTGAGGTCAAACCCTTTACTATATAAAAGGAGCAATACCAAAAGTTGGGCAAATATTTCCTCACTCAAAATATGCAATGTATAGATTACAAGAATGTGTCAAATGTGTATAAGTTATTAGCAGGAAAATATACTCAATTATCAAAAGTAGAAGTGCTCATTCTTCCAGAGTTTTAGAGACTCTGCTTGTTTGCGTTGATATGCGTGAATTGGCCAGTTTATGCGATGAGGCTCATTTACATAGAAAGGGTCTGACTTTGTGCAAAATGTATGCATGTGGCCTAATTAAATATGCGGAAATATCACAGGAGCATCCAGACGCTATTTGCCTGGCAGCGCAGTTATGTGCGGAGAGGATTATTATTTGTGACGTATTCGTGCGGGTTTAGCGACTGCGCAAATCCTCTTGTGAATCTGCCCCTGATTGTCTTTCGTCATTCTGTATCGGGAGAAGTGAATGAGGGAGTGAATCAATAGTACACGATAGTGGCTACTTGTGGTGCTAGGTGGCAAGCTGCTGTAAGGTAGCAAGCTCAGTTAACTAAGTTTATCCAAGCGGCGTATTTGCGGCATGCCTCTTGCCTCACTGCTCAGGACTATACCACTTCCTGTGATAGAGCAATATATTTAGTTTCAGGTTTCGGATGCTTTGGCCGCTTTGGAGGTTCTCCATCCTCTCAAAGGACAGCACGGTCAAGATGGTTTTGTTGTCTTTGTTTGTCAAACATTAAAGTTGAACGAAAAGCTTCTGGCGAAAGCTGAGTGTGGATTTAGTTTTGCCTGTGTGAAAGATGCCACTGTTCACGGCGATTCCGTTGTAAGAAAATGTTGATTTGACTGCTATTACTACTCTACTACTTCACGAGCCAAACATAACGTGTCCCTCCTGAAATACAATGCAAATTCTCAAGCAAAGTACAGTATTGGAGTAAACCTAATCTCCTCCTATGCATGTTAGCTCGGTCTCAAACGCACAAACAAAGAGAAGTGTGGCTCAGACACACACTGTCTTACAGGTATACTGCCTTTTCCAAATGCAAACCTTATTACGTGTGATTGTGTGCATGTGTGTGTGATCTTGTATGCATACTTGGATCTTGCATTTGTTTCCTGAATGCACGCAGCTAGGTTGGACTTTGTTCTTTCCACGTTTAGTTGAACTGTGTGTTTAGGCTGTGTAAACACACACACACACACACACACACATGCATGCACATTCAAAGAATTGCACAGCGGCGAGGCAACAGCAGTCTACTACTGCATGACCTAGTTATGCACACAGAAAAATTAGAGAGAGGAGAGAGTGAAGGCAGCCAGGGAGAGAGTGCTGGAATAACAATTTTATTCAGACAACATCCTCCTGCTGTCTCATAAAGCGACATATCACGGCTGAAATGATGAAGCTGGTTGAAGAGTATTTGATTATTAAATCGCCTTTAATAGCAGAACAAGTGGAGGAGTCCTGCAGCCTGGATATACAAGAGACAGAGAGAGGAATAAGGAGACGGGTGTCGTGACTCAAGTTAGTGGGATGTGCTCTCGTGTGGCCATCGATCTGCACGACTAAGGACATCTGGAGCACAGAGCGCACACACCAGCTCAATGGGTTCATTCCTCCTAGAAAAAAAAAAGAGAGGCTCGCACACACTTCCCCATTCAGCACGTCTTCTGGTCAACACACACATTTAACACACACTCATTCACACTGACGCGTGTGTACAGCCAGTGAGATTCTGGCGTTGCTGCCAAGTAGCCATCAGGGCCCCTCCACTCGCTGCCACAGTGATCTGTTACCATAGCAGCCTCTCTCTCTCTCTCTCTCTCTCTCTCTCTCTCTCTCTCTCTCTCACTCACTGTAGCTCTTGCTCTCTCCCTCTCATCCCCCTCAGCTCAGAGGCAATAGTGTAGAAAGGGAAAACTGGTGAAAAAGAAAAAAAAAAAAAAAAAAAAAACTTGCCGTTCCTGCTACTGAGCATCCATAAATCTGTGTGTATGTGCAGCAGTCTGCCCTTACGACAGGCTCTGGCAGAGGCAGAAGCCGACTGGGTTTTCGACACAGCCAATCGTACGCTGGTCTTCTGTGGCCCGTTGCCCGTTGCCCGTTGCCCGTTGCCCGACCGAGCCGGTGAGACGAGCCCCTCTGAAACACACAGATATACGCAGAGTAGTTGACTCATCAGCAGATGCAGACGAGTAATATTACAAACAAATATACGTTGGCTTTTTTGGGCTGCGGATGTTGTCCTCTATATATGTGTGATGATAGAAATGGCTCCATATAAAGAGAGACAGGTGAAAATCCTCCCAATAATTTCCCACCTGTCTCTCTTACCCTTCTCATTCTTTCTCTTGTACGTTGCTTTCTGTTGCCGTCTTTCCTTGTCTCTCTCGTTCACTCAGTCTCTGTCTCGCTGTCTCTCTCACCTTCTTTCAGTTTCTTTCTCTGTGTTTGATGTTGCCCCTGTTGAGTTTAGCTGGCCTTTCTTGCTTTCTCTTTTGTTGTTGTGTCCAGGGAGGACAGGTGTTGGACACAATCTGTCCCTATCTCTCTCTCTTGCACACACACTTACCCAGAAACCCTCACATACACAACCGCACAGCTGTCAGACCCCTCCTGGTGACCATCTGGCCGTGAAGCCAGGAGTCCCCCCTTCCTTCACTCTTTCTTTCCTCTCTTGTTGTACTATTCTTTTTCCATATCTACAGTCAAGACAGAAAGCCTTTTTCATTGGCCTCCGTAGCTAATTAAATACAAAGGCATTGCATTGATTTCCTGTGATATTGACTACGTATAGAATAGGGCCTCCGAATAATGTCTGGCCACCTTCCAAAGTGACCAACAGATCAGAGAAACTCATCAGCAGCAACAGGCTAACCAGTAGTATGTCCTAATCAATATTTAATATAATGTCTGCCTATATGGAGTCACAATCTGATTTTTACTCACCGCGCTTTCACATTGTGTAATTTTATAATCTTACCTCTGTTTTAGAAGGAAGTGTGACTACTTTGCGAAGCGTCTCCAGCTTTCCTAGCTTTTACTTGCCAAAAATAAATAAATTCTAAGCCATAAAAGAAAAGCCGTTACAATTTTTTTACAATTTTTCAGGCCATTTCTATGTCGTCCCGCCTGTCGCTGATGGATGTGGTGCTGTAAAACCATCCAATCACCGCAGTGTAGGGGCTTAATGTTCCCAAAAATCATTACTTGTTTACAGCGCTGCTAGTGCAAAACAGGATGAGCGAATACAATTGCCTTCAAACTGGAAGTGAAAAAATTCGCACAATTTCAACTAGACCCTCGACAGTAGAGTCATTTTTGGAAGGTTTTGGACAGGATTCATCCCCAGGTCAGAAATAAGAAGCCAGCTTGGGGAAAGCTACGGCTGGAAGTATTAGCAGGACTGATTTGAGTAAGTTATCTCTAAATACAATAAATGTTCCATTGAAAGAATATCAAGAATATTGGTATCCCTACAAAGCATACAATGCACTTTCAGGAAGCCAGGGAAACCTCCCGCTCCATTTATTTTGTCTAAATTTGCCATTTTTAAATAAACGAGTAACAATTCAACTCGGCAGCCAATAAGAGTTTTGCTACATCGTCTTTCAACGGATGCAATTCCCTAGTATCGCGTAGCTTTACATGATCCATGTGAATGAATAATGTTTGAGTGTCGCTGATAGTCTATTTAATTTGGCTTATTAAAAAAAGAGTACAAAAAGAGTGTAATCAAAAGCATGCTCAGCAATTTTTTAGCCCTATACATTTCTCAAATGCTGTCAAACTCATGTGAACAATGTACTTTCAAGATATTAAATGACAAATTAGTTCTGTTTCTGTGTTCTGTAGGGATAATTTTCCTTCGCGAAATAATTACTTCTTTCTTTTAATTTTCCAAATGCCCGAAAGTATATATTTCTTCGAAAGAGAAAAATGTAACAAATTCCAGCATTTTTGTGTGCTAAACTCTGCTCATTCCTATACGGGCAGTATAGTATAGGATGGGAGGGGCTGTACGGTTTGTAAGGAGTGCCGGTATTACAGACCCTTTCAATGAGTCTCGCTCATTCAGTGTCATTTAATATCTTTCTGTGTCGTGATTTCCAGAGAGACAAACTTCGAATCCTAGTCTGTCTCGCTACAAACAAACCAGGACGAACAATAGAGGGGTTTAAAGCTGACGGAGCAACAGTTGTTGCTGTTTGCCCTGTTATTTCATGTCAGCAATCATGACTTAACATTTGTTTTAAATTGTTAACGTCCTGTTGTGCAGCAGAGCTCTAATGTCACCATCAGATGCAGAAATATCCCGCTAATCACCCTTTAGCACTGTTTAGTTTCCCAGTTCTCCTTCTCTCTCTCACTTGTGTGTAGTTTCATCGTAGCTGCTGGCGGAGCCCATGTTGGAGAGAGAGAGGGAGAGAGAGAGAGAGAGAGAGAGAGAGAGAGAGAGAGAGGGAGAGAGAGAGGGAGAGAGAGAGGGAGAGAGAGAGAGAGAGAGAGGGAGAGAGAGAGAGAGAGAGAGGGGAGAGAGAGAGAGAGAGAGAGAGAGAGAATGGGGTGGTAGGGGGAGAAAGAGAACAAGTAATACAGAGAGAGAGGGGGTGGATCTGTTGATTTACTAAAGACTCAAACACGACCAGTCTCCCCTCCCACACACCCACTCACACTTCCCTCTCCTCATCTCTCCCTTTTCCTCCCTCTCTCTCTCTCTCTCTCTCTCTCTCTCTCTCTCTCTCTCTCTCTCTCTGTCTCTCACCCCCACCCCCTCCTGGCGTGATGGTACAGCTCCAGAAACAGGAAGGAGCCGCAACTCTATAAATAGAGAGGAGCTGCTCAGCCAGGAACCACACACAAACACACACACAGTTTCCCCTCACTCGTCCCCTCATTTTCTCTCACTCTCTTTGTTGCTTCGCCGCTCTCTGCTTGCCCTCTTTTTTACTTACACTTTATCTAAAAAATATAAACAGAGACACACACACTCAGACATACACACATGCAGAGATGCACACACTCAAACGCGCACAGTCCTTGACTTGGATGAAATGAGTTTAATGCTAATGGTTTGTAAATGTGTCGGTTAACACACACTGCTGCTTAGTCTACTGCTTTTTTTTACAGACACACACACACACCAAGGTCTCTAACAGTGGGGCGGAGGTGTAGATGGATGGGGGTAGATGGGGAGGTAAAAAGTGATGGTTTTCTGTAGCCACTAGGTTTTTATGTCAGGTCAGCAGGTTTGAAACTGCTGATGACACGCGTACATGTGCACGTTCACACTCTATCTTTCATAGTACACACACACACACACACACACACACACACACACACACACACACACACACACACACACACAGAGAGATAAATCACATATAATATATATGAGAAAGAACTGTAATAAACCAAACCACAATAGTGATTATTCTGTGTTTGTGTATGCATGTTAGTGATCTGCCTGCCTCTGTAGGGTGATACTTGTCAGTTATCAGTCAACATTGGCCTCACAACAACTATTTAAGTACTTTAAATAGTTAATAGCTGTTGTTAATACCTCTTATTTTTCATGGAAATGTTCGTGAATTATAATTTTAATAAGTGATAAAGGCTTCATATCCAGAGTTCCCCCTACACGGCTGATTATTTTTGGCCAGCACTTGCTTACGAGTATTACATTGTCGAGACAGCACTACATTTTTACAAATCAGAGCGATACCAGTATGTTACTTACATCTGCCAACTAATAAAAGGATTCATTTGCAGAATTGAAAGGTAAAATTTAAGATGTTATTGTTTAGAAGAATAGCATTGTGTGTTTATTCAAATCAGGGGTGTATTAGGCCCCCTGTGTACAGGAGGCAGACTGGCAGGCGCTTTCTCTCTTTCTCTTTCTCTTTCTCTCTCTCTCTCACTCTCACACACACACACACACACACACACATATACACACACACACACACACCATTCTCTGGGATGGCGGCCAAATGGTTCTTTTGTTTGTACCTTCCTCTTGTCACTTGGTGTTTTCTGTCCTTCACTCCCATAGATTCTTTGTTTTTGGGTTTTGTCCATCTATTGCCCAATGTTCAGGGATGTGGTCAGGAAAACTAAACACTGTGTGTGTGTGTGTGTGTGTCTGTGTGTCTGTGTGTGTCTGTGTGTGTGTGTGTATGTTAAAAGGTTAGCTTT
This sequence comes from Ophiodon elongatus, assembly GCA_016806645.1. Taxonomy (NCBI): domain Eukaryota; kingdom Metazoa; phylum Chordata; class Actinopteri; order Perciformes; family Hexagrammidae; genus Ophiodon; species Ophiodon elongatus. Next base: position 1,752,683 of record JACSYO010000912.1, on the reverse strand, counting down.
CATAATAAAAAATAAGATATTCCAAATAATGCAAAGGTGTCAGAGTGGAGTGCTGCACAGGTCAGGAATTTTAGCCCTGGTAAGAAGCCCAAAAACAATGTTTTTACACTCAAAACTAACTTAACTCTTTGCTTTGATGTGAGAAGAAGACAAGTACACAGGCTAACTCTTCCCCCCGTTTCCAGTCTTTATGCTAAGCCAAGCTAACCGGCTGCTAAATAATTACCATACATCAATCTCCTCATTTAGCTCAAGGCAAGACCGCAAATAAGAGTGCTATTCCTTTACGGTCCTAATCTTTCCTGAATCTTCAGTCGGCTCACCAGTTGGTCCTTTTGGGCACGGACCAAGTTGCAGACCCTTTAATGTCAGGGTCATTCACAGAAGGCTCTTCTTGTGAGTTTCAGTGACTTGCTCAAGGACACTTCAGCAGGATGGGTGCTTGCTGACGTGTGCTTGAACCAGTGCCCTTGAGATGAAGGGCAGACTCTCTGACGCCTCCGCCTGTTTTCCCTCTTAATTTGCGCTCATATCCTCCCAGTTCTCGTCACCGAAATAACTGGATGACATTTCTTTGATCGTAAGCCCAACAGTCGATCATTGAAGCCATTTTGCTACAGTGTCACTTTACTATAGAGGAAATAAGGTTCATGTGACATGTGTGTGTGAAGGAAACCACTGGTGCATTTTCTTTCAGGTGTCGATTTGAATGGCCTGTCGATCACTGTTTACGTGATTAGCCACCAAATAGTTACACCGAGTTGCGTTTTGCTACATTTTTTTATTTCGGCATCCTCTGCGGTTGTAGCTTCCGCAGCCTCATTCAACGGAAGGGGAGGACTGTGGTGTTCGCCTGATTTGCTATGAATGAACCCTCTCCTTGACCTTCTGTCTGTTGAAATAATTCCTCAAAACAAGTTAATTAAATTTGATTATTAGAAACATTTCAGTGGTCCCAAGTTAGACACCCAAGAACTAAACCGCAGCATTTACTGGCAGGTTAAAGTTTAAAATACTGTAGGTAGATACATGCCAGAGCTTTTTGCCATAACCCCCGTTAACACCACTCACACACACGTACACCCACAGCGGCACACACATTTACTTATTAAAGACCTGTTTGATTTAATTGACTCATTTCACAGTCTAGTGGGCCAGACCAGGAACAAGCACACACACACACACACACACACACACACACACACACACACTCACAGGCAAGGTACATACTGGCCTGCACCAGGGAAACTAAATGAAATTTGGACAATTATGACCCATATTTGTGGGTCTGTGCTACCTGATTATATTCACTCTACAATATTCTTTGCACACAAAGACATGTTGTGATTTGTTTACAAATGTAGATGATAATTAATTATTTTTGACAGATAGATTCCCATATGTTCCCTTTTGGCGGTGCAATTTGAATTGCAGACGATATGATAATAATCAGTGGACGCTATTGTCTGATAGGTTCACTTCACTTGGTGGATGTGTCCCTCAGAAGGTTTTATTGTGAGCATAAAAGCTGTGTTTGCTCCTTCGTGATGCTGAGATCAGGGTTCACCTGGACTCTGCTGTTTCCTAAAAGCTAGTTTGTTTGTTTGCTGTTTCACTGACCAACCAGCAGACAGAGCGGGTAAACCAGAGCATACATAAAACCTGCGTGTACAAATGCGTGACATGTTTTCTTTTGGGTTCTCACGTTGTTCTTGTACGGTGGTCCTCACCCTGTAGCCACTCAGTATGTGCTTTCATGTATCGCATGGCCATGTCCCGCCTGTTATCGTCGGGACTGTCCCCTGCGGTCAGTGTCGGGAGAAAAGGATGAGGCGATAATGTGGCAGTGAGGGAGGAAGGACGGAAGGAGGCTGGTGAGAAGAAGCTGCGTAGCGTGGATGAAATATCTTGCTTCATTTTCAAAGAAGAGTTTAATGACGTGCGACTTTTTTGATTAGGTTTACAACAACCTTCTGTGATCAATGATAATAGGAGTGCAGTATGTTTTGTTAGCTGTACAAGTGTTATCCTGTAGTCAAACTCTTTCTGCTGGTGACCGGCAGTCTGCCTCCACATGTAGTGACACTAAAGAAAATCCCCATGTTATGGAACCGTCTCGACGTAGACGTGTTCTTTACATGTTGTGACTCTGGATTTCGATATGATGCTCAACCTTAAACGAGAGGGAATAAGTAAGCAAGAGGAGAAGGAGGAAGAAGGAGGATGCAGCGCACAAAGCACCAGAGCAGCAGGTTGCTATAACAACAGCACCTTAGTGGTTCCATCTCTGTGTCTCTCCTCTCCCTCCCTCTCCCTCTCTGATCACCCTCTCATCGTTTGCTCCCCGCTGTCATTTGGCGCGCTATGCCTTTCCATCAAGCCACCTATCTCCTCCTCCTCCTCTCTTCACTACCTACCTCTTCTCTCCTTCTCCATCTCTCCTCCGCTTGATGTTCTTGTTTCTCCTCCATTCAAAGGAATAATACCATCTGCCTGACATATAATTCCTTCTTTCAAACTTGTGTGTGTGTCTCTCTCTCTCTTACCTTTTGTCTCTCTGTGTCATTCTCCCTCTTTCTCTCTGTCTGTTGCGGGAGCCGACAGAGGAGCAGTCAGCAGGTGTTTATGTCAAAGAATACAGAGAGGAGAGGAAACGAGCAGCGCTCTCTTCCTTTTTCTCTCTCTTGTCTTTGCTCTTTTACATCCTCTCGTCCTTTTTGCTCCGATGCTCTTTTTTCCCGCACTCTCGCTAAGCACTCCAGCTTGATTAAACTACTGCAAAACTCTTTGTCTCTGACTCTCGATATCTTCTTCTCTCTCTTTCTCTCACACATGCCATCACTCGCTCCTCTCAATTCAGATATTGTATTGCCAAACGAATAGACACACTGTCAGTTTATTTTGCAGCAGCTGTACTTCAGAGGTGTAGTGACTACAGGTTGCTAATCGTGGTAAAAGAAACAAAGGTTTAATTCATTAATATAAAGTATTTGGTTGCGGCTCACAGTTTTGTCATCCATCCTGTTACGTTCCTACGACTATGCATGCTGACTCATACATTACTGTGCAGACAGAACCACGTCTCTCTCTCGCTTTCTGTCTGCACCCATTTTTCTATTTCTTTGTTTCTCTCAATCTATTCAGGATCGTATCAAGAAGGTTAAACTGGTAATGATTTTTTACAGGTGGGTCTGTGTGAGTGCGCATGTGTCTGTGGGAGGGTGCTGCAGTTCACACCACCTGGATAATCATGGGAGTTTTTATAGGTGGGCTTTGAAAGCCGAGTCTGTTATTATCAACATGAGTCACTGGCATTTAGGGAAAGCCGGCAACATGCACACACGCAAACGCACACACACGCACACACACACACACACACACACACACACACACACACACACACACACACACATACATACATCCATGAACACTCTAACACACTCTAACTGCATTCAGGAGACCGGAATTATTTAAACCCATTGATTGCAGGACCACACACACACACACACACACACATAAACACACACACACACACACACACACACACACACACACACACACACAAACACACACATAAACACACACAAACACAGTTGATGAAGTTGTGTCGTGACAGAGGAGATGTGTGTTTTCCTGTGTTTTTCTCAGTTGTTCTCCTAATGGCTACACCAGCATAAGAGTTCAAGTCTCTCTCTCTCTCTCTCACTCTCTCACACACACACACACACACACACACACACACTGTAGTTTTGGCTGTCAATACTAATGGTGTTTATCATGCCATAAATATAATTAGGCTGACTGTCAGTCATAGTGGAGAAGAGAGGGGAAAGCCAACCTGACAGTACCACCCCACACATACACACACACCAGTAAACCAAGAAAGTCAAAAAAGGAGGATTTATGTGCTCTGTGTTGTGGTGTGTGTGAGTGTGTGTGTTTTTTTGATGTGGTGTCTTTGTGCTTCTGCCAGCTTGAGTGGGTCCACCTCAGGGTCAGAATACAATCTGAATATATTTTGTGTGTTGTTCCATCTGAATAACAAAGAGCTAAGCATGCATTTGCACACATACATGTAGCAGTTATGCTTCCTGTGTGTGTGTGTGTGTGTGTGTGTGTGTTTAACTCTTTCACATGTGACCACGCAGAGCATGTATTTTACAAAATGTATTTTACTGCTTCTGAGCTCTTTTTTTTTCAAAGAAGACTGCTTGAAATAGATCTCCAGTATACACGTACTGTATATGTAACTTGCATATCGCTCCAGTTTATGTGCATTCGTATGCGTTTGTGCAAATGTGTGTTTGTATAAATTGACTGAGATGAATGAGATAGGAGAGAAGTTTCACTTTTGTACTATTTGTTCATTTACACATTATACATATTCTGTACAGTAATCTTTGTTTTAATTATCCTAAATGATTGTTTTTAACAATACTGAACTATTTAATTTAATTTCACTTCCTTTTTGAAAGTAAGCAAAATTTAATTAATTTTCTTTTGCAAATAAAATTAATTGGAATAAAATCTATTTTGCTGTAAATTAGCAGCATAATCTGCTATCAAATCCTCTTTGATGGCATCTTAATAATAGTCACTGACTTTATCCAGGGTATGTATAAAATAATAAATAATACTGAAACTACACCCTCCAATCTTTGTACAGTGATGCTAAAGGCAAGTCTTTGTCACTACTTTTAACACAAAGATCATCCTCTTTTTGAATGAATCCTAAACTTTGGCTTTGATTTGGGTCAGAGCACAACATTTTGCACCATGGGAACCTTTTCATAAATGAGGTCCCTTCGTCCCATCCGTCATTTTAATAACATCTGCTGTTTCTCTGCCAACTTCATTAGTGTTTGAAATTAACAGGAGTAAGGAGTAAAATTGAGATTGAGAGTTTATTACATTCCGTGGAAATTGCACAAAACCTGAATTTTTATGCACTCTCATCAGGCGGCAACCTCTGGTTCTGAAAAGTGAAGTCAATGCGGAAGCGCCTTAAGCCTCGCCCATACCTTCCCAATCAGTGGACAGCTGCAGACTTGTAACCATCGGGCGGACATGTACACGTTCATATTACTATTGAGGATCCGCGTTGGTCTGGTGTTCCACACATGGGCATCTCCCAATCCACACTCCATTCCAGTTGGTAGCGATAATGCTCCATAACGTTGTTTGCCAATTCCCATTGTTTACCTGAGAACTACATCACTGCCAAAACTCCCTTGCTATTCTCACGAGGGCGAAGTCTACGGTGTTCCTACTTTACTGGAAGTCACCAGCTTGGTGTCCTGAAACAAAGATTCACAGGAAGGTTGTAATGCACCCAGAGGTTTAATGCTCCCTCACCCAGATTTTGGGGCAAAATACAGTTTTGTTTGGAAGCTTATTAAATGTATGTTTTGTTAAGGTGTAATCAAATATATATATATATATATTTCTCCCCTAAGTCAGATAAACAACTAAAATTTCGCTATCCATTGCAACATTTTGCTAATGCACTGAGCCACCAAAGTGCTGCTGTTGTTCAAAATCATAATTCCATTTTTGGGGTCGTAGAGAGACAAAGTCAAAATCCTGTCCAAACCTTCCTAACACCACAGATTCACACTGACACAGTTTTTGGCCAAAGAGGAGTACATTTTCCCTCCGTCATACTTCATATGTTCAGACAGGCATTGGTAACTGTATTATTACTGCATTGAACCGTAAGCCCTGTCTCATCAATCAAACAGAATTATTAACTGTAAAGATAGCACCCCGCTGACAATTATGTATCCATTTTCTAGACCTTGTTTTCATGTCAGCACTGCAATGTGAGACCGCTGTTTTCAAATGTTCAAACTTGTGAGAAGCGCTTTTGAAAAGCAATTTTTTTTGGGGTGATGGAAAACACATGCTTAGTGTTGGTAAAAGGCCAAAATGGGGAATAATTTAAATTTCTCGTGTTGGCATGGTCTTACTCCTTTCCCTTACTCTCACTTCTCTCTTGCTATGCCTGAGTTTCTGTTTGCTGTCCCTCCATACCTCCTCTCCTCTTCAAACCACGTCTATGATAGTGATTTCCTTAATTGCCAGCCAGTGTTTGTTAGCACCCTGTCGTTATCTCGTCTGTGCCTTGACAGAGACTGTTAACTTTAGTGGATTGTGCGGTGACTGTCTACAGTAAGGCTAAGAATGGGGTGTGGATTTAGACTGAGCAGCTCATGTGCCCATTGGCTGATGCTAATGATTGGGAGAATACTACAGATGGAACAAGCTGTTCTTTTGATCTTTCCTTCCCTCCTTAGAAAACCTTGAGTCCAGCCTGCTCATTGCTCATGGAGAGCGCTGCTAGTCTTCTCTTTGCTTTGCCCCATGTTTTACTTCACGCTTAAGAAAATGTACACATGCATGTGCTCTGTTTGAGAACTGGTGTGATCATTTTTTCAGCCAGATTGACTCGATGCAGAAAGTATCATTGGTCTTCGTGATATTTTGATTTTCAGCTCACCTCTGCTTTCACAAGACAGTTGTGGATGTGTGTAAAGAGGAAGCAGCTTGTTACCTTATTGATTTTGTTTGTTGCTTCCATTGTTAGCACCCTGAAGACCACAGGAAAGTCTTCACATTGCTAACATGTCCCATCACTGGTGATCCTTCAGTCCTAATACATTTTCTCTTTCTTTTTTGTTACAGCTCCAGGAGACTGTAAAGAGGAAACTGGACAGTGCACGATCGCCCCTCAATGGAGAGCAGAACGGCATCTGTGATGGAGGCAGCTACTCACCGACTACCAAACGGGTACGGAAGGAGGGCAATGGTGGTTTGGACTCACTAACAGGTCTCCCGAACAACAACAATAACAGCAATGTTCCACCCATCTCTCCACTGCATCACCAAATGGACATTAAGCCCTTACTTGGTGGGCCCAACACTTCCACCGGAAACAACACTACGAACAGCAATGGCAACCACGTAGGTCAGGCATCCGATGAGCTGGGGAAGAACGGTGGCAGCCATCTCCCGGACATGAAGCTGAATGGCTCACTAGACTTGGAGGACAGCTTCGGCCTCCTTAAAGACCTGAAACAGGAGCCACTGGACGACGGAGGTGGGATGGAGTCCTCTGATCCCCAGTCTCTGTCCAATCAGAACAAACTGTTCTCTGACATCAACCTCAATGACCAAGAGTGGCAGGAGCTGATCGATGAGCTGGCCAATACTGTGCCAGAGGACGATATGCACGACCTCTTCAATGAGGACTTTGAGGACAAGAAAGAGGCAGAGTTTGGCAGGCCGGCAAACAATCAGACACCAGGCCCACAAGAAGCAGCTGGGAACACAACGGCACCGCCAGCAGCAGCCCTGCCTCCACCACCTCAGCCTCCACAGGGAGGGCCACAGGTTCCCATGGGCTCTCCACAGGTCAGTACTAAGAGGGTCAACAAGATGTCCAATGGCAAGAGCACTCTGCCCCAAGTTGTGACCAGCTTAGGTGATTTAGTCACATTGCAATATTTGTATGATGTTGTCTCTAAAGGGAGAATTATAGTACATTTGTTAGCGTGTAACTTACTTTTAATGTCTGTTTGTAACAGACACAATAGATCGACACTATATAACAGCAACAAATCATAAACCATGTATAATCTGTATGCACACTACAAATTACCGTTTATGATCCATTCCTGATGCAAGAATTCCAGGTGATGAGTAGAAATTGCCAATTTAAAGGCTTCAACTGCTTTTTTAACCACTTTCTTCAGGAATCAGGTAATAGGTAACTGGTTTTAGGAAGGAAATGGTTATTGGTTCCAATTAATTGTAATATATTCACACAGGTGTGTCCTTCTGTTTACTCTTTCTAAATTACTAATACATGAATACAACTGTGAGAGGTGCAGAACAAGAAACAAACATGAAATGTTTCCACGGTGTGTTGGCGTTATAACATAATAAAGCTTTATAAGCTAACTGTGAGGTATTTTGGTTGACATTTCAAGGGGTTAGCTATATTATAAACAATTCATAAATATTCCAACCAGGTCACTAAGCAGAAACGAAAAATAGATAGCGGAGACGGGAGGTGATTAGCTTACTTTAGCATAAAGATTGGAACCAGGGGTGGACAGCTAGCCTGGCTCTCTCCAAAGAAAACACACATACCAACAAATGTAAAGCTGTAATTTCACAAACAGAAATGTAATAACAAGTTGTGACTTAAGGGAGAGCTGCATGCTGTGACCATCCAGGTTAACGATCCATCAAGGGCTTTTGTGCAGTTTCTCCGACTGTATGACAGGTGAGCCTGATGGGTTTTAGTATATCTGCGCTGGTAAGATGGTACCAAACCTTCTGGCAACAAGACTGAGAAATAACTCCCTGCTCAAACCACAAATCATATTTTACTGTTTATATACAGATTTAACAAACAAGAGACGATGTGTTAATTAGACAGCTTCAGAGGTGTTGATGGGCATAATTGTTAACTTTGGAGAGAACCAGGCAAGCTGTCTGCAGTCTTTATTCTAAACTAAGGTAAAAGCCACAAGGTGTTATGTTGAACTCATTTGAGAGTTAATAGTACCTGCGTCTCACAGGATTCTTTTGTGTTTGGACTCCTCAGGTTCGACCATCTTCGTCAGGCCCTCAGTTTGCCACCACTGCCAATGGAACGCCTCCCCAGCAACCTTTGCAGCAATCTCCAGCTGTTGCCATGGCATCAGGTTCCCCATTGCACAACTGCGTGGCTCGCTCCCCTCAGACCCCAACCCAGGCTCAGACACAAGCAGTCTCTAGGCCTGGGAATGGGTACATGATGAACCCAGGACCAGGAGTCAGTCAGGCAGGCACAGGACCCGGAGCGGCTGGAGTTGCCCCTGGAGGTCAACCTGTTGGACCAGTGACGCCTGAACTTTCTCCAGCAGAGCAGCTCAAAGCAATGGCTCAGCAACGGGCTAAGCTGCTGCAGCAGAAGCAGCAACAGCAGCAGCAGCAAGCAGCTAACTGGTCCCCTGCAGGTGCCCCAACCAGTCCATATAACTCTGGTCCCTTTAACCAAGACAAACCCAACAGCCCCATGATGTACCCACCGCAAGCCTTTAACACGCCACAGGGCCCTCTAGTGGCTGGGATGACCCCCAACAATGGGCCCAAGGCCCCCATGAACAACTACCTCCCTCACAACCACATGGGCATGATGGGCCAGCAACAGCCAAACAGCATCAACCAGAACGCCCTGTCCAAGCAACAGCAGCAACAGACAGCAGCCATGTTGTCCTATAACAACACCAAACCGCTGAGTCATTTCAGCGGCAGCGGGGTTGATCACATGGGCCAGAGGATGACTCCTCCCATGGGAGGGAACAATCAGGTCAAGAACCCCATGATGCCTCCCTACATGGGTGGTGGGGGAGGCGGTGGCCAGGGCGCAGGGCCCGGGCAGACCCAAGGGCCGATCCCGGGGCAGACAGCCCACCTGAGTGAGGAGCAGAAGAGGATGTTGCTGATGAAGCAGAAAGTGTTAAACCAGAACATGCCCTACAGCGCCATGCAGGCTCATGGACAGGTAAGGGAACTGTAGATGTAATCAATGTGGCTCGGCAAAGTTGTTTGCATTGTATTTGTGCAGATAAAGTGTAGTCTTCTAGGAGGAAGGTGTCCTTCAACTGCATATAGATTTAGCTCTGATTCCAGAGTCATTCTCCAGATGCAAACAGAAAGCTTTTACTCTGGAGATGAGTGTTATGTTAGAGCGGAGTGGTGTTATAGAGCCCTCAACCCATGACCTTGTGAGGAGAACAATACACCCAACAGTTTTTGCTTGTCAATCCTTAGGGCGCTATATGAAATGCTGGCAGGCTACTGGAGGTTTTCTATGAAATATACAGATAACTTGGACTCCATTTTTATGTGTAAATGGCCGAATGGCAAGTAAATAAAAATGAAACACGATATTACAAGCTTATTAAACAGTTGACCGGGACAGATTACGGAAAATGGATTGCTGTTTTACAAAATCTTCCAGAGGTGCAGCCAGAGAAGGTAAAATGGCGGTAGTTTCCCCAGCAACAAGCCAGGGCTGGGAATAGGCATAGGAAAATGGCCTGTCGACAGTGTATTGATGCCTCTGCAACACTAGCAGCACTGATAGCCTACCCCCACTCCTCCTCAACCCAGACACACAAGCGCATGCACTCACACACCACACCAAACACCAAAGCTAAACGGCTCCTTAGCTCATATCCCCAATCTGTCACAGCTGACTGATGGCTGAGATTGGACCAGTAAGCCAAGCTAGCTGCTGTCATTACCGAAAGCCCACCTCGGGCAGTTTGTTTCCCGAGCCCAGCGACAGCCACAGCCCACTGTGAACGCTCCGGTGGTTCAGCCAGGTGTCAGGTGTCCTTAATAATCCACGGAACGGAGGAGGTTCAGGAAGTGTGGGTGGACTATACCTTAAGAAATAAACACCTACTCAAGTGAAACATCACGCTGGTATGGTTAGTCTCATTATCTCAGGGCCATTGTATTATCGTCAATAGAAAGCGTGTGTGCTCGTGTGTGCGTGCTTGTTGATGATTCACTTGTCAATGTTGTCTCCTTCTCCCTTTATCTCTCTCTCTGCCTCCCTTGTGTTCATGATATGGCTACAGTCAGTCAGTCACCTCTCCTCTTCCTCCTCCCGTCTGGTGATCGCTGCGTCTCCTGTCCTGCTCCTCCTCCTCCTCCCCCCTCCTCTCCTCCCTCTCTTTCCCCCCCTGCCAGAGACACTCAGCACCAATAAAGGAGCAGATTTATTAATATGGGGCCTTTGTGGCTGCTGCCTGAAGGGTTGTGTGTTTGTGTGCGTAAGTGAGTGAGTGCGTGTCTGTGCACATGTATGTTTGTGTGTGTTTCATAGATTTGGGTAGGGGGTGGGTAGAAGAGGGAGGTGGAGAGATTTATTTGAGTGAGCAGAGGAGAATTGGAGACCGGTAAGAGAGAGGAGAGAGATGTGCAGAAGAGAAGGGAAAAAAACTACTTAAAGGAAAAAGGCAAATGCAGAAAGAGAGATTTATTGTAGAGTGAGGATCGAGCATATTAAAAAGAAAGTCAAGGGGCTGGAAAGAGAAAATAAGTGAACAATGCAGAATGGATTGTCTGAAATGCAAAATATTCACAGTTCTACATGCGTCTCGCTTCATTGTAATGACATTTATTATTGTGGAAGTGGGTGCAGATGAGCTTTATTTGAGCAATATTTACAGGATGTGGACAACAAGTGGTACCGGTTGAAGGGCAAATCCACTGATTTTACACATCAACTTCAATTCACCAGGGACCACTACTTAGCCCATGCAAACAATTGTATAATGTCTTCTGTGGCTCTGGAAGGGCTTTGTCAAGTGGGAAAATAACCCTGATGATGTCTTAGTGATGTCATCAGGGTTATCTTGGCTTGGAGACTACAAATCTCACACTTTCTCAAAACACCTTTTTTAACTGTTTTATACTCCGGCTGGTAGGGGCTGCTTGTGATAACAAAGCTGAGTGCATCGCTGGACCCAGAGACACAGTGGAGGGAAAACAGTTTGCTCACTTCTTTTGTGTTGGACGCTGTGTTTGGCTAACAGCTAACGGCTAATGGAACGACACAAACAGCTGTTGCTCTGCAACCAGGAAAACAGTTATTTCCTGCCTTTTTATTGGGCATCAACCACCACATTTACAGCCTATTGTTGAAATAATATGATTGAAGTCTACATAAACGCTTCAAGTCACAGTTACGCCCGCGAAATATTGGACAGAGCCGGCGCAAACATCTGCGTAGATTAAAATGAGAGTGTATCTATTGTACGAGACGTGCGAATGAGGGCGGGCCAATTGTGTGTTGTATTCATTCAATCAAACATTACAGCAGGGGTCATTGCAGACACGCCAGGCACAGACCTGCACTCCTATGAGTTTACCTTTCTTGTTCCTTGTTCCTTGTTTCCTTCAATCGGTGGTTCGATCCCCGGCTCCGCTACCCCATGTCGATGTGTCCTTGGGCAAGACACTTAACCCCAAATTGCTCCCGTAGCTGTGCCTACGGTGTGTGAATGGTAGCTACTCCTGATGGGCAGGTGGCACCTTAGCCACTCCCATTAGTGTATGAATTGGTAAATTATGTCATGTAGTGTTAAAGCACTTTGAGTGGTTGGAAGACTAGAAAAGAGCTGTACAGGTACAGGTCCATTTACCATTAGCATCCAACAGCTAACACATAGATCTCATAACTCAATGACAATTCCTGTCTGCTTTATCAAGCCGGTTGGTTTCTCTGTCATTACAAAGTGTGTGTGTGTGTGTGTGTGTGTGTGTGTGTGTGTGTGTGTGTGTGTGTGTGTGTGTGTGTGTGTGTGTGTGTGTGTGTGTGTTTATTTCTTGTGAAGTAATTTGTGCTTATATGATGAACCACCCCAGACAACCGTTGTCGTGTTGTTTGTTTGTGTTTGGGTGTAGTGATGCTAGCAGGGTTTAGATTCTGATTTCTTTGTCTGCGTTAGTGCATGTGAACATTAACCTTTGGTTGTTTGTGTGTGTCGTCTCACAGGTGGTGCTTAAACGTGTCTCTCTGCTCCATCCTCTCCCCCTCTATGTTTCTGTGTCTGTCTGTGTGAGTGTGTAGCCTTGGCTAATCCAGTTAGCAGCTGCTCGGGGAAACTTCAGCCTCGCTCCTCAAAAGCTCGTTAGTCAAGCTTTAATTGTTGCTCCCTCGCTTTGCATATCGCCATGACGCTAATTTATGCCCGTTGTCGCGGTTACCGTCGCCACGGTGGTGGATGTCTCAGTGGAAGTGGGGGAGCAAAAGCGCGTGCACGAGTCTGTGGAAGCCGTTTGTATGACTGTCTGCGTGAGACGGATGCGGTCGTGTGTGTGTGTGTGTGTGTGTGTGTGTGTGAGAACAGAATGATTATGAGACGGATGTGGCTTGTTGCACAAGCGCGTGTGTGCAGCTGTGTGAAGCCAGCAGCGCGGGGGCGGGTCTCTGGGGTTATCTGAGTGATGATTGGGTGAGAATGGATTGACAGGTGTTGGGCTCAGAGGTGGGCTTCTGGTGTCATCCTGATAAATTGGAGCGGGACGTTGTGAACGTGTATATGTGGATGAGTACGTGTGCGTGTCGAAGTGAGCACAAGTGTGTGTGTGTGTGTGTGTGTGTGTGTGTGTGTGTGTGTGTGTGTGTGTGTGTGTACTGCACCGACTGCAGTGCACGGGAACCGACGCCGGTCTTAATGGCTCTGTGAGTCACGATACGACGACAAAGCTTTTCCTGCATTCTCCCCTCTCCACCTCTCTCTCTCTCTCTATCCAGAGGAAAAGCCTCTCTTCTCATTTTCTCTTTTCTTTTTTTCATCACTTTCTCCATCCTCTTCCTCTGAGAACTCTGACCTCCACAAGGTCGCAAGGGTGGCGGGCTTAACACCCTCACAAACAGAGCCAGTTTCTCAAAATCACTGAAACAGAACCTGAACAAAATATTGGCTGGACCCATATTATTGGCTGATTTTAGCTCATAACCGATATATGTTATCAGTGTGAGTGACATCACCTAAGTAAATTAAATTCAAAATACTGATCTAATGTGGAAAAGAACAATACTTATTTATCCCAATTGAAAAATTAACAGCGTGCAAAATGCTATAAACTGTACCTTGTAGTCCAGCAAGGGGAGTTTGTAAAATCCAAAGTCCCAAAGTAGGTGCCGCGGCACCTTGGGGTGCCTACGTACATGCTGCAAGATTTATTAATTTCCTATTTTCTGTGTGTTTTTAGCCCTTGAAAACTGAAATGTAAGCCTTTTTCCCCCAATTTATTGTCTGCATCTTATATATATTTTTTTATTATTTCATGGATTTGAAAAATTAAATGATTTTATGTGATTCATTTATGTGAACAAAATAACAAATATCAATATTTGTATCCGCCTAAAAAACAACAACTGGGGAGCTGGGGACTGCAAGGCCCCTGACCAAGTATTTCTTCTCTCTCTTCCCTCCATCTATCCCCATGAGCAGGAGATATTACCTTCCCGCCCTCACTCCCTGCCTCACGTACACACATTTCATCTTCTGCTCACTCTGTTGCCCCCTTCCTCCTCACCCCTCCCCACTCTCTCCATGTCGCACACATGCACACACACAAGTGAGTACAGCTCTCTCTCTCTCTCTCTCTCTCTCTCTCTCTCTCTCTCTCTCTCTCTCTCTCTCTCTCTCTCTCTCTCTCTCTCTCAGGCACACGTGTCAGGGCTTGAGCTGCGCTGCTCTCAGATCCTGTAGAGAGGCTCTGAGGATGGGGAGGGGAGGCAGGTAGTGAAGGGGTGTTCGGGTGCAGCATTGAGGGGGCAGGGTGGAGACGACCGTGTTCTGGTGTTAGCTCTCTCTCCCTGTGTTCCCTCTGAGATGCTTCCTGTTACGACAAACACAAGACAAACAGCTCTCTCTGTGCTTCTGCTGTCCATTTCTTCATTTCTGTTCTCTTTGCTCCTTCTCACCCCTTCTCTCCTCTCATCCTTTTCTTTCCTCACATTTCCTTTTGCTTCTTTTTTCTCCTTTTCCTTGAATTTCTTCCTTTTCCTTTTCTCTCCCCATCTTTTTCCTTCATCTTCATCCTCTCTCCCTCTCCTCCTTAACCACTCTACCTCTCCTGTGCTTAGAGGGAGCTGTTAGGGCAGAGCTCCACTCCACCAGTCCCGATCAATAATATGTGTGTGTGCCTGTGTGTGTGCATCATTTCTTATATACGTTCTTAATATATAGAAGTGTGTGTGTGTGTGTGTGTGTGTGTGTGTGTGTGTGTGTGTGTGTGTGTGTGTGTGTGTGTGTGTGTGTGTGTGTGTGTGTGTGTGTGTGTGTGTGTGTGTGTGTGTGTGTGTGTGTGTGTGTGTGTGTGTGTGTTAGAAGCATAGGCAGCAGCAGGAGGGAAAACAATTTCCAGGGTCCCCCGATACCCCACAACACAACCCAAAACACACACACACCCTCCACCAAAGCTGTTTGGTTCACTCCGACAGCGCCAGAGAAGACACACTGAGACAAACCATCTCCACCCTTCCGACACGCCCGGGGGTGTGAATACAGGGCAGCAGAGGAAATATCAATACTCACCTCCACCAACAGGCTGCTTTTTCAGAGGAATGTCCCTTCATGGTGGAGTGTTTATCACCAGTGTGTCTGTGCGTGTCTGTAACCAAGCCATCTCTAATATTAACCTCATCTGCAATATTGACCTGCGGGCCTCAATGTGTAGTAAACCAGTCTTGACACAATGTGTCTGCAGGCACATGGTGTCTGAGTGTATGTGACTTCAAGTATGTGCATATGTAGAAGAGCAACCGTGGCTGTGTGTGTGCGTGTGTGTGTGTGTGTGTGTGTGGGTGTGTGTGTGTGGGGGGGTGGGGGTATATCATTCTTATGCTGTGTCTGTGGGCCAAAGGGAGGGAGGAACGGAGATGCAGTCAGAAGGCTGCATACTAAACAGACTGCTGTCACCCTGCCAGCACCTCGCACACACACACAAACAGAAACATAAATGCATGCTTGGTTGCTCTACCTCTTCTATACACGCTCGCAAACAGTCCACACACACACACACACACACACACACACACACACACACAGGCACACACACAGACATGCATGCACACACACAGACTCTCCTCATGCCAGCTCAAACTTTGGCTGCGTTGCTCGGCTGCCGGTTGCCATGGCAACCATTGCCCACAGCACCTTGCAGCCCGAATCAATGGCAGCTCCAAGATGAGGGTAGGCAGGGGTTGCGCGTGTGTGTGTGTGTGTGTATGTGTGTGTACACACACACACACACACACACACACACACACACACGCGACAGCCTGTCTCTGTCCAAATGTTCCAGGCTATAAGCAGGTTGCACTTGTGTATAGTTTAGTGATAAATAGGGCATAAGGCGCAGCTGCAGATGGCATTAACAGTGTACTATCAATGGTGTACAAATTGATATAAGCCTAGAATAAACAGAATATGTATTTTTTTGGACATGTTGAGAGAGGAGGAAAAACATGTAGCTATTAGAAAGACTACGAGGTCAGTGCATTAATTCCGAGTAATAATGTGTTTGTCCCGACTTGCTAATCACCTTGTTTGTGTTGATGGCTCTAAATGTGGCCACCATGCCAAGTGACACACTCACACAAAGACAAACGCGAGGGACGACACAGATGTGACCCCGCCCTTGTCCCCAAAATGCACCCCACCCTCCCCATCTGCTCAGTCAGATGCTAACACACACACACACACACACACACACACGCACACGCACACGCACGCTGCCACTTACCATTAACACCACTCACCACTGTTCAGTGACATGCTCCAGCAGGTGAACACACATACACACACGCGGCAAAAGCAGCCAGTCTTGTAAAGTCATACGGTTCACCTACGTGTGTCTGTCGGAGTTTCTGGATTCATATGCCAGCCCTTCCTCTCAACCCCCACCCCATCTCACCCCACCCTGCCCGTCACACACGTCTATCACTCTTCCACTCTTCATCACTCCTCTGTGTGGGCTGAAAGAAGGAGGGAGAGACTGGAGGAGGAAAAACCTAAAACGGAGAAGGCAGACAGAGGGGGTGCAACACAGGGGGAGGTGTGGTAAGGCTCTTTGAGGATTAGGTTGAGAATTTTGACTCTGTCTTACAGAGGAAAGAGGAGGTGTTATTGGTGGTGGTAGTGGTGGGGGTAGATTGACTCCTTGGAGCCATTTACCTCAAACGACTCCGACACAGCTAATCCGCTCTTAAAGGAGCCTAATCCAACAGTCTTGTACCTGATACTGAGAAAAGAGAGTGGCAGAAGGAAGACAGGAAAACGAGGCAGGGTTTGGGAGAGTTGTGTGTGTGTGTGTGTGTGTGTGTGTGTGTGTGTGTGTGTGTGTGTTTTAAACTGTTCATATGCTCCAAACAAAATCAAATTTGCTACGTTTACAGGCGAAATGGTAAATTTGCAATCAAAAAGCAATGCTATATTGTGGATTGCCAACACTGCACAAGATGGTCAGCCGAATTTTTCAAAGTCTGTCATTCTACAATATTAGTCAGTGGTCGGTCTTTTGCCGCTTAATTCTAATTTACTACTTGTTTTGAGAAGCTTGCAAGTCATATTTGCTACTAAACTTAACTTGTACTATTTTCTGTTTGGAGTTAACATCCACAACAGGGAGCTGGCAGCTCTCTGTAATTCGTAGTATACCGGAGTTGCGGTGTCTGATGTCTGTGGCGACTTTCCCGCGCTGACGCAGGTATGCCTGCAGGTTAGCTCACCGCAGGCTGCAATCATGCACAGACTTGCAGTTGGGCACTGCCAGAGAGGCGGAAAGTTCCTGCAAACCTACTCTCTACACTCGAACACACAGAAGGATGAGGAGAAGAGACGTCGGGCACCGACAGAGCTGTGGCAGTGATCTCTCTGGGGGCGGCGGCCCAGTGGCCTGAGGAGCGCTGGACAGCCTTAGTGTTACGTATGTCCGCCCACGTAGACGTTGTATGTAAATTGAAAATTAAATTGCGTTTACACTTGTGTTCAATGTGGTCACAATGCATCACTGAACACATCCGGAGGTGGTTTGACCGATTGGATCACAATTCATGCTCAATGTGTTTTGGGTACATTAACACCTGTACTTTCATCTGGTCAAGCACTATCCGATTTCAGTCCGATCACCCAATCTGCATTCCAATTCAAGGTATAATGGGGGCCAAAAATGAGGTTCAATACGCAAAAATAGGAGGTGTGAGAGGCTTGGTGATGGAGGGACTGCCTACAGGGCTAGCTGGTGCTAGCTAACTAATGGCTAACACACTAGCAGGACTTGCTAAGTGTCGGATAGAAAACTTGTTAGCTCAATTGCTAACGGAAAAATAAGTTCCCTGTTTCGAAGACATTATTGTTATATTACCATGTCTCTTTTGTGCAGTTTCTATCAGGCAGAGTAGGTTAGATGAAAGCGGATGGTGCAACATAGCTAATAAGCTATAATAGCTTCCATTATTTTGGACTTTCCACCAGGCTGTCCATTCCTTACCGGTGCCCCTGAACGCAACACACGTAATGCACATGCGTCTTGTTTACGCTCGACGATACACTAAATACTAGCAGCGTTTTGGTGAGGGCGACTGAGCTTCAGCAGCTGAAGATGGATACAAGCCGACCAGCACCCTCTGGCTTAAAAGCTAACGTACGGAAGCATTTGGCTTTTTCTTCCGCCAAATTTGGATTGCAACTTTTTTTGCTGAGGATTTGCGTCCCTACACAGTAATTGAAAATCAGAGCATTTGCTCAATGTTGCACACTTTAGAAACGCGATACAACAAGGTTTTTGACAGACACAGCGATACTGTCACTTTACAACCAAACCAAAGCTAAAGTCATGGAGTCGCGGAGGAAATCGGGTCGGATGGTAGAAACAAGCTGTGTGTGACATCCGTTACCACAGAATATAGTGTCACCGTAAACGTGCACTTTATCACTGTATGTATAGTGAAACCACATATTCCAGAAAGCGTTATTTTTGTATGAGAGCTGAATGCTCATTGCCTATAACAGGGGGATTTGTTTGAAGAGAAGTCTATATTATTTATTTGTGAACAAGAGCAGCTTGTTATGTCAAATGACTCAGAACATGCTGAATTCAGTGTTTTTACTGCAAGGATGCTGCTACAGGCCCAATTTGATTTATTTTCTTGTTGGTTCTCTTTTCAGTGCTTGGAAATGTAACCCTCCAGTTGACACATCTCTTCTATTTGTTACTAATATTTAATTAATTGAAAGATAAGGTTTTTTTTTTATTATGAATCATTACAAATATGCAGTGTTTAAAAAAAAGAAAAAAACCAGATAGTCCCAGTGAGACAAAATATATCACATATAGAAAGATTTTGATGCATCAAGATGAATCGATAATCGTTTTATAACCGCATCATAGCTCTCTGAATCAGAATCGAATCGTGAGGTGCCTAGAGATTCCCACTACTAACACCACAAGATGACCTGCAGCATGAGGTGCAGGGAAAGAGAGAAAAGAAGAGAGAGATGGACAATTAAAATATACAGAAGGAAGGAATGAAGGAGCTCAATGGAAAGGAGGAATTGTGAGTCATATGGAGAATTGAGCTGCACTGGAAGAGGAGAACTGCATGAGAACATGGAGAGGACAGGCTCATGGGCTGTGTGCTGTTTGGGGACACATGGTACAGAGACATGGAAACTGATCACAATATGAGAGAGATTACATGATGCTCACAGAGGGGAGAGAGAGAGAGAGAGAGAGAGAGAGAGAGAGAGAGAGAGAGAGAGAGAGAAACATGGAGTGATACAAAGTGAGAGTAACCTACATACAATTGTACACCGTTATGAAGAGCGACAGCAGCGCAGGCGGAGAGCAGGAGGGACGGAGCAGTGATTGAGGAGAAGGAGACGGAGGGAGCTCTGGTCTTTCATTAGAGCTCTGAGGCTGGCTGTGGATCCAGAGACACACACACACACACCTCGACATGAGCACTTGGCTTATGCCTCTCCTTTCTCTCTCTTTTTAGAGATTTGTTTCGTGGAATTCTGAATAAGTGTCTGTTTCTCGTTCTGGTGCTTGTAAAAATGTTCGTGCACAATTTTTGCACATATCTGCAGACTTGTAGATACAGAGGCATTTTTCCCCTTTCCCCCTTCATTTCCTGACTTCTCTGCCCTCTCGTCTCTCACGGCCTCCCTCTTCATCCCCTCACTCCCAGGTAGTTTCCCCCCTTCTGTATACTATTCTCCACCTCCTTTCCCTTATACCTCTCTCCCCCCATTTCTCTCTCTGTCTTGCTCTCTTTCTCTCCATCCCCCGGCTCCTCTCCGTCTCTGTGTGCTGTATATTTTAAAAAAAATGAAGCCAAATAAACTTGAACCCCAAGAAGGTGATTGATGGTTTGCGCAAAGCTCCCTCTCCATCTTTTTCTTTTCTTCCCCTGTCTTTATTCCCATACTCCCTATACCTCCCTTTCCTCTCTCCCACTGGCACTATAACTCCCTCTCTCTCTCACACTCTCTCTCTCACACACACACACACACACACACACACACACACACACACACACACACACACACACACACACACACACACACACACTGTTTGTATAGTTTGATTAATTATTTGGGTCTACAGGAAACAGCTATGCTCATGTAAGTCATGTTTATATGTTGGAGTGTTTGTTACAAGATGCTCAATAATTTCAGATGCTTCTGATAATAAAAATCATGCTTGGTTGTTTAAAGTAGTGATCTGCGGCGTTCGTACATAAATAGATGTTCTTTTTGGTACTCTGGACAGACAAGAGCGCCACCTCCAGAAAAATCTAAGAAGAAACAAAGACATCCAATGACTCGGACATTGTTTTATCTTTGAGATCAAAATGACCGTGCACACGCAATACATTGGTCACTGGTGGTGTAGGGCAGAAATGAATATTAAAAATGTGAAATACAACGGGTTTTTTTTCTTGCTCTAAATCTCTGCAGCTTTATACCGAGGATGTGAAATTGGATACAGCCTCCAGTTAAATATGGACACATTGTAGCTGTAATTGGGTATTTTCTCGATAAGCCACTTTATAAGGCATTCAGATGTTATTTACATGTCTGAAGGCGGATTTTCCTGGTTGGTGGAGTTTGTGATTTACTATCTTGGTTGTTAAATAAAGGCAGAAATGCGGTTTCCTGTTTTATTTGCAACCATTATCACGTTTGTACTATCTCCAGCTTCAAGATCAGACTCACCTGTTCCCAGCACAACCTCCGCTTTCTTATCTGAATAGTTCATATGAAATTAAATGAACTTTAAGTATCCCTGAAGGAACATAACATCACCACAATAGCAATAAATAGAACTGCAGTAATTGTAGTTTCGGTTCAAAAGCTGTGTAATGGGCATAAAAACAGATAGTTTAAAGATAGATTCTTAGATATTTTTCTGAGCTACTAAGAATATGCAAATGGTTTCATATGACTTACTTTTAATTGCACAACGTGTTTTACAGATTTATACATTTATCAAAGTAATTCAGCTAAAATTGGTATTCGACAGAACTATCATTTGGAATGAAACCCTTCATTTTAGTACCAAACAGGCAAAAAGGTATGAAAAGCTGCTGCATTTATTAGTACCTTAAACAGCTAGGGCAGGGACCATATGCATTATAAATAAATGTATATCTGCCCAAACATGCTGATCATTTACTATATTTACATAAAAAACTTGCATGTATTCTGTTTATCAATTCAAATTTGCATCGTACAGTTTAAGGTTACTAACCCACCCGTGGTACACCTACACAAATGTTTTCAATTATTGCTCTATTGCTCCTCATTAGAGCTCTCCCCAGGACTTGAGCAGCTGGAATAAGTGAGAACACCTGTGTAGGTGTGCAGAAACTTAGTTCCCACACTATTATCCATGATGACTGGTAAACCTATGATTGATTAGTGGTGCTTAGCTTTATTTATCTAGCAGCCACTGTTACATGGAGCTACTGTTGCAAAAAGTCAAGATGACGACGGCCATAATACAAGATGGCGACGGCCAAAATGGCGAACTCAAGGCTTCATAACGGCAGTCCACAAACCAAAGGGTGACGTCACGATGACTCCGTCCACTTCTCACATACAGTGTATGGTTTGTCCGTGTGGGGCTAACCCCCTTCACTTTAATCATTAGGTGGGGAGCAAGACACGGGATCTTGGCTTGGGTCTTTAGGAGTTGTAGCATTTATTCACCAACAAATAAACTGTACACACACTGCACTGATCCATTCACAGCTAACATTACAGATAACTTCATACTTATCATCTCTCTCGCTCGAGCCGAAAACCACCAACGTCACACCGGCTGTGCAATCCACCGGTGGAAACCCTGACAAAGTGTGCCAGGCAGACACACAGCTGAAAACCTTGCAGCTAAACTAATAGATGTGATGGGAGACTTACTGGGAAAGTGGCTGCACGTGTCCTCGACAATACACGCAACACCGTGGCTATAACTTTCCTGTACACGTGAACTGGGAATTCAGTTGCCTGTTTTGCACATAAATTATGGATTCAACCCGTTTGTGCAATTTGTTAGAGTTGCAGCTGGGCGACTTGTTAGGTGCTTCAACCACAGCACCCCTGCATGCAAGGCAGTGGCCCTAATCTTGTCGGTTAACGGTTAACGAGGGTTGGTCAGAGAAAACAATTGAAAATTAGCATCCCTACCCGGATGTATACTAGATTAGCAAAAAAATATTAAGTATGAGACGTGAGACAATGTCTCTGTTTTTGTAGTCGTGGTGGCGGAAGACGAAATTGCACCTAGACAATAAAACAGACTTACAGTGCTCCATTTTTGTTGATATTGTGTCGAGCAAGTGTGACCAATGTAACTATTTGATGATACGATAAATTCATAAACCCCCTCTAACAGGAATACCAGAGATTTGTGCGCATGCGAGTTGTGTGTGTTTGTTTTCGCTCCCCTCCCGTCAGTTAATTCTCAAGCTTCCCAACATCCCGTCCAATTGCCCAAATAAACACACACACCCTTACCAGGAAAGATGCGCTGTCACACTAATTCCGGGACACATATTTTAACTTTAGGTGGACACACACACACACACACACACACACACACACACACACACACACACACACACACACACACACACACACGCACACACACACACACACAGCAGTGAGGCAGCCCCAGCCAGCCAAAGATAATTCACTTTAGACAGAGAGCTTCAATTTGGCAGCACTGAGCATCAGTCTCACATGCTTCATGTCACTCTGTGCTGTTCTTTGCAGCAGCAAAATCCAATTGCATGGTGTGTGTGTGTGTGTGTGTGTGTGTGTGTGTGTGGGGGGGGGGGTTAAATGTGAAAATGTTATTTTTGTCTTGTGCGCTGCATATTTCAATGTGCTTGTTTGAAGTGTGTGACCGTGTGGTGTGTCTGACGGTGTCTTTGTAACTTTGTACTGCTGTAGAGACATTAGGTGCAGGAGTGGTGCATGGGTGGATGGCTGCACCCTTATCAGCAGCTCCTCTTCAGTAACTCTGCTTTCCTGGTTTATTTTATATGCATCTGTAAACAATAACACATGGGCAATGTGAACAGCAATTTCCCAACATTTGGTTTTAGTGGCCCGTGAAACCACATGTGAGTGTGAGTGTGAGTGGACAAAGGGGAGGAAAAGAAGAAATTTCCTGTTGCGTAGTATCGGCTTCGTGTCTTTGAATCCAGCATTTAACAGGCTCGAATTCAAGTCTCCTAAAGTGGCACAAAATGACACAACTATGTGATAAACATTTTCACAGGTGAAGGTACAGGTACATGTTTTATGTAGACACTTTTGGATATCATGAATAGATATTATGTTAGATTTTGTATCTGTTGAAGTACATGTTTCTTGAGGACTGATTTTGCAATTAACGATTATTTTCACGAGTAATTAATGTTATGGTTATTTTCTTCATTTATTGACGGATTGTTTGGTTTGTAAAATATCACAAAATAGAGAACAACGTCTTTTACAAAAGGACACCTTTTTAATAGTTTATACAAAATAATAGCTCACAATAATTTTCCAAAGCCTTCGATGGGTTTGTAGGTGACATACAATTTTAGAAATCCAGATGTCAGTCTGCTGAAATATCTCCATTTTTTGCGATTACTTTACATTTGAACACCTCCAACTCCTATGAAGATATAGAACATTCACGACCTTGCAGACTGGGTAAACAGAAACATCAATTGAAATCCAAACTTCCTGGTGCAATCCTCCTCGGAAGTAAGGAGTCCTAGCAGAAATGTTTCCCTCTTCACTACATTTCTTACTTTCCAGAGTTATGCCTTTGACTTGACACAGGTATACTGTCACATGATTTAGCTCCACCTGTGAGTAGTATGAAGCATGTGCTCTGTGCTGCTGCCGTCCTCAAGACACCTTCCCTCTATATTTTCTGACCATTCCTCATCTACCATCATTCTGTTGAAGGAAAGCACTAAAACACATTGTCATTCCCTCTCTCCCTCCCTCTCTCCCATATCTCTCTTTTCCTCCCCCCATCCCTCCCCCTCCGCCCCACTCTCCCTTATTGTAGTTTTTGCGCAAGAAGGCAGAAAATCTGCTTACCCTACACACGGGGATGTTTGCCAGTCTCACACAAAGTTCAAACTGCTTGGGAAAGCACAGCTTTACCTGCACCATCAACAGCAAACCTGTGTGTGCGTGTGTTAGTGTGGATATACTGCATGTGCGTGCATATTATCTACCGTGGCTCAGAGTGTGTGTGTGTGTGTGTGTGTGTGTGTGTGTGCGCGTGTGCGTGTGTGTGTGTGTGCGTGTGTGTGTACAGTAAACAATGCCTGTGCATGTGTGTCTGTGGCTCTGCCTCTGTATTTTCAAAGGACAAGTTTCTTCTGTCTTGAGGGCATACACCTTCATGTCGGAACAAGACGGTGGACTATTAACACATTTTTATTGAAGATCGGATTTGTTAATTGATCATTCGGCACAGTTAATTTCCTCTTGGAGCACAGAGCATGCCGCAACATAAAGGAGTGCCATTTCCCCTCACATGCTTCTTTTATTCTGTATTAGTACAATAGAGAATAAGTCTAACTATCATGCTGAGTTGTAATGTAAAATAGTAAAGAGCTTCAGGCAGAGTATGATAATGTATTAAACTAGATAGCGTACACTTATTGAGTGTATTTCATAAAAAGGTCAAAACTCTTATGAGGCATTATTTTTCTTTGTTTTAGCTGCTCTACATCAGTGTCTTTTGGTTAAGTTGACACCCAGCAGCTAACTTATATCAAGTTAGGGACAGCACCGTAGCCTCATATCGGCACAGAGACGACCAGGGGCTATGGAGCCCAGAAAAGTCACAATAGACAAACAACAGCAGAATTTACTGACAAGTTTCCTAAAATAATATCAATGTGCAGGGCAGATTGTATTCTGTCATTGTTAGCAGTGGGAATCCTGGCTGTCAGCACATGGACGACGAAGAGTACCCCGACTGCTGCCACATCCCTGGTGGTCCCGGGACCAGCAACTCGGACAGCGGCTGCAACACACAGAATGTTATTAATGATCCACCTGAGCTGAACAGGAGCAGGACGGTGATATAGACTGTCAGCTGATTTATTGACAGTATTGACCCTTTATCCCAGTTAAACATCCTGTTATTCTGGATAAGTGTTCAGTTCACGGTAGCCTTGTTTCAGCCAGGTCACGTTAACCTGAGCCTGTGGTGCTGAGAAAAATGATTGCAATGAAAACGTGGTAAGACATTTTCCTCAGAAAAAAACCCCCACTTTTCTCTCTTACTGCTTAAAATAAGCTCATCAGCAGGGTTCAAGGGCGGCTGTGGCTAAGAGGGTAGAGCGGGTCGTCCTCTAATCGGAAAATGTAATTCACATGTCCAAGTTTCTTTGCTCCCAATTTGCTCCCGAGGCTGTGTCAACGGTGAGTGTGTGTGAATGTGAATTAGTGAATTGGTTTAGATCCTGATGGGCATGTGGCACCTCGTATGGCAGCCTCTGCCATAGGTGTGTGTGTGTGTGTGTGTGTGTGTGTGTGTGTGTGTGTGTGTGTGTGTGTGTGTGTGTGTGTGTGTGTGTGTGTGTGTGTGTGTGTGTGTGTGTGTGTGTGTGTGTGTGTGTGTGTGTGTGTGTGTGTGTGAGAATGGGTGAATGTTGACATGTAGTGTACAGCGCTTTGAGTGATCAGAAGGCTAAAAAGGTTGCATACAAATGGAAATCCATTTACCATTCTATTGAACAACTTTTATTTTGTTAAGATGATGATAATTAACTCTGTATAGTTGCGGTGTGAAAGTGGCTGGCATGTGATGCGACATACTCGTGTAGTGGACTCTTTCTCAGGTAGTAGAGCAACACTTCTAATCACACTGTACACTCTCCGAGCAAATAGTGTGTGTGTCCGTGTGCTGTAGTGGTGTCTAAAAACATTGATACTCTTGAGTATTACAATATTGTGTTTTGTGATACTGTATCAATTCTCAAAAACACTATTGATTTTTATTGTTATTTACATGCAAGGGTGTGTGGCATTAGCATCAGATGGCACAAAAAGCCGTGCTACGATGTTGAATGTTACAGTGGCTTTGATCAATGCAAATGCAGTTCCTACTGTTTTGATTGCACTGCATTCAATTCGGGAAACTTTCTTTACTCAGATTTTATGCTTATTGTTGGGTTTTCTTACTACAACAGTTTTCCGAAAATTAGATCTACATTTTTTTTTAATATATATATCGCAATATAATGACTTAATCCCCGTGTCATGATACGTATCGTCAGATTCTTGCCTATAAAGCCCGAGTGTGCTGGGAGGGGCGCTGAGCAATATTCAGTTTCAAAATCCTAAAGGAAGCACAACATGTTCCCCCCCTCTGGTTGACAGCAGAGAAGCAGAGGTAGCTCTAAATCCAGAAAAGCTAAATACCTGCATTACATCCTTTTAATACATTAGTACCTGTATGTAGGTTAATCCACAACATCACTGTCTGCTGTTATAACCTGGTTCAGCTCAGCAGAAGCTGAGCTTGCTGGCAGGACGGTAATAGACTACACATCATGCTGACAGTGTCATTCAGGGGACTATTTCTGGGCATTAGAGGTTATATGTTTCTGTTTTGAGACGAGTCAACACACACCCATAGACAGAAACACCAATGAGCTACCATCCGTCTTCAGTAACCGTTTGACACCTGGGCTCCTGGCTGGCTGCTATTTTGCGTCACACACAAGGGCATTTGGGTCTCTTTTGGCCCGTTTTGGACCCCGTCACATCGCAGAGATACACACACACACAGACACACACTCCAATGCATTGATCACAATGTCATCCTTTAACTGAAATAGAAATGTGGCAGGAGCAGCTGGTGACCAGGTGTCACACTAAGAACACGTACACAGAGACACACCCAATGTGTGATTTAACATCATTTACTTTCACATCTCTTGTCATATGTATGGACCAGTAACCACATCTATTGGAAAACTAAGGAACCTCATCTATGTCTTCTACCCCAACCCCTGAGGGGTGAGCCGTTCCACCGTGGCCATTAATCAACACACCAGGAGCATTAGCTTGTTTCATGTGGGGGTTTTAAAAGGGGCAGCTTAGGTGACATACCTGCCTGCCACTGTGATTTAAATTAGCTTTCTTTTTTAACCACTGCAGGATTTTTTCCCAGAATGCCTGAACTTTTCCAAGAACTGTTGTTGTGCTGCCACTCTTACCCTTCAGTCTGTGGGACATCGGACAGCAGTTGGAGAAGCAAGACATTGAAATGGAATATTATTATTCCGACCATTTGACATCTTTAGGTCAGGTGCAATCTGCAGACCTGCACACCTCTACATCTTTATTGTCACGCTGATTGCTCGACGTAGATTGTAAAAAATAAATCATTCAAGTGTGTGCGTCGGACAGTTATTTCAGAGTCGCTGCTGGCCGGACCAGTGGTTCGCCACTGGTACATCTATTTGTTTTCCTACTCCATTTCACCTTGACATGGATGGCAGCAGGCATGGGTTTATGACATTGTGTGTGTGTGTGTGTGTGTGTGTGTGTGTGTGTGTGTGTGTGTGTGTGTGTGTGTGTGTGTGTGTGTGTGTGTGTGTGTGTGTGTGTGTGTGTGTGTGTGTGTGTTTGAAAAGGCAGGCTGGTATATGTTTCTCCCTTTCTTTTGAAAAGCAATCTCCCAGGTTGAGCTCATAAATCAAGGTGGGGGATGGAAATGGGGATGAAGTGTGTGTGTGTGTGTGTGTGTGTGTGTGTGTGTGTGTGTGTCTCTCTTTCACCCTGCTCATACCTGTCGTTAGTGGGGGGGTGTGCATCTACTAAGATGTTGTATTTGCTTTGCACGACGTCAACGCAATGTCAGCCTCTTTGTTGATGACATGACCGATCTCTCTCTTCCCTCTTGTACGACCTCCCATTTCCTCCTCGCGGTGGGATTAGACCACAGGGCGCCCCGTTGAAAATGAATAGCGATTTAGGAAACTAATGAGCTGTAATGGACAATGTGCCCTCAGAGCAATGGTAATGCAGTCACTCATAAGGCAAACTCCTCCTATTCCCCTCCTAAGTGTGCGATGAGAGAAACTTGTGGTGGGTGTGTGTGAAGGAGAGAGAGCGATGTCTGGTTTTGCTGATGACAAGCTCAACGTATAAAGAGAACCACGTGTGCGTCCGCTGTCCTTTTCTACCTTTTCTCTTTCCAAAACAGAACATTCCTGGCTCTTCCATATCAACTTGATAATCAGTTTAGGCACAGGTGGGAAGAAACTGGAAGCCTGCAATTGCTCCCACATTTTGTGTTAGACTACACTTTACTGACATCTACAGAGCTGGCTAGCTAGTTACAAGCCGATGTGGGAGGAGCACACGACACAAAGCAGAACAACAAATATACAAAAGAGTTTTCTTTTTCAATCAATCGCTCTTGATATGATAACTACCAGCACAACAAATAACCAGCCAGCCAGTCACGTAAACGGTATATGTTTGTACATACCTTAATATTTGCCAACATGACAAATTTGTGAATATGCAGTGTGCTCACATTGGAAAAGTAACAACATGAAGTAGCAGACAGCATGCATACTAAAACGGTAAACTACTTTCCCACAATGCAATGCAATAAAGGAAATAGAGGATCTGCTCACAGTGGCATAGTATAAATATTTGTTGGTGGTGGTGGAACAATTCCAGGAAAATTAATTAGGTTAAATTTTCACTTACATTTCAAGTGCAGTGGACAAGTTGCAGTTTGCCGTCATACGAGTGGTATCATTCCCTCTTGATATAAAATCTATATAAAAGAATGTAGATCATTATTTATTTTTTAATTAGTGAGTGATGAACGACGATTAGTATGTAGTGGGTACTTAGAATAAGTGAGTAGTATGGATTCAGGACACACTAGTAATTGTAGCCCGCTATCATCCTGTAAATCACATTTTGTGTCTACCTGTTTGCAGACATTAAAACAACAAGATTTGGATGACTATTTTGGTTTTTCATTACTATGAGTCAGTGCTCAGCCATGATTCACCTTCTGCTTTCCTGGTTTTGTCATCTTTGTTTTGTGTCCTTGGGTTTCTCCCGATCACATGGTGAAAAACCTTTTTGGCTTGACTTAATGGAAAACCACGCGTGTGTTTTGTTGGCCCGTGCCCTTGTTGGGTTTTCTTGTTCCTGTGCCGATGTGTTCTTCAGACAGCAGGTTAGCAGCAGTGCTTAGCTTGAAGGATGCTTGTGTACGGTTTGTCTGGTTTAATACAATGTAAGCTCTCCTGTCTCACCATTGTCAAGGAGTCTTAGGAGTGCTTCTTATCCAAATGCTACACCACTGAGCTGATTAGGGAGGACGTTTGTGTGTTTACGTGTGTGTGTGTGTGTGTGTATGTTTGTGTGTGAGGGTGTATTTGTATGTTTCTGTGAGTGTGTGTGTTTGTCTATCTGCTTTTACATCATGTTAGCTTAGCGTGTGTGTGTGTGTGTTTGTGTGTGAAAAGCCTCATTCCTGTAACAACTGCAAAGCCCTGTGTCTCAGTGAGCGTGTGTGTGTGTGTGTGTGTGTGTGTGTGTGTGTGTGTGTGTGCGTGTGTCTTTTGAGGCTCCTCAAAAGCTGCCTTTTTCTCTCTCATGTGGCTTCTCTGGTATGTTTGGTATTTCACAAAGCCTCAGATCCTCCTCTCCTCAAAGGCTGGGGGAGGTGTGTGTGTGTGTGTGTGTGTGTGTGTGTGTGTGTGTGTGTGTGTGTGTGTGTGAGTGTGAGTGTGAGTGTGTGTGTGTGTGTGAGCGTGAGCGTGTGTGAGAGAGCAAGAGAAAGATAATGGCTAACACACACACACAGAGACACTCATGGATCTCTTTTCTCTGCCTTGTATTCTTGTGTTGAGGGGGGGGTGGGGTTTTAAGAGAGTGTGCATGACACTGTGATTAACACACACATACGCATACACACACACACACGCTGTGGCTCTGTCGCTCCAAGTTCCTTTCCTTGTTAGCGTGCATGGTAGGGATTTCTTGGTTGGCTGGAGAGGCGGCAATTGTGTGTTTATATGCACATATGCTGTGTGTGTGTGTGTGTGTGTGTGTGTGTGTGTGTGTGTGTGTGAGAGAGCGAGAGAGAGAGAGAGAGAGAGAGAGAGAGTGTAAGGGTGTGAGCGTGTGTCTAAGGAGACCAGGATGTAATTAGACACAATGGCAGTAGCTAATGGAACAGCTGCCTCTTTGTAAATGTTGCTTGCTGCTGCCATGTGGACACACACACACACACACACACACACACACACACACACACACACACACACACACACACACACACACACTTTTTGTGACCCACTAGTCGCTCAGAGCACCTCAGTGTGTCTTGTCCCTCATCTTTTCTTTCTTTCTTTCTTTCTTTGTCTTTCTTTCTTCTCTTCTTGTCTTCTCACCTCTCTGTCACCTCTATGCTTTCCTTCCTCTTCTGCCCTTCCCCCCCCCCCCGACCCCCTCTTGCTTGTTTTTAAACTTTTCGCCTTGCTATAGCGCCCTCTGATCTCACACACAAAGAACTCTCTTTTCAAGCTCACTGCCTTTTTTCCTCTTCTTTTACTTTCAACTGCTCTCTCTCTCTTTCCTTTGCCGTCTTTTTCCTCTGCCTGTCTCTCTTTCTCTCGCCCTCTCTTTGTGTATGCTCTGTTCCTTTGTGTGGCACTATGTCTCTATCTCTGCTCTCTCTCTGCCTCACTTTTCCTTTTCCCTCGCTCCCGCCCTCACTCCCTTCCTCCCTCCCTGCCCTTTTCTTGGCTATCAGACCATTTTTCCAGCAATGAGACTCGTCACCCCTCCCCCTTTTCTGTCCTCTCCCTCCATCCCCTGCCTCCTCCTCTTGCTCCTCTTGTGGCAGAGCTCCTATCAGAGAAATGATAACACTACGTCACTCTGTAATCTGGCAGAGGAGGGCTGCAGCAGCACGCACACGCACACACACTGAGCTCTTTATTTTCTCCATTGCTGCTGTTGCAAAGACCAAATCTGTCTCGTTTTCCATCTATCACTCTCTCCCTCCATTTTTCTCCTGCCCACCCTCCTTCCCGTCTTTTACTCTCTTGACTAGAGACCTTGATGTGTGCGTCTGTGTCAGATAGTCACAACAGTCACCTTCGACGTCATGCTGCTGTAAAATCTCCATAGTAACGTGACCTTGCCCTTCCATCTCGTCCATATTTCCATCTTTCATCTCTCTTTCGTTCGGTATCGCCTTCCTTTGACAGGCAGCTGTCTGGTCCAATTGATAAGGAAGTAAATCTCTCTTTGACCTCGTTGTGGGCGGGCACTGCCATCTCTCTACCTCTAAGAGAGAGACTGGGAGAGCGGGAGAAGGGGTGGGATTGTTTGTGTCCATGTACCAAGAGGTCAATAATACAGACATTCTCCTGTCATACCTTCACCAAACCCTCAATCATCTGTATCTGTGCCAAATAATACCAATCAATACCAGGAACGCTACCCGAGCGGGCTGAGGAATGACTTTTACTAAGCCGAGGTTTGGTCGCGATGTTCTGGAGCTGCTGATCGTTTGTTAATGCCTGCCACTGCCGTGTCACCCCGGTCTGGAACGGCACAAACAGTTCCTGTTGAAATTACACAAGCTTGACCTCCCCCTCCTCCTCTGGCTTGATCGCTTCCTCTCTTTTTGCCTCTCTCTCTTTCCTTCTTTCACTTTTTCACACCTCTCTTCTGCTGCTTTATCTTTCTGTCTCCCGATCCCTCCAGCTCAGTTAAGGTGGAAGACTGGCCCCGAGAGGATAATTCCAGTTTGTGTCTTGTTTTTGTAGGTTAGGCCATTGTTTCTATCAGTAATTATAACATTGTACTCAACAAGTTAATTGAGATTTGGGAACATGTTTACCTTGTCACAGGATCATACAAGAACAGTGAGATCACATGTCACAAGAAAATACATCTTTTCAGCATCCTGTGAGGAGCTACTGGCAGCTAGGGGTGTGGTTAGTTGAGCGATGACACAGAGAGGTTAGCGTAGAGTCTGCAATATCATCAGTTATATCAAAACTGGAGAATTTGTCTTCAACGAAAGAAGAGCAAAGAACGGCTTTTCCTGACGGAAAATGTGTTTTTGCTCTTTTCCCAAAAAGCTTCGGCAAGAGTTTGATTGACAGATGGTTCATCCAATCGACTGCCATGTAGTTTCTGCCCTTTTCCAAACGGTTTCCAATTAAGGCCTCTCGGATGGTTCTCTGTAACAAATCATCTGGCGGGTCAGGTTAGCAACATGGCTAAAAAATAATCTGACGATTGTTCAGATTTAAAGGAGTCGTTTTTTGTCAACACTTTCTTCCCAAGAGTTAGATGAGGGGATCGATCAAAGATTGACATGAAACCCCAAAGTTAGTCAGACTTATCTAGAAATCAAAAACAAAGGCAAACTGAAAATGACTCCGCAATGTGTCAGTTGCACTTTACAGACCAATTTCCTACTTTGACCTTGCCGTAGTTGCGTGCCTAAAGTTTTCCTGAAAGGGCTTGTTTCCGACATTTTGAGTTTTCACTTTTAGTTTTACCTCCAAATAAAATGTCTGATGGTCTGACTGCTCTTGTTTCTCTGTTTGCTTTTGCTCTATTGGACAGCGATGTTCCTGTGCTGCCAGATTTGAGCTATCACTGATGAGTACCATGTTATCACAGCTGATAGAAAAGCTTGCCAAAGCTACAAGAATCAGACCCGTTTACGTATGTTTCAGTCCTCAGAGTGGACACAGTTAAAGTGTTGAATGTGTTTGAGTGATTATTTAATGATATCTTCCTTACTTTTTTGGTCACTCTGGATATGCATACTTGTTTACAGAAACACACTGACAGATAAAGGTCGTGATTTGATACGAGCACACAGTTACCTGGTGGGTGAGGCACCCCAAGCTGTGTGTGTGGTCATGTGAGACTGAGTCTGAAGAACGCACACACGCACGCACGCACGCACGCACGCATACACACACGCGCACGCACGCACAAAGCAACAACATTGTGCAAACCACAGCATCAACTCATTTATTGTGTGTGTGTGTGTGGTGTTTACACCCACACATGCAATAGGGAGTAGGGGTATGTTTTCATTCCTGTTACCTTGTATTTTTTTCATTCTTATCCTCTCTACTAACTAATCTTTCTTTCCCTTCTCTCTCTGCCTCTTTACTTCCAATACCTCTACTCCCTTCCTCGTTCAACATTCCTTCTCTTCTCTCCTCCTTCTTCCCCTCTCTGTCCCTCTCTCTCGCTCTCTCTCTCTGTCTCTGTCTCTCTCTATCTCTATCTCCCCCTCTCTCTCTCTACCTCCCTCTGCAGAAGGTCAGGGATCCGAGGACGACGAGCAGAGAATCACATGATAGTTTCTCTGAGTACTCAGGCTCTGAAAACTTCCACGTTCACTAGCAAGATAATGAGTGGAAACTTTTCATACCGCAGAATTGTTTCCTTTTAACCACGGCCATTGGTAGTCTATTGTTTTGACTCAAGTCCTTTTTTTGCACGTGTTTTAGGGTCTCGTAAAAATGGGATCACCGTCGTCTCTGCATATGTCCCACCTCTGGTGCCTCTCTCTCCCTCTGTCTTCCTCCACTAGCAGCAGCAGCAGGGGGAAGCAGTATTATTCTTCTCTGGAATGTCGCATCAGGCTAAATTTAGAGCCTTAGTTTCCGTTCTTCCTTCTCCTACCCTCCCGCTCCTCCTCTCCTGCTCCTCCTCTTTTCCGTCCTTGCAGATGAGACTGAAATAGTCGCCGTTGTGTCTTCAGACTCACCTGGGAGTACGGGCACTAAATGCTCACGTCACTCTCCACCTTCTTCATGCCTGGCCCAAACTGGGCATATAGATACTGACATTGCATTGTTGTCATATTCAATTCAATTCAATTCAATTTATTTTGTACAGCCCAAAATCACAAATTGCAAATTTGCCTCAGGGCTTTACAATCTGTACACATACGACATCCTCTGTCCCGGGACCTCACATCTATCCGTGTGATTGTGACCTCTTAATACCTAACTGCAAGTTTTACAAAACTTGGTCAAGTAGTTTAATATTTGGTCAAGTAGTTTAATATTTGGTCAAGTAGTTTAATATTTGGTGATCACCTTTTACCTTTTTGACAGGTACAGGCTGGCTAGTATGTGCACACATGGAAACAGTGTGAAGTGGTTAAAAATGGTGCTGGACTCTCAGTTGTAAGATTGTCCCCTATGCCATGTATCCTGTAGACATATATATTAATTGTTTAATGGATCGTCAAGGATGTTGGCTTTTGAGAGAAGAGTGATTTTGTTGGTAAATAACAGTTGTTGAGGAGTTTGTTGGTGCATTTCTTTTCACTTTGGACAGAGCCAAGCAAGCCGCTTCCTCCTGTTTCCAGTCTTTATGCTAAGCTAGGCGAAACCGTGGAGGTTTAATGTTCAATCTTAACCTTGGAAACATTGTCTATTTAACCCACAAGGTATATTTAGTAGTTGTTTTGTAGCTTTCAGTTATCTCTCTGACATTGAGTGGCAGATGGAGTTTTTCAGAAGTCATGGAATTGTTCGTTTTTTCGGAGCACTTTTTGAGCGGCGTCTTATGTGATTGATAGCTCCAGAATAAATTCTAAATGGACCTCAAGGTGAGTTAAAATAGCTCCAGAGATAACTTTTCACTGAAATCAATGTAACGTGGAACTGTCATCAGCCATTTGTCCTACCTGCTCCCTGATTGGTCCTGATCATAAACGTCTCAATGGCAGAACGTGACATGTCTTTGTTTCCTTACAGCCCTTGAACACGTCCTGGGTTCTGTAGATGTGTGGGTCTAATTGTATTTTGCTACGTTGTGTGTATTTGTATGTGTGTGCGCGTGTATACATGCTTGTCCACGTGTAACAATTTATCAATGCAGCCCCAGCAATTGTAGCCATTACCACTGATTCATGCCTCATTCCTAATGGTCAAATCATTAACAATTTTTACACCACAGGCTGTTTGTGGATGTGGAGTGTGTGCATTTCCTTCCCTCTATGTTTACCCATAGAGGTGTGTGTGTGTGTGTGTGTGTGTGTGTGTGTGTGTGTGTGTGTGTGTGTGTGTGTGTGTGTGTGTGTGTGTGTGTGTGTGTTTGTGTGTGTGTTTCTGACTGTCCTCGGGCCGCTCTAAGTATTGATCTCCATATGGTCAATGAGCAAGGCTAATGACGCTACAATATGCCGCTCTCGCCCACCCCCAATCAATCTCAGCAGCCCCGGCACAAATAGCCCTCTCTGGTCTCTGAGAGGACCTGACGCATTAGCCCACCTCGGCCGCCATTAGCCAGCACTAATGAATACCTCCAGGTTTGAAAGACATTGTCACTAGTGATGATTAGCAGGGGAAGTAAACATATTTTATCACTGTAGCTATGAATCACCCTGTTAGCCCTCTTTGTTGCAGGGATGAAGAGGATGTGCAAATACCCACTAACAAGCTCAGATAAACATTCATAAACTTACATACAGACAATGTGCACACTAACACACACACACACACACACACACACACTTGTATTGCTAACCACCCAATCATTGGTTTTCTAAGGTGGAAGGGTTGTGTTGTCATTGATTTCTCTGCAGAAGTAACTGGAGGCATAACATTTGTCTCCCAGGACAAACACACATGCATACACAAAAAATGTGGAACGTATCAATACACTGGGTCAATAATCTGGGATATCTCATCCGTTAAAGAAGCATCCATTTGTGCCACAGGAAGGAGAGCGTGTCAGAGAAGAGAAATGAGATGCAGGGATATCCCTTCTTCTATCCACAGCATGTTCTTCCCCGCCTGCTTCCTGAGGCTCAGAGAGAACCAGAAAAGCAGATACGGAGTGAAATCAAGAGAAAGGGCGACGTTACTGCCGCACTGGTGGCGTTACCTTCACCGTTGGTCCCTGTAGATTTCCCTATCACTCACTAACACCAGTACGGCACAGTTAAACACTTACACGCTTAGTGAGTCATTCAGTGCACTCTTTTCCTCCCCCCGCCCCCCTCCTTCTCTCTTTCTCTCTCTCTCTCTCTCTTTTCCTCTAACTGTTTGAGGTCTAAATCCCTCCATACTCAGCGACTTAACCCCTCTCTTTCATTTCGCCCCCTTCACTCGTGCTTGGATCTGCCAGTAACCATTAGCTGCAGTGTGTCTGTGTGTGTGCATGTGTGTGTGTGTGTGTGTGTGTGTGTGATCAGTAAACTAATGCTTTGTCGAGTACCACGTTTCTGGCACGTGGCGAACCTCACAGCCAGAGTAAAACACAGGAACTGCAAATGAGCTCTCAGCATAGGCAGACAGACGCACACACACACACACACACACACACACACACACACTTCCTCTTTAACATTGGTCTTTCTCTCTCGCTCACATAAACAGAAGCATGAAGCCGTATGTACGTTACATGAACTTGTCAGCAGACACATATAACACAGGTCCAGTTATGCACAAACACACCGTGCAGATGCACAATTGGATGACAGGATTTTTGGGAAATTCTTGCCAAAATCTCCTTACTTTTTCACGGGCAGTGTAACTGGAGCTGCGATGTTGGAGGGTGACTGCAGACGCCGCTAGAAGTAAAGCCATGGCGCCCGCTCAGGTGCTCTCTGGTCGCACTGTCCGGTCGGACGATATATACGATAGAACATTTACGAATTGTTATGATCTTTTTCAAAGATCTTTCCAATAATTCCCACCCATGAAGCAAGCTACTATAACAACAACACAAATCAATCGCCCTCATGTGAGCACGCGCCAGCTAGTGAGCCTCTTAGCCGGTGAAGACTAGATTTTATTGCGCGTGTGTTGTACTCTAACAATATGCTTAATATTAGTTAGCTCGGGTCACCGAGCTACAGATGATGAAATCTGCTAGTTGTCATTTCAGTTGACAAAGTCAGTCGCAGCGTGGACTAGAAGAAGAGAAGCCTGCTTTCGTCTGTGTGAAGTCAAGGACCCATCGAAGTAGTAAACCTGCCACCGTTGTGATGCGCGTGTGTCGTTCTTAATGTTGCACGGTGCGCCTCGTATGGGTACACTAGAAAAAGTATCGCAATACCCTGCTGTTAAAAACAGCCGATCTTATTAGTACCGATACTTTCAGAATGACGGTGTTTTAATAAGAGCTGTATTTATGAGTTGCGTCGTTGTGCAACAGACACACTTGGACAGATCCACTGCATCGCTGCTTGTTTCGCTGAGAGGCAACTCACCAGAATAGTTTACAGTATAGCTCGTACTTATCTTATTATTATTATTATTATTAAGGATTTTACCTGTTACAAGCAGCAGTTTGACATGTGAGGGTGGAGAGATGTGAACGTGTAGCTAAACCAAATTAAGAGTTTTTCCAGTCCTGGTTGGATATTAAATGAATGAACGCACGATGGTACGATATTTCACTCCTTTTGTTTTATGTTTTGTTTCACACACTCCACAGCCTTGCATCGACATCGTCAACATATGTTGTGTTTGTTTTTATTAATGAAACAAAAAGAAGAAGAATTTTGAGTTGCATGTTCTGTCATATACTTTTTCATTAGTTTTCCAGATGTTTTAGATTTTTGCCATGGTATCATTTCAGTATCGATACCGAGATACTTTACGCAGGTATCGTATTGAAGTCATATTTTTGGTATATTGACGTCACTGACATTCCCAGGAAGTAATCATTTTAACAATCACGCAAAACTCTTCAACCATACCACGCACACACACCCTGCCTTTGTCATTTCTAAGTAGCAATTATTAGAATGCAGTGTTTAAAGATGACTACCCCTCACTGACATGCCAGTGTGTGCATTATCTGAAGTGGTAAGAGCCTAAATGGGGCTTTTTAATTGTTTTATGTAAAAGCTGCTCAATGCATGGTTAAGCAGACGTCACAAGTTTATCCCCTGGGGTTTGCTCTTCTCTCTCTTTCTCTTTCTCCGTCTCTCTCACTTGATGGAGCGGTTTCAGATAACTTCAGACCCACATCACTGCCACCACCTCACCCCTCCCTCCGTCTCTGTTCATCTGTCTTTCTGCGTCTCTCCCCACCCATCTTTGTGGCTCCCTCTCTCTCTTTTCCTTCCCACCTCGTCCTCCTTCCCTCCCTTCCTCCCTACCTCCTCAGTTCCCTCCCACCCGGGCCATCAGGGTAGTGTGAATCCTTTGGTAAACGTCTGTTGCCTTGCAGAGCTTGTCAGTAAAGCCAGAGCTAATTAGCAGAATCACAGAATAATTAGTTTTTCTTCTTGTCGTTTAATTCCCACCACCCTCCATCACCCCATTCCTCTCCTCCCACCTCGCCTTAGTTTTTCTGCTGTCAACAGCCAACACTGTTACTGAGCTATACTGTTGCTGTCTGCATTCCTTTAACTCATATCACTCTCTAAATATCTCACTTTCTCTTGATTTCTTGATCTACATCTCTCTCTGAAGCTCTTGATTTGTCTCTTCCCTTCTCCTCCCTCTGTCTCTTTCTACACCTCACAATGCCTGCCTCAGTTCTACATCTGTCTCCTCTCTCCCCGTGGAGTGTTTTCCCGCCCACACCTTTTTCTCTATTGAGGTTTCTCTTGCTGTTGTTGACTTAAACACATGGCCGAGCTTGTTTTCTCACTCCGTGCCTTCCTCCCACTCTGCTTCCATCTTCCCCTCCCTCCTCTTTCTCTCTCTCTCTCTCCGGCGCACTCTTGTTTCTCCCTATAGCCAGTGTCTGTTTACACATCTATTTCCCCCTCTAGGTTGGCCGACAGTCCACTCCTTCAAAAATGATTTCCCCTATATACCCCTCCCTCCCTCCCTCCTCATGCAGCATCTCTTCATCTCCTCAGGGTGGCTGTTTGCTCCCTTCCTTTATCAACAGCTATCCTTCCACCCACCCTTCACTTGGTTTTCTCCCTCCTTCTTAACCACTCTTCAACTGCTCTTGTTTTGTAGAAATGATAAGGCGGCAGGAGGAAGGGTCTCTGGTCACAACCGCAGTAATTGACTCTTTATGGCTCAGTTTTGTGTGGAGAGCGCTCCGGTTTCGTCTGGCTTAGCAGCCTCACTAGCAGAGCCCCACAACATCGTGTCAGCCAGTTAAGGTGTGCCATTATCTACACAGGTAGACTTTCAAAGAAGCAGTATGTTGGCACACATGAACAGATGGATGTTCTGTGATGAACAATTCTGCGTCTACAATCTGTTCATGCTTCAGGCCTTGCTCTCAGCACACCATTGAATTCATCATAAACACACATACTGTATGTGTTACATGCTACAGTTTTTCATATTTTATCAAACTTAAAATCTGTATTTTATATCAACAATGGAAGTGCGCAATGTAAAGTGGTTCTAGTTTTGATTAACCCACAGACGGTATCACCACACTCTTCAGTTCCTCTCATCTCTACATAGCGTTACTCCATTTTTAGCTCACTGTTTTGGTTATATGGCCCAAAAAATGTACTGTTATGGTTCACTGTCATCAGCAACTTAATTCCTAGCAGTAGGAAGCCATTTGCAGAAACCACAAAAACAAGCTCCGCTCTACCAACCCGTTCCCACTACCAAGCTGCATTTCTTTACACAGTTTAGTCAGTGCTCCTCGGCATCTGACACGGAGCTCATTTAGCTTGCGTATGCGACGCACACACCTGTAACATTACACAGGACGTCCTGAAGGCCGATGTTCGTTTACCATGCAAATCTGAAAGCAAACGCTGACATTTTGTCTCGTGAATCGTGAGTCGTGAGTCGTGCGCTAGTCACGTACTTGGTCAAGTTAATTTCAACGACGCGCTTTTCCTAAACCTAACTAAGTGGTTTTGTTGCCTGAACCTAACTTTCAGTGAAGACGGAAGTTTATTTTGAAAAGACGATGTGCATGTAATGAGGTTTTATTGACACACCGTCAATGAGTCATACAAAACTGACGCTAGAAGGTAGGAAGAGTTTCATAGTTTGAAGCTTATTGCCACTGACCAAGCTGCGTTATTTGCCGCGTTGGTGTGAGAATGTGTTGGATGTACCAACTGTACGCTACCTGCCCAGCCCCAAACAAAGTTAGAAACTAACTGATGAACATAGTGGAGCATTTAGAAGCTAAAAAGACAGAGCTATACTGCCATTTAAAAGTTTGTAATGTCCAACCTCAAAAGCTTTTTTCTTTCAAGTCAGATGGCTTAGAGGACTTTCTATATATTTTTCAATTGTCTGTCATGCTTTTAGGTTGTAGAAAAGTCCTCTTTACAAATAGATGTTATTTTGTATTAAGGGTTTGTTAAAAGTTATGTTTGTTGGAGAACAAAATGCTGTATAATGGTTCTACCAGATTGACAATTGAAAGGGCAGAAAAAAACGGAGATCTCTCTGAGTAACAGTTGAGTAAGAATAGAAGAAATTCTCAGTCATTGGTAAAAGAAATTGGAAGTTTAGCATAAAAATGTGAACAGATTTAGATAGAAACAGGTTCCTGCTTCCGTGTTAAGTCCACTATAATGCTTGTAACAAGCTGGAATATTAACTTGTGTGTTGCCCAAGCAAAGCTTTTCTTAAAACATCACAATAGAAATAGAGGGTTAGTGTCGAGGAATTGGATTACATAATAAAAAAGATGAACATACTATGGATCTATCTATTTAAGATAAACAACTGCAAACGGTTACCCAATATAATTTCATCGTTATGAGAGACAATTTGCACCGCCCAACAATATGCATTAATCAACCACACAAACCCGACTCAACCCACAAACTTTATGCATCATAGTGGCACAATTTTCAGAGACAAGAGAGTTCGTTGGTTGTCTTTCAAACTCCGTTTTAGTTTTGATCATTTTTACAATATTGCATGTTGCTATTGTCACAGTTAGAGTTCAATGACGTTGCCGTCTGGTCACCATCCCATCACAGTCATGGAAAAAGAAGGTACTGCTGGGCTAGCGCTGCAGATGTATAACAGGGAACACAGTGGATACTAGCTTTAAAGATTATTGAAACAATATATTAGCTTTCAGCATCTTCAGTCGACACAGACACACTACAGACACACACCATCACATAGCCCTTTTGTTCAGTCTACAACTGTACACCTCTCTCTCGCTCTTTCTCTCTCCCTGTCCATCTGTTCTGCTGAGTCGTGCGATCAGAAGAGGGTCTATACATCACCTCTCCACCTCCCTTGGGACAACGCAGTGGAGGAGGGGAGAGAAAAGGAATGGGGGAAAGATGGGCCTGGTGTTTCTCTCTCTCTCTCTCTCTCTCTCTCTCTCTCACTCACTCTCACTCTCTCACACACACACACACGCACGCACGCACACACACACACACCCGCACACACTAGCAGCAGCAGCTGTTAGCAATGACAGCAAATTGTTTTTCCTGCACCTATTTGTGGTACTCTCCTGATTGGAAGGTCCTTTCTCTGTCTGTGTGCAAGCACAGTCACATCCATGCACACATGTTTCTGTCTGTATGCACGTGTGTGAGTTGGATTAGCGTTTTAGCTGGATTAGGAAGAGACCAACACTTTCCATTTCCTACTTTTTTGAGAACAGGCTGTTATCCAACGACTGATCGACACACACTCATAAAGGGTCACATTGACGGAGAGAGAGAGAGAGAGAGAGAGAAAGTGAGAGACGAGGAAAGCAATAGAGAGGAACTGTGTGTGTGTGTGTGTGTGTGTGTGTGTGTGTGTGTGTGTGTGTGTGTGTGTGTGTGTGTGTGTGTGTGAGAGATTGATAGAGGGAGGGAGGGGTATCGCCAAACAAGCAGAGCAAAAGAGACAAACAGAGTGAAATGGAGAGAATTTGGAGAAACACACAGTAATGCACCGAATGTAGGAGGGAGGGAGGCAGACCGAGAGAGAGATGAGTAGAATGCAATAATGTGATAAAGCAGCTGAGGAATGGAGGTTTTTCTACACTCTGACGCTTTTAGTCCCATTTCTACTTTTTACGGCAGATTTCATCATATTACCAAAGGCCATTTTGGCTCTATTGTGGATAATAGGCTGCTGTGGAATTATTGCAGATGCTGGCTTAGATAATGGTCATTCTCTCTCTCGCTCTGTCCCCCCTGCTTTAGAGAGGGAGAGGTAAGGCAGAGGAGGTAGAGGAGGAGAGAGATTAATGGCATACAAAGATGGGCCGAGTCGAGGGCGATGGAGATAGCTGAAGGAGCAGCGCATAGAAAGGCAGCTAAATGTGCAAGACAAAAGGAAGTAAGGATAGCTTGTGCACTCTAGATAACATTTTCTGTGCGTGCGCTGACTGATTTGTGAATGTTTCCTTCTAATACAATAAGTGGACACAAACATTTTATTTATTCCTCATTATATCTCTTCGAATATCCAGCAGATGTATTCCTGAAGGCCTACAGTATGTTTAAAAACAACAACCATAGGGTGTATATGTATATATATATATATATATATATATATATATATATATATATATATATATATATATATGCACACACAGACATACAGTATATAGAGTGTATGTAAGCCCACTGCTACACTGGACTATCTCACTGGAATATGGCAGGATGGAGGGAAAGGGGGGGTGGAGAAATCAAGATGGAGGTAGGGCGAAGAGGATGGAAGCGGAAAGCAGTAGGTTGATGTGAAGACGAGAGGAGAGGGGGGAGGGAAAAGGGGGGACGGGGGGGGGCGCCTGAAGAAACGCAGAAAGAGAGAGATGGAGAGACTGAGGAGGCATGGGGATGGAGG
Organism: Ophiodon elongatus; assembly: GCA_016806645.1. NCBI lineage: Eukaryota > Metazoa > Chordata > Actinopteri > Perciformes > Hexagrammidae > Ophiodon > Ophiodon elongatus. The sequence continues at coordinate 1,709,812 of JACSYO010000912.1, read as the reverse complement.
GAAGGAAAGGGGGGAGCCTATTGCCCCGAGACTACGGCAGAGGGAGAAGAAAAGAGTGAAAAGAGAGGGAGAGAGCAAAAGAGTGATAGCCTTACAGCAGCACCTAATGGCTTCTCTGGAGAGAGGGAGGGAGTGAAGAGGAGGAGAAGGCATAATGAGGGTGCTATGACAGAGGCAGAGATAGATTTAGAGAGGTAGATGAGGAGGGAGAGACAAAGAGAGGTGGAGGTTATACGGCCATTCGGTAAAGATGGAGTCAAAGAAACCAGGAGGAGAGAGTGAAATAGAGGAAAGCGGTAAATGGTGAAAGGGAGGGAGGGAGGGGAGGAGACGAAGGAGCAGAATGATAGCAGCCGAGGCAGGGACGGATCCAGACGTTAAGTGAGCTATAGCGGGAATAAAGATGGATGAGCGTAGATGTTGAAAAACAAATGTGAAACAGGTAAAACAAATGAAAGGGGGGGGGGGGACAAGAGGAGGAGAAATAGAGAGAGAAGCGCTGTTGGCCGATTGAAGCGGGTGAACAAAGAAGGGAGGAATAAATGGAAGATGGATGGAGTCAAAGGGTGGACAGAGAACAAGGAAGGAAGGGCGGTGGAGTGGCTAGATGGAGGGATCTGAAAAGAGGAAGGGTGTAAGGGAGGGATGTGAGAAAAAATAGAGACGACTGAGAATTGAATGAGAGATGGAGGATGGATAGAGTGAGAGCAAAAAGGAAGACAGGAGCACAGAGCGTGTGGTGAGACAGTGAAGGAGGACATGGAGGAGGAGGTTAATCAGAAAGATGGAGGATGGCTGGATGAATGAAAAGGCAGTTTACTGTCATGAGAGAGGGAGAGAGGGAGGTATGGATGTGTGAAACTTATCTTTACCTCCATTAAGAGCGGTGTTATAGCACTGATCACAGCTGTGAATAATTCAAACCCTCTAGTTGGGATTTCTCTCTGGGAAGAGACCGATTGTGATAGCCTCACATACACAGTCGCACACAACAGGACACACTCACCTCAGTGTTTGACTTCTTCTCGCTCTCTGTTGCTACCTCCAGCTACAAGCTTTGTACATTACCCACAATACACATATCGATGTGTGCACGTACGCACGAGTGGTAATAAAGCAGGTTGTGATATGAAAGCGTTCATGACTAGAGAGTGATGGAGAGAGAAAGAGAAAAGAGAAAGAGCAGTCCACCTGCTGTGGCTCCATGTTGTCACTCAGACGTACCATTTTCAGCCGCCATGATTAGATTACACACACAAACACACACACACACACACACACACATACACACAAACACACATACACACACACACACACATACACACACACGCGCGCACAAACATACTATTCTCCCATTTTTAAATACAGGCATTTACATCCCTCACACATCTCTCCCAGACATGTCCTCTCGCCCATGTGCGCACGTGTGTCTTTAAGGTCTCCATGGCGACCGTTTCCAAGGTGATTTACTATAGCACCTGGTCCCTCTCAGGGTGGTACACTTGTCTGCTCGCCACAATCACTCCCCGGCCACCAATGATCTCATCCCTTTGCTCGGCTCACACTCCCGCCTCCTCGCTCGTTGTCATGAGCATGATTTACTCCCGTCGTCTGTCCTCTAACCGCTCGTCATATTCCACTGTCTGCGGCCGTTTATCCCCCTCGGTAATAACATTCATAAGAGGGAAATCATGTGGAGCTAAGAGCAAAGAAACTCTTTAGAACAGCGTTTTTAACTGCTTCACTATAAGTCCAAACAAACAGCAGTGAGAAGGTGGGCTGAAACAAAATGCAATGATTAGTTTTAGGAATTAGATTAGGACATTTAAATAATAAATCCTCTTTTAAGTCCAGAATATAGAACAATTCACAAAGAATATATTGCGACCACTGATAGCACCATGAATTTCGCTTCATTTGTGACCGCTATCTGCCCGTCTCGAGGTGTGATTCACAAAAGATGTTGTGCTCCTGATATTACGGCGTTAACGGGCCCATAAAGTTGTGCAGCTGTATTTTGCCCTCGTGATTACAAAATCTCTGTTTGTCTTATTTGCACGGGCCTAGCGGCAGCAAAAGCTACACTCTTTTTGTGAACTGACCCTCAGACTCTATAACCATATTATACTTGGACACAGTGGTGCTTTGAGCTGAATGCTAACATTGTAAACATGCAACTCACATGCAGATGTTTAGCAGGTGTATTGCTTCCCATGTACACCATCTTAGTGTTGTGTGTTAGCATGATAACACTTGCTAATTAGCACTAAACAAAGTAATGGGATTTAGTTTTACCGGTAGTTCTTCATGTTCATAAAGATATTCAACAAATTAAAATTTTTAAATCAGGGACTATCAAGGGATAAACGTTGCAAATTAGTTTTGTGTCACTAGCCTATAGAGTGAATATTAAATGCGTACTATATCTGTAACCATAAAGACAAACATGGATAACACGTTTTTGTTTGGGTAAATTGTAATTTAAGGAATGTCATGCCGCATGATGGCGAACCAGCACAAACTGACATTCCAGGCTCTGCTGTCAGTGGGTGGCATCCTGTGTATGTAGAGAAATGCCTTGTTAAGAGTTACTGTTGAGCACAGTGCCGCCACACAGCTACAGGGATTCATTTACTTAAATTGATCCCCTCCTGCATGCCTACATGCATTTCACAGCATCCCTGCATGACAACATGTTCGTTCAGTTATGGTTAAAGGATGATCCCGAGAAAACCTGTTAACCCAGTCCATTGTTTTAGCGAAGTAAGGGGTTATGTGTATTACCCTTTAAATCGTGTGTGTGTGTGTGTGTGTGTGTGTGTGTGTGTGTGTGTGTGTGTGTGTGTGTGTGTGTGAGACATTCAGAAATAGGCCAGTTAGGGTTTAGAGCAGAGAGATGTTAAGAGATTAAACAGACCTCTGTGGGGAGCAAGACTCCTCTCCAGCAGTTTAAATATAACTCTCTTCAGGGACAAACTGAGTAAGTGTGTGTGTGTGTATGTGTGTGTTTGAGGGGGGTGGGGTTGTGGGCGGGTGGATGTGTTTGACACAACTGGTGGCTAAGAATCAAACCACTGGCTTTTTACTAGCAGTTATCCTTGTTATTGTGTGTGTGTGTGTGTGTGTGTGTGTGTGTGTGTGTGTGTGTGTGTGTGTCAAAGTGATGTCTTCTTTACCTTTGGCGCTGGGGGGATAGTTTGATACTATGAGGTCTGGCTCCACCATCTGCTCGGGGTTAGTGTGTGTATGTGTTTAGTATGTACATGTGTCGTTATGGTTGTGTGTCAGGTGCTGCATACTTATGTTTTAGCCATGCGCTCTAATACACAACACATGTTTGTTTGTTTTCTTCGTTACAAATACTTTATGCTTCAACTTCACATCTCCCATGTTCAGCACAGACAAACTGAGGACATATGCTGAACATATGCTGAAACGACGGGACATTTGTTATTTGTTTTGTTGAGTTGTGTACTTTCAAAAATATTTACAACAATGTTCAAAACCCGGTGAAATCTATAATTTTATTCAGGGTAACTGTGTTTCATTTAGGCGCCTGTCAATGGCGTCATATGTCCTTTGCTCCCTCAAGTTGCTCTAACTTCTGGATAAAATGTCAGAGAGTGAAGGAAGTCTCCGAGCAACTCTTGTTTACTGTTGAATTGAATTGAGTTTGCCACACACCGCGAGCTACCGTAGCTGTCGACTCATCTAATGTAACGTTACATTAGATGCAAATTACATTAGCTAACGTTACTTGCATTAGGTAATGTTAATTAAATCTGTTACCTGTGGCTATTTAATTAGAATGCAATGACATAACAAGAATAAACTTGTGACTTAAATTGAATTGAACTTCAATACGTCAGATTAATTCACAATGAAGACAACAATCTCCCATGATCTAACACTGCTTCGCAACGTCATCAAAGTCCATCTTTTGTTATTGCTTTAATTAGGGCTGCACAATTAATCGAATATGAATCGATATTAAATCAATATTATTCTGAAACAATGGCATGAGAGTCTATGGAGCTGGTCAGAGCTGGCCAAAGCTATGCTATGATTGGCCAGTCTGCTTTTGAGGGGCGGGACTTGGCAAAGGATTTTGTCCTGCAAGTTACAAAACTGATAGCCTGATAGTGATACACACACACAGACACGCACATTGTACGCATTGTCCTGGTCATCTGGAGGGCATCAAGTAGTGGATTAGTTAGCTCTGCTAGCAGCCCATCTCTATTCTGTTAGTTATTAACATACAATGAGGAGCAGGTTGAGTGTGTTGCTTAAGGAGACTTGACTGTAGCTCTTGATGGTGCACTGACACAAAATCACAATTTCCATGTGATTGTCGTCTCTTGAGTACTGCACATGGGTTATAAATAGCAGACACTTGTACGTCACTGCTAACACAGCTTTAACTGTGATAGCTTACAAATCTATTAGAAATCACACATTCTTTGAAATGTAGATGTTGCATGTTTTTTAATGTGTAGAATGTTATTTGCATAGTCATAGTAATTTTCACGGATGTCATAAAGGACAACTTTGTGTAAAGTGGCTGCTTTGTATTGTTGAGTATTGTACTATAGATTGTGTATTATATCATCTACAATACTGTAGAGTAGCTTACCCCTCCATGCATTGACAAATATAACCATGACAGCCTTTATGTTCGTCTTTTTATTCATCCTACATACATCAATACTTGTAATGTATACATGTATTGATTCAGGCTGGATGTCAATGCTGAAACTCCATTCCAGCTCACACTTTCTTCGAGGCGAGCCGTCCGTACTACCAGTGTCTTTTACAGCATTTTGATTTGCATATTTCTACAGACGTCACCAGCAGGGTCAGAGTACAAGGTCAACCAGTGTGAAGCTCAAGGACATTCAGACATTGACGAGTGCTAGCTGTGAAAGAGATGTGAACCTGTGACCTTCAAGCTTTAGCTCACTCCAGGCATCTGTACCACAAACCATCAGCTGCTGCAACATGCAGCGTTGCTTCCAAATGCAGAATCCCCAAAAAGTAACACAGGCAGATGTACTTCCTGTTCATTTTCTCGGTCTGATGGCAGCCATAGTCTGCGTAAGAGTCTAATGAAGCATCCCCTCATCCATCCAGCCCTCACTCTCTGTTTCCTCTCTGCTCTCCTCCTCTTCACACTCCCTCCCTTCCTTCTCTTACACAAGTGGGTGACAGATGTGAGCCACTCTGGAGAGCACACAGACACCCAGCACTCTGCTGCCAGGCGCCGCTGCTCTTATAGGTTGTGTGTGCATGTGTGTATGTGCGTGTCTGTGTGTGTGTGTGTGTGTGTGTGTGTGTGTGTGTGTTTACGCATGATGTGCAGTTGTGTTTCACTGAAAGTCTTTATGCATGAACTGTAAGGCATCGTGTAGTGCTGTAGTAGTCTGTCCATCTGTGTTTGTCTTTGGTTTTTCAATGTAGTTGCATGTACTGTATTTTATATGTGTGTGTCAGGCTGCACATTGCTCAGTGTGTGTGTGTGTTTTCATAGTATCAAGTGGCAGCCTTAAATCTAGCCGCTGTCTGGTGACCATGGGATCAGGTGATTTAATCCTGACTGGAGATACACCTTTAAACACACAAACACACACATAGAATAAAGTAGACACTCATTTCTGCTCCCTGAGACGTAGGAATGAAATGGACAACCTCTCACACTATCTCTACCCCCACCCGCTCACTTACACACATGCACACACACATTTCCGCTCACTTCACGTGTAATGTAATCACCTGGGCTCTCCATGCTTCCTAACTCAATAACGCTGACAGCCTCCACCACACACACATGCGCGCGCACACACACACACACACACACACACACACAAACAAGCACACACACACACACACACACACACACACACACACACACACACATATGTCCTCCGGAACAACCTGTGATACATTCACCTCTCCTTTAATTTTCTCCGCTCTGATCCTTCCTGCTTCAAACTGATCTATTTGCAATTTGTCGTAGCTGATGCAGTTTCAAACTCTGTTCCTCTGTTCCTCCAGTAGTCAGGAGCAAACCACTGAGTCTCATTAGCTGCTGACCCATTTCTGTTGAAGAGCATGGAACTCGGGACTGACTCGAGCCAGTCTAAGATGCCAGAATGAAGCGTCTGGAGGGCGGACGGAGAAACAGAGGCAAAGACAGACGCTGCTGTCGATGCTCTTTGTTACATTATTCAACAACACCCATGAGTTAGGACGGAGAGGACAGAGAGAATGAAAGATGCACTGATAAACCCAGAAAGAATAGGTTGAAAGCCAAAGTAAAATTGGAGGATAAATGTGAGTGTGTTTGTGGAGGGTGACCAGGCGCGGCGGCCATAACCGCTCCTCCGAGCGCCATCTGCTCCTCGCCGCAGCAACTGTTGCCAGGGTACCTGCTCTCCTCCCCTCTAGTCCACCTTTCACTCCTCCTCTTTTGGCTCGTCACCTCCTCGTTTCCTCCTGTTTTTTCTCCCAAAGCAAGATCTTCTCTCCTTTTATCCCTCTTCTTTTTCAAATTCTGCCTTCCCTCTTTCCTCACACATGTTCTTTTCTTTTCCCTTCAATTAATTTGAGGATACCTGCTTTCTATTCAATAAGCTTTATTGGCGTGACATTCAATTCAGTGTACATTAGCAACGCTTCAGCAAATTACTAATAGCACTGAAGTACTAGTGATTCTACTGCCAATTCATCAGCTCTTTTTCATCCTTTCCCTCATCTGCTTCTCTCTTTTGCATGCCTTTATTTAACTATATACATGCTTTAGTTTTAGTAATGTCTTCAGCTATAACTGCTAATCTGCTACTACACTGCAACATACACACACACCACCTCCACCAAGATCTTTAATTCTCTCATACTTTCCCCCTCCTCCTTCCTTTGAAATCCATCTCTCTTCCGTTCCTTCGTTCCCTAGCAATTGTGCGGACATGACTCAGGGCCCCCTGTCTACAGAGAGGAAGAGAGAGAACCAGAGAAAGAGGGGAGAAAGGAGTTTGATGGTGGGGTGTTTAGAGAGAAGGGAAGAAAAGAGTGAGTGGGGGAGAGGGAGAGATCGTAGATCAGAACCGTCATGATTGAGCCATCTGCTGAGAGGAGGCCAGTGAGACTCAAACACACACACACACACACACACACACACACACACACACACAAACGCATGCTTAAAGATCACCACTGCCACCCGTTGGTCATTTTCTGACACTACGCCGCCTCTTTCCCGTCTGCTCCTTTCTTCCATCGTCTCACTGCCCCGCTGCCATCCGGTAAGAACATGCCAACCGGAGATGAGACACGTAGCTCTGAACATCGATCAGTCTGGTCTGGATGTCTGGTGAGCCGGTCTTAAGCAGCCGATTCTGTTTGCTCCACGGGGTTTTTTGTGCTCTAATATATGAGGTTTATCTCCACCTAACTCCTTTCTAAGAAAAGCGGAGCCTCAGTACGGATTATGAGGCTTTGGCTCTTTCAAAACATATTGAGTATAGTGATGTGTTACAGACTCTTGCCAATGCTACAATGCGCTGCTGTAATCCTGCTTTTGCTGTTTCATTCTTGTTCATTCTTGCCCCGCAGTTAAATGTGATTTGTTGTACACTGTCTGTTCCTCTGTGTGGCTGTGTATGTTGTTGCATTTTTATATGTGCAAACACTCTTTACTGGCCTGAATTGTTCCTTCTTTTCCTCTTTTACTGCCGGCGGGCCTAAACGATGTCCAGTCTCGTTCAGCTGTCTAACCTTTAATAGATTCATAAACGCTCCCCTCCCATTGGCCAGAGCAGGCCATTTCATCCTATTAGAGATTAGCATACGGCTGAGTGGAGGAGGAAGTGCTCTTTATATGCTAATGAGAAGATAATGTATGCAGGCACGACCAACCAATGCCCCATTGGGAGGACTCAGGGTGGCCCGACGAGCTGAATCTTGAGGCAGTCCTGTCTTTATCTTGTATTTCACTCTCATTCACAGACAACTGGATTGTGTTTTTGTGAGTTATCATACAGCATAATGGCTCACTACGGTTTTATGCCCAAATCAGACTGTGCAAAGGTGTCACTGTGAATGGCAACAACGCTGGGAGTTTACTGTATATGCATTTTCTCTGTACCTGATCTCATTGTGAGACATTCACTTGTGATAAAGAGCAGTAACAAAGGCACTGAAGAAGAGGTTTGAATAGTTTGAAATGGCTTTGTTAGGGGCAAAAAAGCTCATTCAGCCCTTTTTGTTTGGTTTTAGCCTTTGAGTTTTACAAACATTTAAGTAGACTTTAAAGCAATAATTCACCAGTTTGGGAAACACACTTGTTTGCTTTCCTGTTGAAAGATAAATGAGAAAATCAATACCACTAATGGAAATAAGAGTGGTGTAAATCTTCTCACATAACTCTTGGCAAGAAATCAAATTAGTGTATACTATAACTATTCCTTTGACTTGCTTGCTTGATAAGTGATTGATTGTCAGCAGTCCATCTGAACAGCGGCCCCCTCTTCTCTGTCTCTACAGGAACAAGGTGTGGTCGGAATGTCACGACCACCGGGCGCCATCCCGCCTCCTCACCCTGCTGGGGGCGTGGCCTCAGGGGTAGGCCCCAACCAGGGGTCAGGACCACCTCCGGGCTACGTGGGCAACCAGCAGCAAGCGGCCATGATGAAACAGATGATGGCGATTGAGCAGGAGAAGAGGGCGCAGATGCAAATGATGGAGCAGCAGAAACAGCAGCTCTTCAGAGAGCAGAGACAACAGCAACAGCAGCAACTACTGGCCGAGCAGGTGAGTTTCTTTAAATCCGTATCGGTAGTGTGATGGTGTGGTGATCAAACAAAATGGCTAGGCCTGTGTAATTCATCTGTCATGCTTTCAATTCTAATTTTGATTGTTCATACACTCCTGTATATGTGTCTGTGTCTGCAGCTCTAACAAGAGCAGCTCATCCTCTCCTCTTCCTTACTGTTGTCTGGTTGCATGTATAATTACCCTCAACCAGCCCCCTCTTCACCACTTCCTTTTCATCTCTGCTGTCTGTGTGTGTGTGTGTGTGTGTGTGTGTGTGTGTGTGTGTGTGTGTGTGTGTGTGTGTGTGTGTGTGTGTGTGTGCCACATGCCGCCTGCTGTGATAATGTGGTGTTTTCTTTTTATTTCTCTCTCTGTGAGGGAATCAAGTGTTAAAGAGTTTTGAACTCTGGAGTCACCACCCACTATGTTGGTTTTAATTGGATCTGCAAAAACATACACAGACACACAAATATATGAGTCAGAAAGAAAACGCGTCCTGCTGGGGTTTAGTGTACGTTGCTAAATGAATATCATACCTTTTATTTAAATGAGCAACACCTTCTGCTTTCCAGGCACACATTCAGTAGCTGCTTTTTATGCTGCAAGGACCCAGACAATTATGTTTTTCCATTTAATTTGCTATATCTGCACCACAACTATGGCTACGATAGAGCATCAGGGCTGTTTCTCAGTTTCATTATTATTTGTGTAAGAGAGTAGAGAGGTTGGTCCCTGTATTCATACTTGTCGATGAACGATTCTCGATCAGAATGTAATGAAAGTTGTGACTCTGAGAGCGTACGTTTTGGATCCACACTCAGGACACAATGTTAAGGTGAAAGAAGGACAAAAAAAGAAATTTAATATGGAGAAATTAAGGCTTTGCACCCTCCAGTCAAAAGTATTTGATGACAAGCAAATATGTTTGCCCCCAATGAACCTCTAGTGAGCAAAAACCCGGTTTTGTTATACACTAGCTCTGGAGCTAAGACTTCAGTATGCATTTTTTATCATGTTCATAAAATCTGTTTTGTTGAACTGTTCTTTCCGTGTGACCCTTTTTCTTGTCTGTATCCTATAATGATACCAAATCCTGAATTCATGAAGTAAATATGAAGGCATGTAACCTACACTCTTAACAATTGTTTGTCCGTGTGTGTGTGTGTGTGTGTGTGTGTAGCTCCAACAGCAGCAGCATCTCCCCAGACAGATGGGGCAAGGCCAGAGGAATCCATACCCCCAAGTCAATCAGTACCAAGGTAAGACACAACACATGTATCCATTTTGTCTGCGCAACAAAGCACACAAGTTGTGAAAAAACCAAAGAATGGGCAGCTCCCTAATAGATTTTCCAATAAACACAGCAATACCTGACGTAAATTCTTCAGGATTTTGTTGATGGTCGCATTAGGAAATGCATTTTTTTGTAAATCAGTTTTTAGTTCTTTACAGAACATCCTGATGGTTACACAAACAAATAGCACACGCACACTTGGTCTGCAACGAGTATGGTATACATGGTTGAGAGCCAAGACATTTAGACGTTTAACAGATTTTACAGTTCACACTCTGACATATTCAGGAACAGACACTTAAAAACATGTATGCAAACAGCCGCGCTGACTGAGAATCACCCCGAAACCAAACCTCGTCCTCGCTGTCTGTCAGATACATCAGTTGGCGCTCAGATGCTCTTCAGCCTTTTCCTCTCTCTCTCTCTCTCTCTCTCCTCTTTCTCGCTCCCTCCGAAAAAGAAAAAAAAATAGAATATTCGTGCTCTGCCTGTTACCAAGGCAACTTGTCTGTCCTGGATCCCCCAGAGTTCCGGTGAAGTCAGAGAGATGGATGAGAGGAGGGAAGTGGGAGAGGGAGAAAGGGGGAGAAAGTGGGAGGCTGGCAACATGAGGAATAGGTAGATGATACGGTAGGTAGAAGGAGAGATTGGGAAGAGAAAGAAAGAGAGAGAGGAAGATGAGTGGGTGAGAGGATGATAGAGAGATGAAGAGAAATACAGCAAGCGAGAAGGAGAGTCAAGTCGAAAGCCATTTATAGCCATGAGAGTCTGTCTGCAAGTCTAGGAGATAATATGGAGAGGAAGAGGGGGCTTCAGCATGAAACTCTGGCCTACAAATATATCAGGTAGTTCAGCTATCCAGCAGCGTGTCAGTGATTTTAAAAGCAATGATTGCGCTAGCATCACCTGCAATCAGATCTCAATCATAATCACTATACTTATTTATATTAACATAAAGTGATATGTGGAATTGATGTGGCTATTGTGTACTTACTTGCGAGTCTGGAGTGTGATCCTCTTCGTTCTGACCCCTCTGTTACTGTTCCAGTCCAAACTGTGAGGTGAGGGATTAGTGGAATGATGTCAAAAGTGGGTTTATTAGAGGATTTAGAGCCATTTCCAAGCTAGCAGACTCCCTCAGCTCTGCCACTACCCAGGCTCTGAAAGGAAAAACATGTGGAAGTGAGATACTGGCTGTGTTAAGTTTTATTTTAACGTAGTAGGATTTGAACTAAATTGGGAGGGAAAAATGTTTCTTTAGAGTAAACAGGTTGTCACAAAACATAAATCTTTGCCTCAGCACTGACTTATCAGTCTTACGTGCTATTTGGTGGTTTAAGTGGATCTAGTATACAGGCTGCAAAGCTGTTTTATGGAAGTCCAAGCTCCTTTGTGATTTCTGCATCCATATGCCTGTTTTACTCTTTCCCAACTCCATTGTCTCTGTTATCTGGTTTTAACTCCTCCGGTTCTTCTCTCCTAGGTCCTCCTCAGGATCTGGCGTCCAGAAGCCAGGCTCTCCAGAACATTCGGGCCGCCCGTCTCCTACAACAGCAGCAGCAGAACCAGCAGCAGATGGTCCAGATGAGCTCTGTTCAGGGACAGGGGGGCTCTGTGGGACCCCAAACTGACATGGGCTTACCCTACGGCAACCAGGGGTCCAACCAGGGTTCCCTGTATGGGCTCAACCCCTCCATGAGCCAAATGATCCACCAGCAGCAGCACCAGAGCCAAAGTGTCCAAGCCTCCATGGGTCTTCCACCACAGCACAACCCCGCCGGAGGGCCGCCCCGGCAGGCAGGTGCAGGTCCTGGGGTCGGAGGTATGCCTGGAGGCCCCGGAGGTGGTGGAGCTGGTGGGTACGGAGCACAGGGGATGTTAATGAACTCCATGACCCAGCAACCCCTCAAAGGCCCTGCCATTGCCAAAGCCCAAGCACAGAGACTGCAAAGCATGCTGGGAGCAGGAGGAGGAGGCGGGGCAATGGCGGCGGGTGGCTGGCCGCAGCAGCAAGGACAGAGTTTGCAGGCCATGGGTGGAGGAATCGGAAGGACTACAGGGGGAGGGGGAGGAGACATGGTGGGGTTCAGCTCCACGCAGGGTTATGGGATGCAGCCGGGTCAACCCCCGCGCATGGCCAAGCAACACTTTCAGGGTCCGGGCCAGGGTATGAGCCAGGGAATGGACCCCAGAGTGGGAAACCCAGCGGCCGGTATGGCAGGCCCAATGATGGGCCCTCACATGGGCGGTCAGCCCAGGACCAACCAGCCCCGGCCCATGGTCTTGAACCAGGGAATGAACCAGGGGATGATGGGCCAGGGGATGACTGGGATGGGGGGATTCGGGCCGGGCCCTGGGGGGCCTGGAATAGGTGCAGGGGGAGGAGGAGGTGGACCCTATGGACCAGGGGGAGTCGGGGTTGGAGGTCAGCCACCAGGCTACCAGAGGACAGCCAATCAGGACATGTCATCCTATGGATATGGGGGCGGGCCCTCAGGGGGAGGAGCCTTTGGATTGGGCGATGGTTCAGGGGCGGAGCTGGACTCAAGTGATGGTTGGATGGAGGAGTTCTTCCCGACCCAATAGCCAACGGGGAAACTGGAGATGAGTTTTTACTGGATGAACTAAACATTAAAGTAGGACAAATGTTAAAACCTGAGAAAGTAAAACAAAAAGGATGACATGATATGGACTGGCATGTTTTTGTTTTGTAAAACATGAGCAAGGTTATAAATGAGTTCTTGTGTTATGTTTTGTGTGTGTGTGTGATGGAGGGAGTGATCATTATGTCTCGTGCATATAAATGAAAACCCAATATAGAGATTAAGAGGTGTGTTTCATTAGTTTCCCTTTTTTCTCAACGGAATGAATTTTTCTCATGTTCAAGTGTTTGAAAGCGAGCCCCGTTTACACAGCAGCGCTTTGAGCCTGAGCTTCAGCAGGGACTGATTGAACACCGCAGACTGATGAAGGGAAGGAAGACTTGTTCTCAAGACAGCAATTTATTTGTGTTTGTGTTTGTGTGCTTGTGCCACCCAGCTCAGTGCTTCAGATCTCTCAACTATGTGAGGAGCTGAAGGGAGGAGAAAGCACTCTCAGCGCTCCCATTTCCTCTCTCAGATTTGTGCCCCCCCCCATATCCATAACACACACGCACGCACAAATCTGTCGCCTTCGCGCTCCCTTCACTTGATCTCTCTCTCTCCCTCTCATCCTGCTTCCCTCTCTCCTCCCGTCTTTCCCACCCTCTCTCCAGAGACTCGTTCCTCGCTCTCAACACTCCTTTCTCTGTTTAAATTCTGAACATCACAACAGAACAAATGATGTTCCTCTACTGTGCCACACAAGCGCACTCCGCCCTCCAGTGCTTTTGCTAGGCAACCGACCTGGGTGGTGTTTTTTTGGGGGGGGGGGGGTAATTTCCTGTGCATGGCTGTGGATGGCGGGTATTCATGTGGAGAAAGAAAAATACAGTGGAAAGCAGAGAAAGAGGGAGAGAATAGGCAGCTAAAGCAAGCACTTGGACTCAAAAGCTCATGCACACACACACACACACACACACACACACACACATATACAAACAGACAAATAAGCATCAGCCTGGGAGGGTGAGCGAAAGAGTGAGAGACAGCTAACGGAGCTAATATTACATTAAACCCTCTGCCTGTGTGACACAAACCACATCACATGCGTCAGGCTGACACAAAGCAAAACGATTGCTGGGCACTGAATGTATTCAAGCACCACAAGTGACTTCTTCTTTTTAAGAAAAAAAAAAAAAAAACAGCTCATTGAAAGCCCACCCACACGTTTTGTTTGTTGCTGTGTTTTATCTCCAACAATGATGCTGGTTGTGTCTTTGTCAATTAAAAGTAAAAAGAAAAACAGAAAAAGGAAAAAAAAGTTAGCCTTCTTTTAGTTTGTGTTGTCTTTTGAAAATTTGTTTGTCCTCCCGTCTCGCAGCACAACCTTCCCTCCCATTGTGACACAGCTGGTTGTCAATCACCGTAGCCCTGCTTTACATCGTGGCTTCTCCTGCAGCTGTAAAACGCCCTCGCTCCAAACTAGAACGTAATTGTGCTACTGTAACACTACTGTGAAGAAATACGAGTTCTCCCCTTCCAGCGCTTTACTAGGAAAATGAACCACTGCTACGCCTTGAGTTTGTTTTGTAGACAGTAGAGAAACTTCAGACAGCTGATTGGGTCTAAAGGGTGACGACGGTTAGCACCAGTTAGCATCAAAACAATCAGTATTATCACTGAAGTCAGTGTCTCCCCTTCTTTGAGCTTACTTCAGTAAACTGTAGGCTTCAGGCCTGATAGATTTCATTCATCAACAACAAGCTGTCCTCTCTTCTGCCCTAATGGTTGCGTAGTAAATATGTGTTTTAATACAGTAGTCGTCGGTAAGACAACACCTTACTTCTCTAACTGTTTTGTAATCTCGGTTAAAAGATGAGTGAACGCGTGTTTGTACTTGCATTACTTTGTATTTAGCTCATCAGAGTGAAAGTTTGGAGGATGATGCTGTAATCAACAAACCAAAAAGCCTTCTTCTCTGTAAACTAACTCCTTGCCATCAAAACATTTGTTCTCATGGTCGTTGATGTTGTATAATCCAACCCTTTAAATACAAACTTTAACCACCCCGCCCATCGTCCTGTCAGCTTTGCTGCATTTGGTAGCACCCACGAGTTTTGTCATGTTTGGGGAGCAGAAGTCCTCCGTCTCACTGTGTGGAGTCCGTAGGTCAACAGCAGGCAGACGTTTAAGGGATGTAGCATTCCCCAGTTTTATCAGGGGGAGAGGGTGAAATACATAAAAACTCTGTGTCAGTGTCTAGATAAGCTCTTGGATTGTTTGAGCCTTCCTTGTGCAGGAAATGCAGTCGAGCTCTCGCCGCTTCAATGGCTCCACTTCTCACGCTTCCAAAACTTTGATACCGCTCCAGTGCTCCAGGCAGGCTCAAACTATATTTCAGTGATGCACCAGTGAAATGGAGGCGGTGTGGAGAGGAAAACACCTGAGGTTTACCTCTCCACACTGGAGGCAGGAAGGTAGGGAAACACTTTTGGGTCAGTGTTAAGGTCACAGCCTTTGTGACCTTTTTGTCTTCAAAGTAGGGTTCATGATATGGTTTGAAAGCCCTTCAGGAAGAGAAAAGAAGCTTCCTCCAAATATCATTATGTACCGGGACCAAGTCTGTAGACAACATTTTAACAAAAATTGTTGTTGTTGATGTTCTTTGTTTTATTTTATTTGTTTTTTTTACTGGTGCTGACATATATGTGATTATGAGAAAAAGTATATAAAAGATAATGGCTATTTGTAAATATGTTTTTACAGGTTTAAATACATCAGATAATACAGTCTCTACTCTGTAAAGAATTTACTGTTTGTTGAAAAATAGAGAAGTATTTTTATTTTGAAGTTTTTTGGTTTCACGTTTAACCCATCTGAGCTATGCCATTGCACTTCAGACAATGTCTTACTACTAATTTGTATTGTAAACCTCCTCTCTTTTTTGGAATTTTTTTCATTTTGTTTTTTCTAGTTTGAGATTTGACTCTGTTCTAAAGCAGTGCTTATTTCTTTTTATCCTGTACAGAATTCTGAAATGTTAACAAAAGAGAATTACAAAAGACCTTTTTTTTCTTTGTTTTTCAAAAAGATACAATAAAGAGAGACTGTTCTCGCTGATCATATTAAATTAAAGTTTCTGTTGTTTATTGGGTTCATGTTTCAATGCCGACACTAGATCACACTTGTGCCACAAAAGTCAAAAATAGAACTGATTACATCAAAGATGTCCATGAAAACCATAACAATTAACAAGTTCACAAGTAAACGCGAACAAAGTTGGCCAGCTAACTACTTGAAAGCTTTTAGTTTAACATTGAAAGAAAATATATTGGATCACACACATATACAATATGTTAAGGATGAAGTCCACGATTTATTTTCATTGACGTCCTTGATGAAGACCAGTGACCATCAATTAAAAACAGATTTACAATATTTTAGACAGTGATGCAATACAGCAGTATAGCACAATATATGGAGGATTAACAATACATGCACTGGCGGTTGTGGTTTTATGAGAAGTTTGATTTAACGTGTATCTTGCCAAAGAGCTTGCTGGTGCTCACTGTGTTTAGTCACCAGTGTTTTTAGTTAAGCTAGCTCGCCACACATCCCTCTCCAGTCTCCAGTGATCCGACACAGACCAACACGCAAACCCTGGTTGCGTGTTTGAATTAATTCATTTGAAATTCCAATGTATTTCATCAATTAGTCACTGGTTATTGTCCATTTCGGGGCTCCATGCACGACAACACTTTGTTCACGAACACACAAGAACATCAATATTACCCAGTTAGCTGACGAGAGTCATTTCATTTCAGGGTTGCAAGAGTGACGGAGATAAATGCACACACATTCATGTAGCGCCTAAAACCAGACTGACTAACTGCTGTAGTAATGTTTTGTCTAACAGCCCTGATTTGCATAATT
Source organism: Ophiodon elongatus (assembly GCA_016806645.1). Taxonomy (NCBI): domain Eukaryota; kingdom Metazoa; phylum Chordata; class Actinopteri; order Perciformes; family Hexagrammidae; genus Ophiodon; species Ophiodon elongatus. The sequence continues at coordinate 1,693,192 of JACSYO010000912.1, read as the reverse complement.
AGACTTGCATATGCTAAAGAGCAGAGCCTTAATTCTGTCTGGCAGTAATAGCGACGATGAATCATTGGCTCCCTGTTGGTGTCAGCAGACAGACAGGCAGACAGGCAGACAGACAGACCACACGCAGGGCCAGGACCTTTTCGTTGTAATTCGTCTTTTCCGCCCCTCTCAAACTCACTTCTCCTCATCCTCTGTCAGCCACTCCCCTTTTCCTCATCTCTCCTCTTCATCATGGCCACTTTCCTCTACCTTTTCTCCTCACATTCCTGCTACATCTTTCCTTTCTCCTCTACCTAGCTGCCTCGTTTCTCCTCTACTCTCTACCCCCCACCCACCAGCACCACCCTTACACACACATACGCACACATATGCGCCACACTCCTGCTTCCCATTTGACATTGATAAATGGAGACTAACAGAGATGACAACATCATTACTCATGTTCAGTAGCGACACCACCTAGGACAGAGAAAAACGAGAGGGAGAGGGAGGATGAAGGACAGGACAGGAGGAAGATGGGGAGTAAAGGAGGGGGGGAGGCCGCAGTTGGGGAGTGTTTGTTACAATCCACCCCCAAGCACACACCTTAACATCCTCGGCGAGCACGATCAGGTGTTCATTACTGGTGTGAAAAAGTAGAACAACTGTTGATAGTACCAGCAGCATGGAAGATTGAAGGTTTCCTTCACAAATCCAATCAGACTAGAACAGCTGTAAGAAACAACTATTTCTTTTTCACTGAATCTGCTGCTCCTTTCAATAAATCATTTACATAAATTGTCAAAACAATAATGATAATTGCCGATCGCACATTACCACAGTTTCAAGGAACTTCTTCCAACAAACAAAAGCACATTTATTTATTTATCATCATATATATTTTGCAAAAATTAGACACACATCACATTTGAGCGTCTAATACTGGCAAGTATTTGGTATTTTAATTTTATAAGCTTTGATTTGCTAAAATTATTACTTTTCTAAATAAGAAATAGTAGTATGTCAAGCAAGAGCAGCAGGGAGAATATAACAAATGCAATAATAAAGTGAACAAGACAAAAGAAAATAAAAAACGTTGAATGGTAGCTTCTAGAAAAAGAGTCAGAGGATCACCAAAGTCAAAGGTCTTCATCCTCCGAGAAACATGAATGTCTGTATCAAATTATGGCAATCCATCCTATAGTTGTTGAGATATTTTGGTGAAGACTAAAGAGTCGTGGACCGACCAACCAACTGTCTCTAGCATGGCTACAAAGCTAGATATATTTGCAGAGCAGAAGTGACGTTGCTGAGTTTTGTTGCAAAAACACAAAAGCCCAACTAATTGTATTATTGTGCGACGGCAGGACATTTTTTTGGCATTGTAAATATTTCTGCAAAACGCAGATATGTTCATAGCCGTGATAGAATATCAATAAACCAATGGTGTCGAATTCCTTTAGCACATTCAGTATCACTCTGTAGTAGCGTCTGAGACAAAAACGTAATGTGTTGTCACGGTTGCTTGGCAACAGGGGCACGGGGCACCACAATTCAGAAGCTATTTGATGTGTTTTTTGAAATGAGAGAATGTATAGCAGTCAGGTGCCACAAGTGTGAAATCTCTCCAGAGCCATTGGCAAAATCAACTCGGGGTAGAAAGCGGAGCAATATCTTCCTTACACCCCCGCACCTAACACAAAGGCAAGCCTAATACAGTCTTTAAGTGGTTGCACAATAAATGGCAACATGCAAATAATGCAAACAAATAACCAAATCAATATACAAAAAGGAATATGCTAGCTGCTAGTGTAGGCCACGTTCCGCAGCAACCACGTCCATAGCAACCGCCTCGCTATGTGCAGGCAGCCAATCCAGGATGGCCTATTTTTTTTATCCACTTTGTGTCCATTAGGGGGGTCAAACAAACACAGGACTTTCACTCAGGAGAACACTGTTCGTGTCCTTTGTGAAACGAAAAGTAAACATTGACTTTACACTTGTTACATAACGTTACGTAACATCGTGCTTTTCTGAAAGCAAGGATACAGGGCTGATGTAAAATTTATTTTTGGTTCAGAAACGTCGATATTCAACAGGGTTTGCAGAAATATACAATGCCAACATTTGTTTGAGGGGAATGGGTTGGGCAGGTGGCAGGTAGACGCCCTCATGTACTCACACACAACTGTCTTTCTTGTTCGTCAGCGCTCAGGAGATCATCAGCAAACGCAGACAACAAGCCAGCCACAAGTCCAAGTTAATGACAGCTAGTTTTCTCCTGTAGCCAAAACACTTACACACACACACACCCCATCAGCCTTGCACACACTCCTGAGGCACCGTTATGGGCTCTAATCACAACGACAAATGATGTGTCAGAAAGAGTGGAAGATGAGTTAGAAGAATCATTCACTCTCTCTCCCTCTCAGAGAGTAATAAGTGGAAGAAATGTAGCTGGAGAAATGTGGAGAGGAAAGACATATGGAGGGGGAAAGAGAGAACAGGGGATTGGATAGTGTGGAGTGAGAGGGAGAAAGTGTGTGTGTGTGTGTGTGTGTAGTGTCAAGTTGATGAATGTGGTAGCAGGAGCCATTGTGGTGGTGGAGGACTAGGAGGCCACCAGATAACAGCAGAGCAAGGCCTGAGCTGTCTCACACCATGAATAAAACGCCATGAAAATCTCTCTCTCTCTCTCTCTCTCTCTCTCTCTCTCTCTGTCTCTCTCTCTCTCTCTCTCTCTGTCTCTCTCTCACACACACACACACACACACAGATTTCTAATTACCTTCAGATGACTTTATCTTTCTGCTCCATTGAGTTATTTCAATGCAGAGTATCTGACTGTGGGGATAAGTGCTCTGTAGCTTCTACAGCTTGTTTACGATAACCTGCACATATGTACTGCTTACAATACATACACACATACACACATGCTTACTGAACTGTCTACTCTCCCTCACAACTTAAAAGTTGTACAAAGTTGGCTTGTTGGCTAATAATAATCAACAAATTGTCTGGTTGTGAGCAGTGATGTGGTTTCACCTCTTTTCTTTCAATATGGCGCCCTCTAGGTGCCGCTGGCAGGAACTGAGAACAGCTTCATCCTGGTAACTGTCCTGCTACTTTTATTTCCTCGTTTTAAAATCATAACAGCAGCCTTAAGTGTGGAGCGATGAAGATAATCAAATTATTACACCTATTAATGTTGCTCTCCACCAATCTTCCACATGTAGATTACAAGTCACAAGGAGCGCCTGTGAAAAAAGTTGTATGTCTTCTGTGGCTCTGGTTTTCTTCTGGAGTCTGAGAAAATAACCCCGATGTTGTCACAGTGATGTCATCTGTGTTATCCAGGCTCGGCCTTGAACTTTATAACAGAAAGCCATTGCTGCAAACTCATGGAATGGAGTTTGAAAGACATTGGTGTTTACATGGGAAGATGGTCGAACCAAAAGATGGTCAAAATAAAATGAAAAGAAGTGTTGATTGACATAAAGCTTACAATATCTTATGATTAGTCAGACAATTTACGTGTGAACCTTAGCACACATGTTTCCAGTTAAACTGTTGTTGTTCATATTATTTTCACATTGGTCCATCTAAATACCAGCCAACATGACAGAGACAAGACAGTGTGTGTGTGTGTGTGTGTGTGTGTGTGTGTGTGTGTGTGTGTGTGTGTGTGTGTGTGTGTGTGTGTGTGTGTGTGTGTGTGTGTGTGTGTGTGAAGGCTGTCATTCCAGATGTGACCAAAGCATCCATTCACTAAATTTAGTAATAGTAAAAAAGTAACACACTTTAGTGTGTTCTTTCACACAGGTTTCTCTTTCCTGTGCCATCTACTTTCAACAAGACTATAAGATGGGAAGTCAAAAACCTCAATAGCAGCCCCATGAGGCTGTCGTGTTTGATACACACTGGAAAACATGGATGGATGAATACCACAAGAGGGGCAGAAAAGTGGCTTTACATCAAGCTGTCAACTGAATTACAAGGACACGACCTCTGAGCAGCATGATTTTATACGTGCAGATGTTAAACCTGACTGTATAGTCCGAGATATTGTAATAGGCACAGCAGCACTGTGTATGTCTTAGTTCTTTAAGACAGTATTTGATTTCTCAGAGTAATCTTGCCTTTTGTTTTCCTTTTAGGGCCACTGGGCAAACTCTCAGATCCTAAACAGTCTTAATTTGTGCATAATTAGATATATGCTCTGGAAATGTTTGTTTGTTTGCATATGTGGGTCATTCTGTGAGGATGAAATATCATTAACTTGGTGGAGGTACGTGTTATTATACACACTGCATGGCTAAATGTCTACGGGTCAGTCAAGGTTTATGAGGGAAGATTTTGAACAAAGGGGTCCAAACCACGAGAAACAGCTCCCTTCACCTGGCAGTTGGTAAAACAATGTTGATTCAAAATTAGCATTTAATTGTGTCATTGTATAGATACTTAATGTTCATCCAGCCATGGCTTAACATTATACTTTCTCATGCTTTACACTGAGTGGTGCTCTGAAGGCTTAGTGACAGGTAAGCAGTATTCTAATGGATTTAATAATTGTATTATTTTTATAACATGCCTGTTTATATGGTTGAATTAACACTTGCATGGGCCGTCTCAGATTTGAGTTAAACAAGAAGTTGGACAACTCGAAGTATCTTTAAATAACATTTATTTATGTATAGATAATTAAAATTAAGTAAAATAGTTATTGTTAAATATGATGTTGCAGCATCAAAACAGATGATTCAAAGAGGTTAAAGGTATTTAAAACTCGCACAATCATAATGTAAATTAATATTTGTAGATCATAAAGTTTCAGACAATCAGTTGTGAATTGATTCAGCTGCTGTAACGATCAGTACCTAACAATTTAACTTCAGCTTACTAACCTAAATGTTTCTTTATTTTTTATTTTGCATGCCTTACTAAATTTCTGTCTGTTGTTATTCCTGTTTTCCAATAAATGCTGACTGTTTGTATTACCTTCATCCTCTGCAGTCCAGATGTGCATTATGACAAGCTGCTGAAGATATTAATAAAGAGAGGACAGATAGGCAAAACATTATGAGCATTATGGCACCCAGTGCTCCGGGAAGATTGTATTCTGATTAAACAATGCTGTTTCGTTGCTTTACTCATGTGAGGATTCTCTGCTGCTGTCTTGACCAGGATGTTGATTCAGGGTGACAAGCACAGGACTCAGGACCCTGTATGTGATGAGTCTAATTTGTAAAGCCTCAGTATTTAAAGATTCAATGTTTCATAACTTGTTGAGCTCTTAAAATAACCCCAGTTATGGAAGACACATAGAACTAATCAGACAACTATTTAAAAGTCAATATGGTGGTGCCCTCTGAGGCAAATTTGTAATTTGTAATTTTGGGCTATATAAAATAAATTGAATTGAATTGAATCTTAGATTTTTTAATTTTCCAGTTCTTGCATCAGTCTTTAAGTGTGGACAAGATAAACTTCTATTTTAAAATCATTCATCTTTTATATGACTTCAATGTGAGACATCAGGGATCAAGTGCTTTAAAAGACAGTTTTGTATTTACTCAGTACAACACTGCCATATGTTGGCAGAAAGAGTTGTTGGTGTCTGTAATCCACAGACATCAACAACATCCACAGTGACTGTAAAGAGATCTACGATGAAAGAGATGGAAGACAAAATACAAAGTCCTCATCCTGTGCTAAAATACATACTCAATATGAGACTTCGGTAGTCTGTTTGCAAAATAGTGGGTATCTTCCTGCTGACAGTCATCTGTAGGTTTGTCGTCGATATTAAACTTATTCAACCATTCGCCACGGTTGAAGCCTGATATCTTTATCTGAACTTTAGAATAAAGACTGTATTTTGTACCCTATGTCTTACATATGATGCATATGCATCATATGCATCATATGGAACTCTCTTCAGACCCCATCCCGTGGTTTTGCACTGACTTTATTGTTAAATGTAGACAGTTTGCATAATATTTATGTTGCATATTTGTATTTTATTTGATCTCATCTTGTTTTCTTTTGTGAATGTGCATTCTACAGGTCGCAGATCATGAACCTCTCATCCAGGGATCCATTGAGGAGGCCGTAGGATTACTTGTTATCAAAGACCAAGATGACAATATTAAAACCTGTGGATTGTCCTCAAGGACAAGATGGCGCTGCCATATAGTTTGAACCTCTTTGAAGCAGTCCAGAAGGTTGTCATGAGGCTGGAATGTAAGGCACTCTCCAGGATCAGTACCCAGGACAATCAGTGTGCTGTTACCAAAGTGTAATGATGAGGCAGACGGAATCCAGTTTTGCATGTTGACCATCTTGGATTATGAATATTATTGCGTTCCTTCATTGCATTGACGGTGGACTAGATGTATGATGCATCCTAAAGGCTTTGGACCTGTGCTGTAGTTCATCTCACATGGACATCGTGGACATTCACTCAGTACATCATGTGTTCTGGCTTCTCAAAATGCTAACAAAGCTCCCGATAGCATTCACTAACAACCATCTGATTCATTTTCAACAATCATGCAGTTATGAGGGAAAAAATAGTCAGATTATATTTTTGTTTAATTGGGAGCACAGAAACCAACATCTTATTAATCGCCGCAGGGAGTAAACAGAAGTTTGCTCTTAAAGGTAATAGAAGTAGTTGAATATTATAGTAGGCTATCATATTTTATATTTAATAAAGGCCTGCATCTCCACTGTGCTTGTCAATTTACAATGAAAATATTGGTCAAAGGTTGAAACTAATTACTGATAACAGATGTATATGAAGAAATGTAAAAAAAAAAATAGGTTTGAGAAATCTTGAAAATAGTGTCTCCATTAAAGTTTATCCAGCAGAATCCAGTTATTAAATGACCCACTCAGTACATATCTCGGTCGCAATCCTTTAATAATAAAATCTATGGGTTCATAAAATGTTGGTTTGGATGTCTAAAAAAGTGATCTATGTAAAAATGTTTATCAGATTGCTTTGAATTATATATGATATATATTATATATGATATTCATAATACACACATACACAGACAACATAATTATTTAACTGTGAATGAATAAGTATTCAACTTGAGTTTTATAACAACCTAAACATTTGTAAATAGGTTGTAACTGTTTTATGAAACTCCACCTAAACTCACAAATGTTTTGCTTATTGTTACTCTACTTCAGCGTTGGACCTTCACCTTTTAAATGATATATCCACAAAGCTCAACGCAAGAAGGTCGATTTCACCTTCACCTCCTGATGGGAGAGCGTTTTTCTGTGGTCACTTTAAATCTGAGTTTAAGATGAGCATGATTCTAAAAGATGATTTTTCACAAATAGTTGTATAAAATAGTGTAATATGTAAACTTGAGACCATGAAGGTGCAAAAATACACAGAAAACTGTTACTCTTTAAGAATAATGGGTTGTATAGAAAACATCTTGTGTTCAGAAATTAAACTTTTAAAATCAGCAATATGTAAGTTTCTAGGTTTTTCGATATTGGGATACTACATCTAATTTGAATAATGCTTAACAAAATAATTTAACTTTTGGGCTTATCATTTCAAACAGAGTATTTGTACGTGTCTTAAAATCATGTAGGGAGGGGATCTCATCACGATCCCCCAGGCTGTGTCCTAAAAACATCCACGGTAAAAAAAAAAAGGAAAAAAAGGGAAAAAAAAGCATGGACGCAAAACCCAGCCGCCGCCATTTTGAAAGGTGTCGGATCCACCACGTGAGGAGGAAGTGAGTGAGGAAAGAAGACGGAGCAATCGAGCGGAGCGGCTGAAGCGGGCGAGCTGAGCACCACTCGACTCCACTCGTCTCGACTACCCGGGCTAACTTTAGCTACATGTGCTGAGGTCGAGGGGGAAACGGAGCTCAACTGCAACGATGCCGACAGTTACTTTGCCGCCGAAAGAGAACGCACTCTTCAAGAGGATCCTGGTGAGTTGATTGTGAGCGAGCTGCGCAGACCCACTGAGTTTAGAGCCTCATCTGTGGCTCTCTGTGCCTCTGTGTGTCGGTGTAGCTCTCCGGCTGCTAGCCCTTAGCTTCCGTGTGTTAGCAAAATGGCATCATTGAATGGGCGAGCTAGCCCGGCCCTGACATGCGCTGTCACCGTAACGTGCAGCCAAAATGGTTGTTCTCGACTCCGCTGTGCTTCGTGGTTAAAGTGATTTAAACGCAACGCCATTAAAAGCACATTCACATATGTTTTAAGTAGCCATATGTAGCTAGGCCGCACCGCTCACCATGGACACAACAACCGTTAACTTAACGCTCCACGACGTGTAGTCAGGGCGACGGAGCTCCTCAGACCAACGTGACCGCTTATAACCGCTTTGTGTGCTTGTTCGTATTCATCTGAATGCGCTGCAGGTGTTTCTGCAGGTGTATTGTTGTCCGTTTGGTCCGTGGGCCACGCGAGCTCATCTCTCTGACCGGCCACTTAACGTTAGCTAATCGGCTAACGTCCGCCGACCGGCGTTAAATATCTCGACTTATCTGATACATGTCGGTCTAAATCAGCCTGTGCGGGACGTCCCGTCTGGAGTCGTGACACCCCATCGGTGTAAGGGGGGGTTCAGGTCCAACCGGTAACGGTAACTTTTAGCTCGTGCATGTGTGAGGACGCGAGGGACAGACCGGTGTGACTGTGTCAGCAAATCTGTACCGCTAGTTAGCCGCTTCGGGCCTTCCGCTCGCTGCCCGCCCGGCCACCCCTCTCCAGCATGAGCACCTGTGTCGCCCCGCTGTTTATTTACTCTCTGCACACCGTATCATGTGGGCTGGAGACATTTGGGGAACAGTTGTGGAGCTATGTGTAGTTTGCTGCATGTTTAAAACAATATTTTAAAAAAATCATCTTTCTCTTTTTCCGTGCATGTTGGCTGTGAAAACATCTCTGCAAGCACTTCTAGTTGTAGTTGTGTACTTCACAGGGACTGTGTGGAGCATCGTCACGTTGGCGGTGACCGGTTTAACGTCACTGGCTCGTTGAGATAACCTTCATTGTTTTGGAAAGCGTGGTCTCTGCTGGGTGTTTATCTGGCAGAGGGCGTTCATTCTCTCTACCTCTGGCAGGGAAAGCAGACCTGTGACCTGCACCTGATCTTGAAAAGTTACAGCCTGTTTGCGCTGCATACCTCAGTGGGTTGTGGTGCTGCACCGGTACATGTGTTGGATGGAAATTGTGTTTTTCTGATCTCACACTTTTTAAGCCAATTAAGAGAAACTGCAGAATGTGTGCAATTAAGGAAGTTGTGTTGGACAATAATGCAGGAAACATTTAACAGAAAGTTGTAGAAAAGCCTTCACTGCCATAGTTACTGACTTATTACCAAGTTGTTTTAATTTGTGCAAGTATAATCCTGCAGGTTCAAAAGTCTTCTGGTAGTCTTTATTTCTGCATTAGTATATAGAAGACATTTACCAGTTTAATGTCCTCAGCTAAACATCATTGTTCAACACTTATTTAAGTGAAGACCTTTAGTTCTTGGTCCTAGTTAAAAAGAGCTCTGAAAGCGTTTCATCAGCATGAAGTTGTTGTTGTGTGAATGAGAAACACCAAAATTAAATTACTGTCATTGATTTCTACAGTGGGGATGTGATATGAGATTTGAAACAGTTTTGTCCCTGGCTGTAGTCAGAAGTGGACCACACCCCTATTTATTTTTGCTTTCCCCTCACTGAGTGCCCAAATGCATTATTAGAAGTTGGCAGGTCTCCAACTTCTGCATGGCACTGGAGTTGGACGAGTTTCTATTTTGTTCTGTTGTCGTGGGGGTGCACCTTTCCTTACTGTTGTCTTAAACTTAAGTTGAACCTTGCACAAAAATCTACTTTTTTATCATCCATTCTTTATTGGAGTCTTGTTCTGACATTAACACTTTTGTGCTGCATTTAAGCTTGCAGGGCAATGAATTGCATCAAGCTATGTCCTCCTCATTTTACCCTAAGTTGTAGCAATAAATGATAAAACGGTGTTGCAGACCGAGGCAGTTTAAAAAAAAGACAACTGAAAAGTCTTATGGTGCCACAAAGAGCACTGGCAAGAAAGTTGACCCTGACTAATGGATGTAATTCCTCAAACTGGACTTCAGGTATTTACTTTCACTGATACTTGTAGCAACTCGCCCACATCAAAGAGAAGCCCCTTGAGTTTCTGTTCAGCGCTCATCATGCTGTGGCACCGCTTCAGCAAAGTAGAACTGAGTCTGACTGTTGAAGTTATTTATGCAGGACTGTCTAAATGCATTATGGGTAGTATTGTATCGAACAATATAGGTTAATAACCTTTTAGGATGTCACACAACTGAACTATTGTTTGGATTACAAATACTCCTCTTTTCCTGATAGCTTAAATGTTTCTCACAAGGCATTGCATAATAAAGAAGAGTCTGAAATCCTTTTGAAACTGAATGCCCAAACTTAACAGAAACTTAACTAAATTTGAACTTCACTACCTTATAAGGTGTCAAGTAGGCTGACACCCTGGTACTTAGGGAAAATGTGTCGTAAAAATGCTCTGCCATCGTTATCTCCAGTTGCTCTTCACTAAAAAATAATAATGTATTAATGTGATCGCTTGTGAGTTGTAACCCCAAGACTATCTGTCCTCTTCACCACCTTCCAACCAACATGATGAGAATGTGGCGTCAGTACTTTGTAAAACGTTTTTAAATCCAGCGTCACGTTTGCACTCCTTGCAGCGAGCCCTGCAGCTTAGAGCCAACGCTCTGACAGATTCTCTCTGTGACTTGGGGCAGAGTTATTTTGGGTGAGGTAGAGAACATGCTGGATATTAAGCACAGCTGGTGGTATTAATGTTGCTAAATTTACCTGAAATATAGAGTACAGTATGGGTGTATACTAGAATCATGCTCCTAAAACAAAACATGTTGGTGTGGAACTTTTACACAAGCTGTGTCACACTTAAGAGGCTGTAGCCTTCGAAGGATGCTTCAGCTGAATCGGGACTCAGTCGAGTGTTTGAGGCGGCTGATCGGCCGGAGGAGAGCTAGTTAAAGTTAGCGGTTACCTGGCGGGCAGGACCGTCCTGCTTCGCTAAATAACAGTGCTAACATGACCCACGGTTGCATTGAGTTACATAATGATGCGTTTAAGCTCTATTCAGTAAAAGCAAGTTTGGGGCAAATGTAAATTGTAACATTATCATGTGTTCAAATGTAATCTTGTAAAATCTGTTCGGACCTCCCCTCGTGGTTCTGCACTTATGTGAACCGCGGATTAATAACGCAGTTTAACATTAACCATAAAAGTGTGAAATAAAGTTTTACTGCCGATTGTCATCCAACAATATTCAGTAAAATATGCGATCAGGACATCAGCATTTATGCTTTTCTAGTTGCCGATCTCTGATTTACATTGTACATTAAACATGTTAAGATTAAGTAAAAGGCTAACATTTAGAATTTTGGGTGGTTTAGACTGACTTTAGAGCAGTTTAAATTATTTTTATGGTGGACAGTGGTAAAGAAATAATAGCCTGCAGCCTTGTAGACCAACTGCTATAATCAAACAACGAAGAGATCTGTATCTGCTCACATTCATCAATTTTCGGCAATTAGTATCTTTTTCTTCTGTGCTGATCTGATCTGAACTGTAAGTTTTATGATCTGTTGCACCACTAGTAAACTCTAAAAATTGGAAATGGCTTATCACAGTAGTACGGCTGCTATGCACAAACACTTGAAAGTGAAAGCATACCAGAGTGCTTTGTCCAGACAGCACCTACTGTTTACGTTTGTCCCCATTAAAGCGTGACATATTATGATTATTAACATGCATAACGTGTTTCTGTTAGTAGTCATCACTTTAGATAGCTTTTATAAATGTTTCTTCGTGGTCATTTTGGCACCGCTGCTGTAATGGTAACGTTACACAATGAATCATCCAATATTGTTATTCGGTCATTTAATATTTAATGTTTACTCATGTATTAGTGAGAAAATGTCTGTAAATTGTTTCAACACCGAAGCAACAATACTTTTGATAATTTTAACCGCATATTAGCAATTCCAATCAATCATGTTGTTACATAACATAAAGTCAATTACTGAAGTAAAAAATACTGATTCTGTAGTTAAGGGAAAGAATTACCATGAAATACAGTGATTTTAAATAATCTGTCACAGTAATCCTTTTGAATTTGAGGTCCAGCATTTTTCTGATCAGGCATCTGACAATGAGGTCTATAATCTTGTTACATTTATTTAATTAATATCTCTGTTATTCAATCATCTCTTTAAAACAGATATAGTAGATAGGTTTTGATTTTTGGGGGGGTGGGGGGGTCATTTGATTATTCAAAAATTATATTTAGAATAATCGATAAATTAATTTAAAATTTGTATTTATTAAAAAAAATATTGTTCGGTGCAGCCCTATTAAACAGTTGGTCTGTTTACATATATGCAACTGTTTTGTGACATTGTCCTATATGCATTTCAGTTAGGGCACAGTATTGTCGATAAAGCAGCGCCATCCAGGACATTATCCTGTTTCTCCTAGTCCTCCATTTAGTTTAACATTGAATTACTTATAATTTCATAACCGACCTTGGCACCCATATGTGAGGTTGACGTCATCTTTTTTTCACTATTAGTGAAGTTGACGGTGGGACAACGAAATGCCATCTGCCAGCTTAACTCTTCCTAGCTGAGAGAGAAGAGAGAGAGAAGAGAGAGGAGAAGAGAGAGAGAGAGAGAGAGAGAGAGAGAGAGAGAGAGAGAGAGAGAGAGAGAGAGAGAGAGAGAGAGAGAGAGAGAGAGAGGAGAGAGAGAGAGAGAGAGAGAGAGAGAGAGAGAGAGAGAGAGAGAGAGAGAGATCAGCTTAAAAGGAGAGGTGGTGGTTCTGTTGATTGTGCAACTGCATACTAAATTTAACTTTAGGGCAAAAAGCTTGTAATTCCTTCAAGGTGGTGTAATACTGTGTGTGTCTTAGTAAAAAGTCTGATTCAACATCATTAAGCTTGGCTTTGTGCAGAATGCTGATGAGTGTTAATGATATGGATAGTTTTTAGGGAATATTTCTGTAGTACATTATCTGATAATGTTCTGCTGTTGTAATGATATCATTGCTGGTGAAAAACTATAACCCACTCTGAATGTGACCAGAACTTTTAAACTGCTTGCCAAGACTGCATTGTTCCTTGTTCTTTAAGGTCCTTTTCTGTAATTTGTAGAATGCTGTAACATACAGGTCCTGTTGTGGTTGACATTCTGCTCCCATGTATCAGCTTTTAGTTCATCTGTATGGAAAATAAGTGAAATTGCAGGAATTAGTGTCCTTTTCATAGTTTTTGTCCTTGTTAAATCTAGCTTAAGACTGGGCGATATGGTGTAGTTATGAATCACTGCATCTCTATGATTTCATCACAATATTATTCTGTTGAAAGACGACAAATGATCTCATTGAATTATTGCCCAGCCCTAGTTGAGCTATTTGCTGACATGAGTTTGGACAAGGCTGTCCACTCCAGGATGAATGTTACGCTGCTTCTGCGTCTATCTGAAATAACATTCTTGTTCTTTTGGTTTAATGTGATCTCTCTCTCCTTCCTTTGACAGCGATGTTATGAACACAAGCAGTACAGAAATGGGCTCAAGTTCTGCAAACAAATTCTGTCCAACCCCAAGTTTGCAGAGCATGGCGGTAAGCAGCAGACATACCGATGGATGAAAAAGTTCTCCAGTTAATGGGAAATGTGCATTATTTCTTACTGTCTGCTGTACCTGTGTGTGTGTGTGTGTGTGTGTGTGTGTGTGTGTGTGTGTGTGTGTGTGTGTGTGTGTGTGTGTGTGTGTGTGTGTGTGTGTGTGTGTGTGTCCCTGCAGAGACCCTGGCGATGAAGGGATTGACCCTGAACTGTCTGGGGAAGAAGGAGGAGGCCTACGACCTGGTGAGAAGAGGCCTGCGCAATGATCTCAAGAGCCACGTCTGTATCCTTATTCATGTCATGGCACACATAATTGTTACGCACAGTAACCGACTGTAAAGTGCCCACTAACCTGTTTCTGTTTTAAGTTAGTAATAAACAATGAGAGACTGACATTTATAGAAGTTTAGGCTACGTTAGCTAGCTACAGACGTTGATGTCTGTATCTTGGTTGCTTGCTAGCTAACAAGCTAGGGATGAGCCAAGATAGGATGATGCAAGTTTAATGATAAATGGTTGGAGGAAGATTAGTTTCGAAGGTGGTTGTCGCTGGTAGAAAAGGAAGCCATGTGCTATTAAAGCGGAAAACTTTGTGCAGAACAAGTGGTGAGGAAGAGTAAAGCTTTGTTTATACTCAAGGTGCATGAAGCGACGTCCGTGATTACTAAATATATATATATATATATATATATATATATATATATATATGTATATGTATATGTATGTATGCGCGCGCGCAACTAGCCTTGTGTTTTGCAGAGGGACTTAAAAAGCCTTGAATTTTAAATAGAAATGCAAGAACCCCAACTGAAGACCTTCAGCTGATGAGTAGTTTGTCAAATGAGTGGATGTGTGTCTGATGCCACTGGACCTTGAGATTGTGCTGGGGAGTTCTTGTGAAGAATAGTCGGCGCCTCCTCTCTGTATTGCTCTCTTTCTGCCTCTCTCCCTGTGATTCCCAGGCCTGAGGGAAATCTCTGCACATTTACTGCAGATAAGTGCTGGGCAGCCTCAGCCTAAAGTCAACATACTGTATCTAAGAGCAGACAACACACTGCTATCTTTTTTAGCTTCTCCAGTCAGTTCTTATCTTGAGGAGCCTGTGGCAAAAATGTGTCTTGGTTATGTAGTGAATACTTTGAGGGATGAATGATGATATACGAAGTGTGTTGTTTTGAGTTCTTACTTAGGGATTTTGGTTATTTATTCCATCAATTGTGAATTGCATTTTTCATTATTTTCACCTGTTTACAGTCTAAACAATTAATCGATTAGTGGAGGGGAAAAAAGAAAATTAGTGAGTTTGTTGCAGCCCTATTTAAAACCATGTTGGCAGTGACTGTTATCCTCAACATGTATTCTCAGTGGTGTGTGCTGCTAAAAATAATCAATGGAATGAACTGTTTCCTTGTTTTCCTCTAATTCTGAAATTGTTTCTATCCAGGAGAGGCTTATTGGGCCCCAGTGACCCCAGTAACCACAACGTCTCTCTGCTCATCTGTATACCTTTTTATTTTAAAATAGACGTTTGAATGAAGATTGTTCCTTAACTCCATTTTGCCCCAGGCTGGCATGTATACGGCCTACTGCAACGCTCGGATAAGAAGTATGATGAGGCCATCAAGTGTTATCGCAACGCCCTGAAGTGGGACAAGGACAACCTGCAGATCCTCCGAGACTTGTCCCTGCTGCAGATCCAGATGAGAGACCTGGAGGGCTACAGGGTGAGAACTAACAGTTGATAATTATTCTGATATACGATTTGGATTATCATAATGGAAGACACATTTTCAGTCATCCTGACGCACTCGGGGTCAGGGCACAGGGTCAGGTGCAAATTTAAGAAATATGTTCTTTGTAATACAAAAGTAAAACAAACTTAAATGATTAGTGGGGGGAAAACTTTCTGGAATACACACTCCCATCTGTCGCTCTGCGTCGTCCAGGAGGCAGTTTGGCTCCAGTTTTGGAGAGGACCAAGCATATCAGCAGGCAGATATCTGGTTGCAGTCGGGCTTCACAATGTAGAACAGTTCTCGTGGGACACAGCCTGGGATTTAGATGCTTATTTAGCGGGAGGTATAAAATGGCAAGATGAAAGTCTAGTTGAAAGGATTACAAATATTGATGAGAAAGGAGGGGCTCTTAGTCAGTGTATTAGGTAGCGTTGTAACGGACCATAGTTGAACTCTGACCCTTGTGGAAATCTGTGTTGAAATCGACAGGAGGAGAGTCGGTAACGTTTGCAGCACCTGATTTAAAAGCAAAAACGATCAGTATCAGCCGATATGGCTCATCGGCAATTGGCAATTGTATCTGTGGCAAAAAATGTGATGTGGGCATCTCTAAAAGTTATATTTTATGTATTAAAAGTTATAGTGTATGATCTGTTGCATCCCTAATATTAGGTGCTAGTAACAACCTAGTGTCAATACAATGAATCAGCAAAACGTCTCCTTGAGTCATATAGAGGACTTTAGTTGGTTCTTTAGTCACCTCGTTGGTTCTGGTGGTAAGCATGGCTTAAAAAAAAACCTGTTTGCATAATTTCTCTTTCTGTAGGAGACACGGTACCAGCTGTTGCAGTTGCGTCCCGCGCAGCGGGCCTCCTGGATCGGCTACGCCATCGCCTATCACCTCCTGGAAGACTACGAGATGGCTGCAAAGATCATTGAAGAGTTCCGGAAAACACAACAGGTTAGACCCAATGACTGTTTCCCATTTCTCCTATATAATATCTGTCTTGCTCACTCTTTCTACATGATGGGAGGTATGGTTTTATGATAAGAACTGAGAAACTGATGGAACAAAGAGCCATGAATATTAATTATTTTGTGTATCGCAATTGCTGTGCAACACTCTGCAGTGTAAGATGAGTAACAGGATTACTCACATTTCTTGTCATATCGTTCGTGTTTGATGCAGCTGAGTTACAGTCCGTGCTTTGTAGTTCAACTGTCTCAACTGAGTTTTAAATATGAATGTTGTCTGTTGTCTGTGCATCGGCCACGACTACAATGGAGCTCATTCTCTCCCTCTCGCTGGCCTGCTCCTGATAAGACCAGTCGGCTTCCTGTCTTTGTGCCATATATGTAAAAGCTGACGTGACTAGGCAACTGCGCATACACACAAAGAACGATGCAGTTTCCTGAACAGCATAGCTGCAGAAGTCCATGCAGCAGCTCCTGTGGTTTTTCCACTGTCGCTTGTAGAAAATGTTGATGTCACTAACAACCTATTTGTTTCCCCAGACGTCTCCAGACAAAGTGGACTACGAATACAGCGAGCTGCTGCTGTACCAGAACCAGGTGCTGAGAGAAGCAGGCCTTTACAAGGAGGCTCTGGAGCATCTGTCCAACTATGAGAAGCAGATCTGTGACAAACTGGCTGTGGAGGAGACTCGAGGTGGGTCACTGTGCTCCACACTAAAGCCCTTTACACACCAGGGGTGGATTTTTTTTTTTTTCTTTGTGTGATTAATTTGCACATTGATGTTTTCACATGAGTACTTTCACACAGGCCACAACTATCTGCACGGTAAAAAAGCAACAGCATTGCTTTGTACCTGATGTCAGGGCTGTATCTTTTGCAAGATTCAAATATATTTACTGTTAAGCTTCTCCAAACTTTTGTCTTAACTTTCAGTTTAATTTGAGCACTTTTTTACTCTTCCTATGTACTTTGACACCAGAGCTCTTCTCTCATGTTTCCGTAGGAGAGTTACTGTTGAAGTTAGAGCGTCTGGATGATGCAACAGAGGTTTACCGCCGTCTGCAGGAGAGGAATCCAGAGAACTGGTCCTATTATCGCGGCTTGGAAAATGCCCTAAAGCCAGGTATGACTCATTATCCTTCTTGTTAATGACACCAGCATCACCATCACTGACTATGAAAGTAGCCACATTCATTTTACAAGCTACAATTGTCAACATTACTGATTTTCCTTTTCTCCAGGCGGTGTAGAAGACAGACAAAAGATCTATGAAGACGCCTGGGAGAAGTTCCCCAAAGGACTGGTTCCTCGCCGACTGCCCCTCAACTTCCTCACTGGTGTGGCCAATAATACATTTCCTTTCAACCAAAACAGAGACAAAATTTCCTTCCGTGTCATGGGAATAAATGAACATGCTAGTATCTACTTTCAGCTCCAGTTGTTTTGATTGTTTTTACTCCACTTTTCTTTTTTACTTGTTTTGTGGAGTTTTATGATCTTTTCCATCTCATCGTATTTCTCTGTAGGTGAGAAGTTCCGAGAGTGTCTGGACAGGTATCTGCGGTTGAACTTCAGTAAAGGCTGTCCGCCAGTCTTTACCACCCTCAAATCACTGTACAACGACAAAGAAAAGGTGACTACACTGCTTAAGATTTGACCGATGACTGCTCTAAATGTAAATCTCAATGACCCATTTCCTCACTTCACTTTAAACCAGCTTACATAATGCATTGATGGATGAGAGCTCGGTCTGAGGGAAAACTTCCTGTGAACTAGCTTGAAATGGATGGTTTTGATTTTTTTAATTGGGGTTGTGTGAGGTACGTATCCATAGTCATTGTATTACTACATTAGAAGATGGTCGGCACGCCCCTAGTTTGGAGAAGCGGACAGGAGCAAAGCAATGCACTGCTTTTAATGGGAACAGCAGCAAAATGTAATTTAACAAATTTATGTATTAAATAAAATAAAGGCCCACCTTAAAATACAATCTATTAGTCTTAAGTGTACACTACATTTAGATAAAACATTTTTTGGTTTACCTTGCTGTCAGACAGCTAGACACGGTTTCCAACAGGGAACTGAAGCTGTCAGTGTTGTGAGTTGGGTTTTTTGAATTCACCACAGTCGCATAGATACAAACAAACCAACTGATCAAGGCAGCGGTAGACCAGCTGCTCCCAAGTTCAGGGAGGTAAAATTACTGTTTTTGTGAAAGAAGTCTGGTGGCTTTGAAGAGAGCATAGATAATGGCTTCAATTCCCCTTCGGAAACAGATGTCTCATGGCAAGGTAAATGGGCATATTCTAAATATGACATACTCTTAAACAGATATTGAGCAATACATTACTTTGCTCCCTTGCTGGCACTCCTGTCTGCTTCTCCAAACTGGGAGTCTGTTGATTGCCATTTCCTCTTGGTAATACACAGACTGATAAGTACTTCATACAAGCAAAGATCCAAACTGTCCCTTTTTAAGTTATCATGAACTCTTCAATCCCAGATGTGTACTCCATACTGCAGGTGAGGTAATGTACTCTGTCCTCTTTCTCTTTGCAGGTGGCAATAATAGAGGAGTTGGTCGTCAGCTATGAAACCACATTAAAAAGCTGCAGAATGTTCAACCAGAACGGTGAGGAGAAAATGCACCTTGACGATGAACTTGATGTCTTTCTGGAAAACAATTTTGAGGGAGTTTAAAAAGTACCCAAAACGGGGTTTGGTTTCATAAAAATCTTATGGAAAATAACTAACATATCTGTTGTCGTATAAGGTTAACTCTGACTGTCTTTTGTTTACAATCCTGAAGATGTAAACTTACACACTCTTATTTCACCTCAGATGATGGTAAGGAAGAACCACCCACCACGTTGCTCTGGGTGCAGTACTTCCTGGCACAGCACTACGACATCATTGACCAACAGACACTGGCTCTAGAATACATCAACGCAGCCATTGAGAGCACGCCTACGCTCATTGAACTCTTCCTTATAAAAGCTAAGATTTACAAGGTAACATACTCTGCAAATCTTTACACATGTTAACAGTTTAACTGAGAAGCGGAGTGTTGCTTAGCTGTTGTATCGACCTCTCCTGCAGCATGCTGGGAACATCAAAGAGGCTGCTCAGTGGATGGATGAGGCCCAGGCTCTGGACACCGCTGACAGATTCATCAACTCCAAGTGTGCCAAGTACATGCTGAAGGCTGGCATGGTCAAAGAGGCCGAGGAAATGTGCTCCAAGTTCACCCGGGTGAGAGAAACTGACAGCTGACAAGCTGAGGAAAAGCTTTGAGAATGTCGAAACAAAATCATGGTTGTATTTCCTGTCAAGTCAATTTGCAAAGAACTCCTACAACCTGGAGACTATCTTACAACCTCAAATAACTGGGGGTGGAATTAGTTTAACTTGTGGCAGATTCACATAAGAGAACTTCTTCAATAACAGTAACTCATTTAAAGTATATTATATGTAGGGTGTTGATAATGTTAATGACAAGACGGCCTCAAGTAAAAAGAGCTTTAGTGTTAATTTATGTGTCTTTGAAGTTGTAACATAACTGGTGTCTATGTTTGAGAGCAGGCTTGCTCTTAATAAAATGAGCAGCCATATCTTGAGATGAAATGAGTTCACACACAGGGTGAACCTAAACAAGCACCATCATTATGGGCAATGTATATACATGAATAATAATAGATTCACAAGTCTCCTCCTTTGAAGGAAACCAATCTGTTTGCAGCAGGTGACATGCTGATTGAGTCATTAACTTTGCTCATGCTTGTGTTTTTGCTTTGTCTTTGTCAAGGAGGGGGCGTCAGCAGTGGAGAACCTCAACGAGATGCAGTGCATGTGGTTCCAGACGGAGTGTGCACTCGCCTACAAGTCCATGAACAAGTTTGGGGATGCCCTCAAGAAGTGCCACGAGATTGAAAGGGTGAGCCCTTATTATCCGGGATTGTAGTCGTGTGTTATTGCACTCCGAAGCTACCCAAATAAAATCTGTTCGTTTCATGTATGGGTCAAATCCTTGATGTTTTTTTTTTCTTCTTTTTTCTGTCTTCCTTTCTCCCCTCTTTCATCAGCATTTTGTTGAGATCACAGACGACCAGTTTGATTTCCACACCTACTGCATGAGAAAGATGACGCTACGCTCCTACGTGGACCTGCTGAAGCTGGAGGACGTGCTGCGGATGCATCCCTTCTACTACAAGGCTGCCGTCAGCGCCATCCAGATCTACCTGAGCCTCCATGACAACCCCCTGACTGACGACAGCAAGGAGCTGCAGGCCGAATCTGGTGAGCGGGCCGTCCCCGTTTGCACTACTGAGTTTCCAACATGTATCAAATGCTGTCCTGGACAAATAAGAGAGGACATTCGTACATTTTGGTCATCATTAACGCCTCACTCTCTTCTCCAGCTAACCTCTCGGACAAAGAGCTGAAGAAGCTTAGGAACAAGCAGCGGAGAGCCCAGAAGAAGGCCCAGCTGGAGGAGGAGAAGAAGAACGCAGAGAAAGAGAAGCAGCTTAAGAACCAGAAGAAGAAGAAGGAGGATGATGACGAGGAGATCGGAGGACCCAAGGAGGAACTAATACCTGACAAGCTGGTCAAGGTTAGAGAAAGAAACTTGAAGAATCCTTAAAACTTTGTCAGTGGCCAGGCAATGAGAATGTGTCTTTGACGCTGCTCCAACATCATTAGGTGAGGCGAATGAGTTCAAGTAATTTGTGTTCCCTCTTTGTCAATTCCTGTTTACAGGTAGAAAGTCCACTGGAAGAAGCTGTCAAGTTCCTGATCCCTCTCAAACACCTGGTCAAGGACAAAATAGACACACACCTACTGGCCTTTGAGATTTACTTCAGGAAAGGTAGGCAGGCACATTGCAAGGATACTTCACTGACTTTTTCTTTAGTTGATGTGTTGATAGTCTGTCCCTTAACGTTCCTTTCTGCTTCTATCAGATTTACAATCCATCTTCTCTTTTCAGAAAAATACCTGTTGATGCTCCAATCCGTGAAGAGAGCGTTGGCCATTGACCCAGACCATCCATGGTTACACCAGTGTCTAGTACGCTTCTTTAAAGGAGGTAGGAGAGAGGGTTCCTTATTAATGCCACAGCTGTTGACTCAGCATATGTAGTTCATTTCATTTTTATACCTTATTTGTTCCTTTCGCCATGCATCCTTTCTCTTACTACCCACCACCTCCTCTTGCCCTTTTCCCCCTCCTTCTTTTCATTGTCTGTTTTCTACATTCCTCCCACAATTGCTTCTTCAACTTCCTCCCCTCCTTCTTGTCCAGTCTCTGAGAGCACGGAGCTGCCGGAGGGGGTCAGGACGGTGCTGAAGCAGGAGATCACCCGGCTGTTCGGAGACAGCAACGCTATGAGCTTCAACCAGGCCTACCTCACCAAGCACTCGAACTCCATACCACACCGATTGGCTGGTAGGCTTCCCTCTCACACACACACACACACATGTATGTACACAATGTTATTAAAGGATTGGTTCACGTTTAGTTAATAAGGTTAACAATATACTGACACAACCTAAAATATCTGTTGCAGTGTCCTTGTGACGGGTTTTAGAAGCAGTCCACTTGTCCCAATTTTGTGTGAGCCTTTCTCTGTCACACTTCTCTTCCACATTCCTCTTTCCACACAGTCTCCAACATGCCGGTTGTGTTGCTGAGACGGCATTTAGTCTTGGGGATAATGTAGGGCTGCTCGAATTATAAGCACAATTATTTTGGTCAATATTGAGATCAATATTACTCGTTGACTTTGGAAACATCATGAATTTATTGAACTTAAAGAAACAACTTTTTAACAGTGGATTTTCTTGAACTTAATCTTAATTAATTAACTTAATTAATTAATCTTAATTTAATTAAAGACTGTCATATTGGTTCTAGCTGAACTAAGTTGGCTGAGTGAGTTTGGGCTTTAGGGAGCAGTGATTCCCACAGGATTTTGTGAGGCTGTGGTGGGTGAACCTCGGACCGTCTAGGGGGGCCGTGCTCCCTGGAAGAAAATGTTGTATATAATTATATTTTGTAGAAATTATATTAATTATTCTGGTGCACGTTGAAAGTAAAATTAGCAGGGTAGATCTATGAAGAGCGTTGTGTCCGTGTAAACGATTTAATCATAAACACATTGTTGTGTAAATATGAAGGGTAGAGACATGGCTAAAAAAGTCACACTCACAAAGAAGCGGAAATGAGGCGAGGTCTGTGCCAACAGCGCCGCAGACCCCACGCACTGAGGACGGTCCGACCTGGTTGAGTCTGATCTTGACACACAACATGGGGCCCCGTCCCTTCCTGCAGGGTGAGAAGTCACAGCGAGTCCACGGCCCGGTAAGTGGATCGGTCCGGGCGGGGGAAGCTGTGAAGCTCTCAGCCGGAGCCGCGAGTCCCCTTCACCCGGGCCTTTCCAAGCCGTAACCTGGCGAGGCCCAGCCAGTGTTGGGGAGGGGTCCCACGAGGGGGGCGCTCTGCTGTGAAGGACAGGAATGTTCTGGATTTGTGACACAAAACAAAAGGAGAGCATGATTGCAAAACAGAGTGTGGCACCACTATCGTTTGATCTAGATTATCTTGCTCTCATAATCGTTGAAAAGCCCAAATTGTAATTGAAAAAAGTGAGATCAATTGCCCAGCCCTAGATAATGGAAAAACTTTTCCAGCGCCTGGAGCTGGTGGTTTGACGTTGTACCCATAAAAAAATATATATATATATAGCTTGAGTTTTTGTTCTATTTATTTCTAATCTACAGGGTTGAGCTTCCACTGCACATCATAAAACCTTCATACGTCACTGAAATTACGACCAACTCTCTTGTAAAATTCATTCCCCTGAGTCACAGTGACTATCTGTTTTTCTCTTTCTCAAAATACTTTTGAAAACCTAAAAATAATCTTGCTTCTCCAACTCATATACTTCTGTAGTTTTTAAGAGTTCAGTTAAAAGCACACACATCATGGACACTCTTCTCTCCCTCTTGCAGCTGCTAAGATGATGGCGTATCTGGACTCATCGACAGAAACCAAGGCAGCAGAGCTGGCCACTGCACTAGATGAGTCGCTCAACAACAGAACCATACAGGTATTCATGAAATTATGCAATGTGACAAACAGTCTGTGGTAAAAAGTACATAATATCATTGCTATTAAATCCATTGATACCAAAGTGGATATACTTGTATCGATGTAGCCATTATGGTTATTATTGTATACAGCTCTGTTGATGGATCAGTTTTAATGAAGTCTGACTTTAAAGAAATACATTTTGCATAATGTGTCGGACTAACGTAGCTCTTTCTTCCCTCATCAGATCTGCACAGAGGTCCTGGAGTGTCTTCGGACCGCTTTGCTTGGCGACTGTAAGGAGCGCGCAGAGTCGTACCGCGCAGAGTGTCGCAAGCTTTACCCTTACACGTTAGCTTTCACACCTCCGGGATACGAGGAGAACACCAAGATCGCCAATGGAGATGTTTCCACGGAAACGGAGGAGCTAGCCAATGAGATGTGAGCGCGATAGAACAACAGCGAATGAGAGAAGGAATTGGGCCGAGCACGGAGCCTTGTGGTACGCCTGGCAGCCATTTTGTAGAGCCAGACACGGGGAAGCGAAAATGGGTGTTTCGTTCTTCTTTGGCTCAGCTTAATCGGGTCTGTCTTGGCATGGCTTGGCTCTCTCCCACATGGTGGAAATCAGGACTGTGTGTGTGTGTGCGTGTGTGTGCGTGTGCGTGTGCGTGTGCGTGCGTGTGTGTGTGCGTGTTTGTGTGTTTGTTGAGAGCATGTGTGCGGTTGTGTATATTTGTGGGAAAGAGGGGGTGGGGGGAAGAGGAAGATAACGGAATGGCCATTTTACTTTTTTAATAAAGCTGACAACCAAGCTGAAAATGAAAATAAACAATAGTTATGGGCGAACTGTCGGGAGAGACTGTGACGGACTGACACGGGACTGTCTGTTTCCTTGGAGATGATCAACAACGGTGACGGCAACCACTCGAGTTTGACTCAGTGCTTTTCTGACACGCCTATCGCACACTGCGTTACCCCTTATTTTTAAAAGCTAATTTAAATGATAATAGGACACAACTGTCACTGGGGGACGGGAGACTGAGCTGAGTGGATCTGATCTCTGACAGATCTGTAGGAAGCTGAGCGGAGGAGTTACAGAGGACCCAAAGGAGACCCTGAGGACATCCAGCAACCACAGGCATATCTGTATCTGCTGTATCTACATGTGGCAGGGCAGCGGAGTGTGTGAGCTGGCTCGATCTCTGCCGGCGTACAGCACGAAGGACCTTGCCTCACATGTGAACAGTTTTTCTTTCTTTTTTTTCTTCCCTCACAGTTCCTGGTTAAACTTCGGAATATGTAATCCTCTGTCTGTTAATATGGAGCACCTTGTAGCACAGATTAAAAACTAACGGTTGTGTGATGTGCGCCATTTCAAGTACAGTGATTTTCTTTAACATTTTTACATAATTCTGAGAGCGTTGGATAGATCTAAGCAATACCATAGACACCTTGCTGTCCTAAATGGATTAGTGAAACTCTTATTGATGATAATCATTTCTAGATCTGGTTCTCCTGGCAGAGTCACTTGTGTTGTTGCTGTCGTCACTTGTTAGAAATGGTTTTATCTGCATGTACACAGGCACTCTAACAGTCTGAAGTAGGATGTTTCCACTCTGAGGGGCTCTTCTCTGCTAATTAAAATGGCTCCTCAAAAGGTCAGAGTTCAGCATCCAAGCCCGTTGCCCGAATGTGACAGAAGGGAAAATGTTACACGGCAAGTAAACTTATGAGCATCTGAAATTTTTTTTTTCCGTTCCTCCCCTTTTTTCCCCCAATAATCTATTTTCTTCCCTGTTTTCCTCTAATTTGGGTTCTAATGTGAAAGATGAAATCTGAGATGGCAATGTATGATATCTCTGGATTTTTGTATTAAAACCAAACGAAAGAAAACAAATTTCTTTTTCATCTGTATGTGTAGCCACTGTTGAACTTGCTGAGCTGCTGCCAGGTCACTCAGCACTGTGGGTGAGGCTGACCTCACATTTTGGTCCTCATATGTAGCCACTGTATATAAAATCCATACAGTTTGTTAGTTAAGTATGGATTTGTTATTAAATAAATAAATAAAATCCAAGCCAGAGTTGGTTTACAAACTAAGCGGATTCTTGTAATTACGTTTTCACAATATTTCCAATATGAGAGAAACTTGAGGTAAATGAGTGTAAAGTGAAGCCACCAGTAGGGGGCAGCAGCCTATTACACTGACGGGTGAGGATGAAGAGGGAGCTGCTGCGACCCTGACTGAAATACCACTGATTTTTTTTTTTAATGTTTTTATTTAACAAATTGCATATGTAACACATTTTGACAATTAATTCGTTAAAACATGGCAGGGGGCAAAGGCAGAAGGTGAGAAAAAAATATATATAAGCCTGCATTAAAGGTGAAACAATTTGTAATTGTATATCTGCATCCATACTTTGCAGGCAACACATGCCCTTACAGTGTAATGGTCTTTTTATTGGTACAAGATTTGATCGGTTTTTTTTTTTATTATGTAAAACAAAAAAAAAGTAGATTAATCAATATATTTATTATGTTTTTTTTCTGAAATGTTATGTGATCGACAAACCATGTCCATAAAAGAAAGCCAAAATAGTTGCACAATAATACTACAATACATTTGGACAAATGTTATCTTGGTTCTGCTGCTGAAAGACAGGTCCAACAACAGTTAAATATTTAATTTTGACAAATTAAAGGGTTACAAAAACAGACGTATTTGAAATGAGGAATGAGGAATCCATATTCATCCGCCTCTAAACCGAACTGCTGCTCGTCATTTGACCAGCTCTCCACCCTCAGACACCAATCATCACCATGCTGCCAGATGAAACGCAGAGACTCCCTCTCCTCCGTCCATTCACGCGGTCCGCGCCGTGAGGAGTTACACTCGCCACCTGAAGAAAGAGCTTCTCCTCCAGGAAGTCTGAACAGACTTTGTTCACACCTGCATCTTTATTAGAAACCTCTCTTGGACACAACGTTTTGACGCCGAGCGCGTTTTCTGCACTTTGTTTTATTTCTCGTGAATTGACCTTTGACCGACGGGCAAATGGAGTCATCCCTGGAGTTCTCCACCTCTCTGGGCAGCGTGTCGTCGCTGTTGACTCGCTGTCGGACCTTTAAAGTGCTGGTGATCGGAGACTCCGCGGTGGGGAAGACCTGCCTCACACACCGACTCTGCGCCGGAGAGTTCCCCTGCAGAGTGGAGGCTACCATCGGGGTGGACTTCCGCGAAAGACAGCTGGATATCCATGGAGAGAAAATTAAGGTAACTGGTGAACTGTGTGTGAATCAATTAAAACAAAAGACATCAACGGTGGACACATTAACAGGCTAACTGTGCCAAACTAATCTTTCTACGCACAGTGTCGGTGTTTCCAACCTGTAGAAATAAACTGGTTGATGAAGTCATGTTGCTTCTTTATAGGTTGAATGTTAATCTAATCATTTTCACAATGGATCCTCTTCATGGTCCCAACTCAGCTGACTCAGCCTGGACGAACAAAACAAAAAAAACTCCAGTGACAAATTAATATTCCTGTTAGACTTTTCCAGGTGTTTGTGCTTGTTAATCATGACTGTATCATGTTTTATTCTGCGTTTCTATGGCTCTTTAGTAATGCCCCTCTCTGCAGTGTGGCTCTGCTGAGTTATTTGTTCCAGACTGAGCGACTGAGAATCCTCTGGATGGAATAAAATCCGCAGAGCTGCTTGTTTGCAGAACTAATGCAGCCTGTAAGTCTCTGTGAAGGCTGCATGCTCGACTCCAGTGGCATGTCAACTGTTTAATCAGCAGCCTCTTAAAGACGGCTAACTAACATCTGATTAATGCCTGAGGTTGTGACTTTGTGACTTTGAACCCCATTGTGGGAAGACATGCAAGGCAAGATGATTCAATCTTAAATCTGTGGGTGTTGCTTGATGCTGTTTCCTGAGTGTTTTGAAACAACCACATGATAGAGGAAGTGTCTGTCGGTGCCTGTGGATTTGTTTATAGGGCAGAGGAGGTTTCAAGCTTTGTTCCTGGTGCATGCATTTGATGGTCTTTTGTTTCTTGTAGTTAAAGGTGCAATGTGTCAGCTCTGACCGCATGCTCCAAACAAATAGGGGGCAGCATTTCCACTTTACGACAATCTCTAAATTTAAAGTTATCGGTTACAATAAAAAAGTAAATGAAAACACGTTGTTTTCTGGTTTCTGCCACTTTTGGATTTAATCCAATAAACAAACTATCAAAACTGACTTCCGATGTGATTGACCCCTCGGGGCGGCTCTATTTCTTCGTCCTCTCATGTTGGCAGTCCGGACGCCACAGTGACTCACTATCGCCTCTCGAGGTACGAGTGGTAGTACAGGACGGGCCGAGGCTAGCTGGGTAGCCTGCTCATTTAACTAGATATCTCTGCAACACAAAACGACAACGTCTCTGACGTAACGTCACATTCTGTTGATGTTGGTTCATTTTTTTAATGTGTTAAACTAAACTTTGGGCCAGATCTTACACATTGCACCTCACAAAACATCTTTGGTTCCTACAACGTAAGGGGATGTTGATCAAGTAATTATTCATTTTTTTATTTGATGCAAAGTAACGTATCATTTTCTCAGAGCTGTTTATAAGATTTCCGGGGAAAGACTTAAGTCAAGCTAGCCAATCTCATATCTATCAAGTCAATACTAAAGTCCTAGAAGGCAAGGTTAAATCAGGTCACAAGTCCGCATTAGATAATTCAAACAGTGCTGATGAATGACTCAGCATCCGAAGAGTTTCCTTTCAAATCTGTTTTACAGGATTTTATACAAAGTCCTTTCATAGAAATAGGAATATGTAATATTCCTAGGTCATCATCGTGGAATACATCAAGTGATAAATATAACATTTATCACTTTATGTATTGTATTCAAGGAGAGAGAGATCTCAGTTTTGATGATCACATCAACTTGTTTGTCTTTTCTTTCTTCCCCCTCAGTGATGATTCACTTAGAGTGTATGGTCTGTGTCTGTGTGTGTGTGTGTGTGTGTGTGTGTGTGTGTGTGTGGTCTGTGTGTGTGTGTGTGTGGTCTGTGTGTGTCAGCCTTGGGATATTTCAACACATGATTTGTTTTCCTATTCGTGCCTTCCCTCTCATTAATTTCCTCTTTGTCACGTTTTTTTGTCTCTGCCACCTCGTCATCACCACCAGCTTCAGCTGTGGGACACAGCAGGACAGGAGCGTTTCCGTAAGTCCATGGTGCAGCACTACTATCGAAATGTCCACGCTGTGCTCTTCATATATGATGTCACCTGCCCCGCCAGCTTCAGCAGCCTGACGGCCTGGATAGAAGAGTGCAGACAGAACTCCCTCGGGCAGGAAATCCCCAGGTAATGTGCTGAAAGAATAGGAGTATTTCCCCAGGAGAATACAGTAAAAAAAATTACCAATCAATTACTTACATTTTCAGAAACATGCAATACAAAAATAATTGTCTTAATGTATCTTTAAATATGTAAATGATGCATTAATCGTATTTGATATCTGCTCATACTGCATATTGCATACATTAAACACAGTTTGGTGTATGGAAGTGCTACTGAAGTGGAGATTTCAGGCTCAGAGTTGATTTAAAAC
Organism: Ophiodon elongatus; assembly: GCA_016806645.1. Taxonomy (NCBI): domain Eukaryota; kingdom Metazoa; phylum Chordata; class Actinopteri; order Perciformes; family Hexagrammidae; genus Ophiodon; species Ophiodon elongatus. Next base: position 1,664,083 of record JACSYO010000912.1, on the reverse strand, counting down.
TGGTTTTGAGAAAACGGCCTTTTAAAATATGCACTGTAAATGTACATACATTTGTTGAGGCACTACACATGAATTTGGTAAAAGAAAATTTGTTTTACCCTTAGATAATATCGAACCTTTCTAGTTGAGTCAACATCCTATGACCATATTACTCTTTTGTGCAACTCTTAATATCATCATCCTTCATTTGTCCCTTTGCGCTGCCCATCCTCCTCCCAGGTTCCTGGTGGGTAATAAGAGTGACCTCCGTGACCCCAGCGGGACTGGCCAGGTAAGCCAGGAGCAGGCGATGAGCTTCGCCAAAGCCCACGGCATGATGTGTTTTGAGACGTCCGCCAAGAACCCGCCAAACAAATCCGGGAGCGGTCGACGAGGCGACGGGGAGGTGCTGTATCAGCAGGATAAGGTGGAGGACATTGTTGTTGCTCTTGGGGCCAAACTGAAGAGACAGAAGAAGCCTGCAGCAGCAAACACCTCAACGAACGGCTCCTTTAAAGTCCTGAATAAGAAAAGACCAGAGAAAGAGCATTGGTCCTGCTGCTGAGAGACAGAGGGAGCCGTTGGCCTTTTCGGATGGATCGATGTGACGTTTTTAGCTCGTGTGTGTGTGTGTGTGTGTGTGTGTGTGTGTGTGTGTGTGTGTGTGTGTGTGTGTGTGTGTGTGTGTGTGTGTGTGTGTGTGTGTGTGTGTGTGTATAAACGTACGTGCATTTGTGTCAATGAGAGAATCACCAAACTGTGCTTAATGTTAATATTTGACCATAGACAAAAATGCGAATCTTTTTACATTTTAAATACAGTTGCTGTTACTCCCACACTGAACTTTAATATTTATGCTGTTAAATATGTGAGACGTCCATTTCGGAAATTGTATGTGTATTTGTCATCTTCTCGTTTACAATTGCTGCAAAATAAAAGACTGTGAATGTAAACATTATTTGCTGGAGGATCTGTATACGAGTGACTTTAGTACAGTGGTCTTCATCGGTTCCTGGCTGTTCAGGGTTTCCCACCACAGGACTGTGTCCAGATGGACAGAACATCACAGCAGTCATGCACCGGTCTTGTGCATGAGCAGCGTGGGCGTTGTGCATCACATGTGTTGTGATTGTGTGTCCAATCGATGATTCAGAAGTCGTCACATGATGAGGGCAAACCTCTTCGGCTTACTGGTCAAGACAGCCGTAGATCCTGCAACACACCAGAGGTACAGGCAGCCGAGTGTTTGTTTGTGTGAGTGTTTGTGTGTGTTTGTGTGTGTTTGTGTGCATCCTGGTGTCACAGTGGTGGAACATTCAACAGCCAACTGGGAGATGTGTTACTCTAGACTCAAGGATAACGATGGAGGATAGTATCTTTTATATTCTTCTAATTTGCTGACACACAATTTTTAAATAACATTTAATTTATCCACTGAATGAGTTGGAAAAGTGAAGGGGAAAAAAACAACGGTCAGCAAATTTTTTTTTTTTGCTGACTGTTTGTGAACAGCTACATAATGTCTGAAGCTTGTTTTTGTAGAAGCAGAGTAGGGATTTCCAGAACGTCACTTACCTCTAAGGTGCACGGAGAACAGATCAAATCTAAAGCTTATGTTTGAACATCTGAAATAATTGTCAAAGGGATGTCAAACTAATGTGAATTCTAAGGCCACCTACAGCTCAATTCAATCTCAAGTGGGCTGGACCAGTAACACCTTTGCATGTTAACCTAAAGATAAGAATACCTCCGAATGTTTCCCTGTCTTTTAGTGTAAGTTAGTATAAATGAATTCAGAAAATGTTCCTAATTAATGGCAGATTTCTGGGTTACGACTAAAAACAGACTGCTGTTTCCTCAAACCTGCTTCCTTTATCTTCTCTGTTCTCCGCTGTCCATGCAAGTTGTATCTTTTGCCACGATGAGTCTGAGAGGAGCCAAATGTTACATTCCTTGAGCACTGAAAGGTGCTGTGACACACAAAGCACACTGACTTCTCATTTACCCCTGTGACCTTTCTTGGAAAGAACACTCTGTGGACACTCTGTGTCCACATTTTGACAGACATGTTCCACCGGTGCATGGCCCCTGCATAACCATTAGCTTACGCTTGACAGAGGTGTGACGTAGCCTGTGTGAGCACAGTGGATGTATAACAGTGAATCCAGCATAGGACCTGCTACTCCTCTCAGGACAGCTTGAACCCTCCTGGACAAATAGGAATGGCAGTGCATTTTATTGAAAGAGTGAAATGAATGACACCCCTGCTCTGACAGATGTGATTTCCACTGTAGCTAAGTACAATACTATATCTATATGCTCATCTCGTGAAAACAGATGTGCGCCTCTGGAGGAGCTTTAAGTGAAAAAGTAATCCCTGAAGATATCAGAGTCTGGTTAAGGGGAATAAACTTGGAACAGAAAGCCTTTTGCAGAGTAACAAAATGGGGGTGTGGACTTTGAAAGACATGGGACCAGGCAGGTACAAGCTACTGAAAACACACATTGGAGTTTCATTATGAGAAATGTCCAGTGTCTTTGGAGTTCCATCAAAACTAGGGAATAAAAGTCAGGATATCTCCACACCTGCTGCTTTGATTTTGACCATTCTTTTGTGAGTCCCTTAACTTTATGGAGGATGACTGACTTGTGCCTTATTTCTACTTGTGCTACTAGATTTCTATATCTATCTTGATGTTTTCATTAGTGTAGATTCACCTGAGACTAAGAATAATTTAGTTTTTCATACCTCAGCCCTTCATATCTCCATATGGAGCCGGTCCTCCTCACGGAGTCCAAACACTGGCTCTGAGAGAGCCTGCATGCGGAGGGGAACGAGGCGCAATCTGCAACCTCATCTCTAGCTGCTACTATGTCCTACACTCCTTTAAGTCCTTAACTCCTTTTAAATATGCATATTAAATGCACATTTAAATAATATAAGTGAACTGAAACTATGACACTTTTAGCAATCTGAAAACATCTGGTGCTGATGGGTGTAAACATATTTAATGTTAATATAACATACAACACGTATTATTATATTACTTACTTCTTGTATTATTTTGTCTCTGCCAATCCCACAGTCCCACAATAGCTCGGGGACAGTGTGTATTATGCAACCGCAGTTCACTGTCTCTTTCCATAAAACCACATGGGACTGTAATCCACTTGAAACCAGCATGAGGGATGTCTGATCCTCCTCAGCTCAGTCAACATGACTTCATCTCAACATGCAACCTGCCACGTATTATAAACGGCTAAATCGACCCCAGAAAACTATAGAACTAGATGTTATATTTATAAGCTAACTATACATCTAGATGTTATATTTATAAGGTAACTGTAAATCTAGATCATTACTACTTGAGAATACTTGTCCTAAACCCACCACATCCAAACACGAACGTTGTTCCGCCCGTTCGCCTGCAGGGGGCGCGCTGGCGCGCTAATCTTTCTTGAAAGGGGGCTGCACCCTGTGCAATCAGCATTGGACAGCAGCTGAGTGCTCCTCCTCGAACATCTTTAAAACCTGCAGTGAACACACGGACACGCACTTCTTCACCTGCAGCTGACAACCGAGCAAAGATGTTCTGCAGACGGGCATTGCAGAGAGTCGGGCCGCTGGCCAGGAGGGCTTTCAAGCCAACATCCAGAAATGGTGAGTATCCCAAAAGGTTGTCAGTGACTTCTGAGCGGAGTTTACGTCTTTTGACGTCAATATTATTGAAAGTAGAGGAAATATCGCTGTTTGGTGCGTTTAGGGGCTCGTGTAGATTTAAACTTAGACAAATTTAATCGTTTTTCTCAACGACTTGTCTCTCAGATTTGTAAAACTGTCTAAAGCGTAGTTACTCGTGCACTCTTATTTTTTTTTTTTTTTAAGTTAATTTCTGAAGCGGAGATTCCTTTCTAAATGTTTGCATTTTATGAGAGTAGTGTGCGTGTTAAAGTCTCCTAAAAGGCTTCATTCTCACAGGGTCTCCATTGTGCAGAGCAGGAGGAGGTGTGTCCTGCTTTGGGAACACACCGTTCTTGCACGTTATGAAAGAGCGCATCACACACGACACACAACTCTTTGCTCTAAAGGTTTTAGAAGTTGAACAAGTGCACTTATTTTTTTATTTTTTTTATTCAAGTCTCGAGCATTTGCAGTATTTATTAAGACAACAATTTACGAGCGATTCTTTGTCCTTGTTACACGTTGTCCTAGGACTGCTTATGGATGGCAAAGCTGCTCTCCATGTGGTCGAGCTCATAAGTGTAGGCACTCCTGAGAATCTTACATAAAAACACATTTACATAATATCTAACGCGTAAAGCCAATAACTCCTTGCATCCCTTACACCTGGAAAAACATGAATATATATATAGATTTGCTGATGTGTATTTTAAAACAAACTTTGTATCTTTTCCATGTAAGGTTAAGTGGATTTTGATCTCTTGCCCTTTCAGGAGGCTTTTTCTTCTCACGTGTCCTTCACCCGATCATTCTTGACTTTGGAATGTGAATGTGGAATTCAGCCTGAGGTCAAACTGCTGCTTTGCTTTCCTGTTTTAAAAAAAAAACAACCTCTAGTGAAGCTCTGACTGAAGACAAAAATGACTTCTACCTGCAAGCATTGGTCTTGATGGAGCCTTTTCTGTATTCTGAGAAAACTGCTTGTGTGACTTGGCTGCACCATTCATGACCTGGTTGTCTTGCAGGCCTACATTATGCACTGAGCACATGTCAGCTGACAGACAGTAGCAGGGAGAGCAGGTACCCAACATACACATGTGTCGTCATAGCAGCCATTTTGTCTGTTGTTGCCTGACATGCGTGTCCATTTTTACAGGCTTGAACCTCATTGCAGGGATTAACTGATTACCTGTATAAATAACCTGTACTTGGCCTTGTGCCTGCATGGTCCTGCTGTGTCATCGGTATTAAGAGGATGAATGAGGGAGGACTTACTGCTACAGTGGCTCAGCATCCACAACAGCACAATATCCAGCCTCTTTTAAAAAAAAAAAAAAAAAAAAAGTATTGATACTACATTTAATATGTAGCGGCAGCCAGTTAACTTAGCTTAGCATAAAGAATGGAAAGGGGTGGGTAAACGGTAGCAAAATATGTCCTGGAGCACCTGTAAAGCTCAATAACTATCATGTGGCATATGTTTTAGCTTATTTGTTTCATCAGTACCTCAGTTACTGCTTCAGGGCCGAGCAATAACACAATGTGTAATTTTTAAACTTGCACATAATGGATAAACAAGATAAATGCATGCTAATCGGTATCTTTTGTGGTGCCGGTAAGTTGATTTTGGTTACCGTTCGACAGAGCCAGGACAGCTAGTTTTCAGTCTTTATGCTAAGCTAACTGCCTGCTGGCTCCAGCTACATAATTAGCAGAAAGAGTGGTTTCTAACTTCTCATCGAGTCTCTGCAATAAAGTGAATAAAAGGGTTTACCAAAATGTTCTTGAGCTGTCAAGAACACAGACAGATTCTTTCTAGTTTGGTGCAAGTTGTCATTGGAAAAGTCACAGGGTGAGTTATGATTTTTGACTGAACATATGGGATACATGGGAAGGACGAAAAGGGGCGGGCTGGGCTGTACATTGTGTTCTTTCACAACTTCAGCTTGCCTACTCGGGTTGCTGAGTAAACATGTGCACATGCATGTGTGGCACATGCTAAAGATATCTTGTGAACTGCGCATGTACACTCTGGTGTGAGAGGGAGACACACGCAGATATCTATGTAGGAAGAGATTAGGCTGAGGCAGTGTTTGGGATGCAGCCTGGTTTTATTTACAACCTCCTCTGCATGCACCACTGGCAATCCTTTTAAACACCAGCAAATCTTTTCGCACGGGCCACAGCCTGCCGCAATCACCAACACAGAAATAACCTATTAGGAGTTACTGAGGATCAGCAAATGCTTACTGACATGTGTTGAGGGACTCATTTATATGAATTCAAGCCCATTAGATCATTTTAAGTTTGTTTCTAGGGGCAAATCTAAGATCGTGAAGCAGGAAGCGTTTCAGTGTTTGTGTTGGGGATTTAATTTAAGCGACAATTTGGTGTTTAGCTTGGCTGCTGCTAAATCTTTCCATCTCCTCTGCGATAAGTTACCAGGGCTCTGTTGTGTAACTGGATTAAGGGATGGAGACATGTTGACACAACCAGACTGCACTAGACTTTGTGCTGAGTCTAAATTCTGATGGGAATTTCCTGAATAAAATTCCCACAAATCATCAAATGTATAGTACGTTGTCTGTATGATTTTTATCAATTACTCATTTAGGATCTCATGACACAAAAACAAATGCTCTGTTCAATCACTGGTTGAATAAAGGTCCACAGGACTATAGTCTTAAGTTACAGTTTAGCTGTAAACTTCTTTGAGGTTCAGCTTCAAATCAAGTTTCCCACCTAACATTGTAATTCTGTCTCTCAGCAGCTCCAGTGCGACACATGGCCTTTGGGGTCCCTGGGGGCTCCAGCAACATGGCGTACTTTGTTCTGTGTGGAGGAGGCCTGACTGCTGCAGTTGTCTATGTGAGTATCTGTTGCTCCATACAGGTTCATCCTCTGGTTGCAAAATGTCCAATGTAGTCTATGAAAAAAACAAAAGTTCTGTCTGTTTTTCGTCTTACAACTTTTACTCTTTGCAAGTGTATTTTCAATTCCTGAAAGTCAATTGCGATATTTTTTGGGCGACTGAAATGTTCCGTTCGGTTGTACTTGGTGTCACTTCTGGTTGCAAAAACCAAGATGGCGACGGCCAAAATGCTGAACTCTAGGCTTCAAAATGGCAGTCCATAAACAAATTGGTGTCAGGGTGACTACGTCCACTTCTTATATACGGTCTATGATTATTACCCTTTTATCCTTCTGCTGGGATTTCTTAAAGTGGTATTCTGCTCAAAATCTGTCCTTCAGTATCAGCGTTGAGTGCAACTTAAAGATGTTCAGTGGAATATTACTTCAGCGCTTTAAAAGAGTAATAACCGTGTCTTCTCCTGATTACACACAGTAAATTACATTAAAAAGTGAAACTGTAATTCTCAAGGAACTTAATAGATTTAGTCAGAATGTGAAATTCATGTTAATAGACTTGCAATGCTATACTGACAGCTGTACAGACTAGACTGTGTAGCAAACGTCACCATAGTCCCGACACTAAATGGACATAGAAGGCTCTTTGTGCTTTCTACATAAAGAAACAAGTCCAGACAATAGCTGCCAGGCTCTTGGCAAAGTACAAGTGTATAGCAGCTGTTTGTTAATATTGGACAAAATGTCAGCGTAAACTGGTATTTTTGTACTGTTATCATTTGATGTGTGCTGGAATGAAGTAATTGTGTATTTGCTCTCGTTCAGGCCTACAAGACAGTCAACGGGGATAGTGAGCGCTATGAGGACAGACTCGCCAGCATGGCCCCGACAGAAAAGGGTCAGCTGCTGACACGCACTCACAAAACACACACGCCTTCTCCTGAGATTACATTTCCAAATAATACGACCGAAAGGACAAAAAGACACATTTCTTGTAAATTATGTAATTCGGTCAAGTCTACAGCAAACGCCATAGATTACTGCCAGCATTAAATAGAATTATACATGAATAAGAGTCTACGGCCATGCTGGTGCGTTTTGAGTTCGTACATGGGCATCGCAGTGTTTTGAGCCTCCGTTGGTTTGTTAACCTCCGCCTGCGCACAAAGACTACACAAACCTTCTGATGTTAAGTAGCTAACATTTGATAATTGGTGTTAAACACTAAGTAAATTAGCTGGACTGTTCCGAGAAATGGAAGGCAAAAAAAAAAATCAGGAATCTTGCTGTAGTTCCTAGCCGGTTCTGGCTGCACCACCCAAATATCGAACACGGTAGACTGATCACACTCAATGGCTTTATCTCGCCTGTCTGTTTAGATTTTGGTCTGCAGATCATTTGCCTATTCAGCCAGTATGAGCGATCGTGGCGCCACGCCCAGAGCGGCTAACTAGCCTGTAATGGGGATAAGCAGCGTCTGCATCTGGTTCAGTTGTGGAAGTGTTGTTTTTGGTCAAAGGAACATAAAGCTCTGCTCCCTACAGCGCTGGAGAGTGAATTGCTCTGGCTTTAAACTGGCCAGTGATCACATTATGTAATCAAGCAAAGATTTCCTGGAAATAAAGTCACAGAAACATCTTGCTACACATGGTGATTAAAGAGATTGCAATCGAGGATCATATTGTCCTGACAAATTTAATCTGAGTACACGGCAGAGTATAATTACAGAGCAATTTAGTGTGCTGAGCTGCACTATCAGGTGGGTTTTTTGGCTGCTTTTTTAAAAAAAAAAATCACATCTGTTTCTACTAAAGCAAGTAACGTTAAGTATGCATACTCTGAGGCACTGAGGTTTTATTGTCAGCTTCTTGTGTCAGTCTAAATAATTTTGTCCTAAATCAGTTGGTTATACTAACTGAAAGATGTATAAAGAATATTAGCTATGAGTTATAGGCTGATTCACTGAAACGAACCACTATTTCATAGAGTTGTGCCCTTTTATAAGATGGTTTGTTATTGATGAACTGGTCAGTATTGTTACTGTAAAAGCAGGCAGTTATATTTAAAGTGTCTTTTTTTTTTTTTCCCACCTAGTCACCGAACTGTATAAACCAAAATGTAATGTCCTGCAGTTATTAAGATCAACATTTTCAGTGAGGTCAGCAGTTATATTTCTGTTCTGAGGATGACCTGTTAGGATTAAGGATTATCCTTCACTTAACTAAAACTATGATGCTTTAGCTTCTTTAGACCTTAAATCCCTGAACGCTTGACCTTCAACCCTACTGTATGTTACCTGTTGACTGGGGTCAACGTCTTCAAATCTTTATGCTTTGCCTAACTGGATTGTGTGAGCTATGTAGCCACCATGTTTTAATTTGGGCACTTCCTTGGCTTTCCAGTGCAATGAAAGATTATTTGAGGCCATCAGGAGTAGTGGCGTGGATTGAAGGAAGAATTTGACCTTTTGGCAACTTGGAGCTGATTACTGCAGAGCAACTGTCAAGTTCCTTCAAACCCAAATGGTGTTATTCCCACTTCTGTTTAACATTGCATGTTGAAGGAAGTATTTAGATGATATTTATCTCTGCTCCCAACCTCTTGCTCTGCAGCACCAGAAGTAGCAGCTCCTGCAGCTGAACCCGCCCCAGTGGAGGAGGCAGCGCCGGCCCCGGAGGTCGTGACCGAGGTCGTCGTAGAGTCTGTCCCCGCTGCTGCAGAAGCCGAGGCTGCTGCCGAACCTGTTGTCGTTGCCGAGTCTGTCCCTGCTGCTGCAGAACCAGTAGCGGAGACCGCTGCCGAACCTGTTGTCGAGGCTGTGTCTGATGAAGCACCCGCGGTGGCCTCTGAGGTGGTCGTTGCAGAGCCGGCAGCAACGGAAGAAGCTGCTCCACCTGCAGTGGTAGAGGCTGCGCCTGTCGCAGTGGAGGTGGCTTCCACAGAGGAGACGCCAGCAGAGGCCCCGGCAGTAGAGGCCCCTGCAGCAGAGAGTGCTGGTACGGCAGTAGTAGACGAGGCTCCCGCTGCTGAAGCAGAGACGGGCTCTGCAGCCCCCGAGGCTGAGGCCGCCCCTGCTGCAGAGGTGGCTGCATAAAGCTGTGATGGTGCCATAGATTCCCAAGAAGTAGGGCTTGGAGTTAGTTGTGCTGTGTCCCACCTCTCAGGCCCAGGAAAAAAGGACTCATGAAACCCTATTTTGATAAAAGTGGGTAATTCACTTCTGGTTGTTTTAATGAATACCAGTTAGGGGTTCATCAGTCCAGTTTTTGGGTGCCTTCCTTCCCTTACCTCAGCCCAACCTCCAGACCCAAACCACAACATTTGGCATTAGGCTGTCTGTTTTTAGATTCAGTTTGGAAAATTCTGTTTCTATAGGAATTTTTTATAACCAGAGCAAATCCAAATTATGTTTTGGCTGCTGTACAGTTAAGAGGAGTGTTGAACTAGGTGATAAAAGGGATAGAACTGGGATGATGGCTAATGTTCTAAGTGCCTTTTTTTATTTTTGTAAATGGGACAACCTCCTATGTCTTTGCCTTATTGAAATGTCAGCACGGTGAATGAATGTAGCCCATCTTGATAAGTTGTCTTGTGTCAACATCATTTGCACTTGGTTGTCTTCTGCTCAGCAAATGCTTACTTCCAGCTATATGCTTTGAATCATTGCTTAGGTTAGCTTTAGTCTGCAAACCGTAGAGATGGAACAGAGAGTCATTTGACCAAAAAACAGTTTGCTCTTTTTTTCCTGGCTGCAGCTCTTGTCTAGTTGTCGTCTTTCTTATCATAATGACCATATCTTTTTTTCTCACACATTCAAATACTTTGGAAGTTTCCCAGCCATGTACAATACTTTTGTGCGTTAAACTTACTTCTCCTGTTTCTTCTTTGAAATGTGAAATCTTTCAGTAAACACTACAAACATTTTATTATCATTGAGCAAGTTGCCGTTATGACTAATGCAGTTTTCAAAGAATAAAACATCACTGGATGAGAAGGAAGTGTCTCGATATTGCGTTTGTGCTCTACGTATATGGTTGAGGGTGAACATATTATTGAAACTGATTTAGTTCCATGAATCAAAAAAATGATGTAACATGTAAAATAACTGGTTCAGAATAAGTCTTGTCTGGGATCAATTCGTAGAATCTATTCAGCGACTAGCTTAGCTGCTTGTGCTTGTTGCTTTGATTGTGTAACGTTCCGTAAATATTGTAACTATTGTAGGTGTAGAAATGTTTAATTTCCTGAATAATCCCTGTGCCATGTTCATGCTCCTGTGCCTTTTGAGCAGAAGACAGCAATCAAAAGAAATCCTGTCTTAGGATATGTATGTTGTTGTGACGAACAAATGACTACTCACACGGCTTGTGATCAAGTTGATAGATTTTTATACAGCCTTTTCTCAAAAGTATTTGTAAAAGGATTTTAAAGTGTGAAATCGAATTAAACCAGAAGCAATCCCAATGTTCGCTGTGCAACAACATCAAACACCAGGTTAAATGAGCTACAGATGCAAATCTACCGTCCCCATCAGGAAATCTATAGCTTATTCATCTACAAAAATAAATAGTGTATATATCAAATTATAATGGGCAGAAAGGAGCTGCAGACAACACTCAAACTGTCAGATGGATGAGACCGGTCCGGCTAAACAAGTTGAGGGATAAAAAAGAAATTTACCATATGCATGTAGCTTGACTGTTTCTTTTCTTTCCAAATCTTCCTTCAGATTTGTATTGGCTTTTGATTTTGAGTCCTAATTGTGACAAATGCAGTCACAGGCCGGTTAAGACTAATCCTAGATTACATTGCTTGTTTTAGGGCGTCCTATTGGCTCACCAGGATGAGACGGGATCATTGTTGGTGGCAATCCAGGGATCTTTACTATTTAATAAAACAAATTTCACACATTTAACGTTGTATAGGCAACGGCTTTAATAAAATATCCATTTATGGTTTATCTATATCTAAAGGACTTGAAACTTTATACTAAAATGTAGTGCTATCGAAGCATTTCTCTGCAGTACTTCACACTTTTTTCAAAAAAGGTTCCACCAGCAGAGGGAGCATGAACTGGGCAGTTAGTCTCCTGTAGAGTGTTTCCTGAACCTGTCGTGACTGTAGACCGTTCAATAATAGACAACCGCTCAAGGTAAGTGAAATGTACACAACATGGCGAACTACTGTATATACCAGGATAAGTGGTACACATGTCTTGTGTGCAGTTACATGAGGTGTAATCCTCGTCTTAAATGAGGGAATTGATGTCACAAATTATTTTCATTGTTTATTCTGGCAATTACTCAGATGGTCAACAACTCAAAGATGTTACATTTCCAATTCAAAAAAAAAAAGCAGCAAAACCTCACATCTGAAAAGCTGATTCCAGTAAATATATGCTGTTTTATTAAATAACTTGGGCCATTAATTGATGGTCAAAATTGTTGCAGATTTTTCTGTCTTTAGATGAATCTAATCTAGTTAAACTGTTGTAAAATACAGTCAAAGTCCTTGTAAGTCTCTTCTAGATAAAACATACAATATGGTGAATAAAAAATGGGACCCTAGCTTAAACAGTCATGCTTTGTATGGTACCAGGCTTCTAAAATATATTGATATTAGCTAATTTTACTGCACATGAAGCTCATTTAACTCCAATGTTAAGAGCTGCTGTAATGTGTGAACTTATATTCTACATCTTATAGTCTACATTGTATTTAAAATCTCTCAGCCACTACTTCCTGTCCTCCGCCTGTCCTTCAGAATCTATGCCAGAGCTTCCCACAGCTGTGAAGCTCTTTGCCGGCTCTCCAGTTGAGATAGCGGCAGCTTCTGTTGGTGAGACAAGTCTGGTGAAAGCTGTCCGGAAAATAGAGGGCGATGGAAAAGGTTTGGACTTCACACTGGAGGTGGTAGAGCCAGAAGTTCTGGAAGCAACCACAGAGGTGGTAGCTAAAGAAGCTGAAGAGGCAACTGTAGCTAACGAGGAGGAGTTGACGTCTGCAGAGGCTGATCCAGAAGCACCGGCTGCTGAAGAGACATCTGCCCCTGTAGCAGCTGCAGCAGCAGTAGTAGTAGAGGAGGAGGAGGTGGCTGCCTCTCTGTCTGAGGAACCTATAACTTCAGCCCTGACAGTGGAGGAGGTGGGTGAGGTTGAGTCTGAAGATCAGGCTGCGGTCCCTGCAGCTGCCCCAGAGGAGGCTGTCTCCTCTACAGATACCTCACCTGAAGATACTGCTCCTGCTGAGGAGGCCACACCAGTTGAGGAGGCCACACCAGCTGAGGAGGATACACCAGCTGAGGAGGATACACCAGCTGAGGAGGCCACACCAGCTGCTGAAGCTGTTCCAGTGGATGAGATAACACCCGCTGCCGAGACGTCGGTGGAGGACGCTGAAGCGTCAACAGCGGAGGCAGTTGAAGCTTTGGCAACAACACACAGTGAAGCTGCAGCAGTTGTGGACACGGCTCAGCTGGCAGCAGCCTCCTCTGGGTCAGACCTGGAGGTCCTTTCAGCTGCTGAACCAGCAGCTACATCAGAGGCTCCAGTACAGGAGGCCAAGCACTGCCACTCTTGCCACTCTGCTCCATCAGCAGCAGAGGAGGTGGCGCCACCAGCTGCTTTTGGAGTGCAGTTGGCCGGTGAGGAAGTTGTGGATATAACACAGGAGGTCAAGGAGGCAGTGTTCCTGGTGGAAGGACAAAGTAAGAACATACAAAGTGACATACAAGTGAAATGCCTACTTTAATCTATAATGCTGCATAATAGTTCCAATTATTGCTTTTTTTTTTTTTCATTGTAAAGAAAGGAAATGGTAGAATAGAAAGACCCTCTCCACTGCCCCCAAGGCTACACTTAGATAAAGTACACCCAAAGTTTCAGCTTGTATCCCGTTAGACAAAACATATACCATACTTATATAACTGAATTAGGTAAGTAGTGTAAGGAAAGGAAGATATTTATTCTTTTTGGCCAAATAGACAAAATAGTCTGAAATCCCAAATCATTTTGTGGTCACAGTGACAATTTCAGACGCTAAATGGCAGCACAATAAATCTTACACAGCAGACGTACTGACAGATGTAACATATAACAATAATTATTTTACCATTACTAACGGTCTCAGTTCCACCTCTGCTTTTCCTGCTGTGAGAAACTTGAATTGAAGTAAAGGCCGATGTGGATTCTTGTGTTTGAGTATTTAACAAACATTAAAAAGAAAAAGCATCTAAAACGTAATGATTCATATCTAATAAAAGGTTTGAGTAGCTACAGAACACATGCAACCTTTTTCTTTTGTTGTAAGCTGACCATCTTTAATGATGACAGCTGCAGCAAAGACCTAAATCTTTATATTAAAGATTTTCAATTGGAAAGCTCTCATATCCTATGGACTCTCAATTAGTGGTTTATGAAGACCACCTCATTAATTGTTATCACACATAAAGTCTGAGCTTGCATCGCAAAGTAAAAAATGTAAAATTTTGTTGGCTATTTTGAGTCTTGGTAAGAATGGGGATGTAGTTAGCCTTCATGTCACAAAAGTAAAAACATTGTCAGTACACAGAGGTGCATTTCAAAGCGCTTTTCTCTGTGAGTCCGGTTAGATTTCTAGATTCAAATAAACCAGAACTGTTGAGCATCACATTAACAATATAAGACACAATGTGGCTAAATTTATGGCTCTTCAATTTTACCATTAAAAATGATATAATCTGAGTCTTCTCTGTATTTGGCTCTGACCACATGTATTTCTGCCTATATCCACAGAGCCAAAGGTGTCTAACTGGACAGTAAAAAGCTGCTCAGTGATGTAATAGTACAGTTAAGAAGGTAAACGGCCAACCACAGCACGGCTATAAGCACAGCTGTCTGTGTAGAGCTAGAGGCAGTAGAATGGACATCTTCAGGATAGATATTATTCTCAGCCACATTTTAGCTGTTCAGTTTGAGACCAGTGTGACTCATATACACTATTACTACACTTTTCTCTGCACTCCATTTAAATCCTGCTGCCAATGTCCATTCTACTCTAGGTGATGCATGTTGCAAAATGATGAAGTTCTCTAAATGTAGGAATTTCTACCATACAAAACAGTGTTGTGCTTGTTTGTTTCAGCCACAGAGACTATGGTGGTGGCGACAACCCAGTCATGACATGACGGACAGTGCCTTCCACAACACTCGCTTATCTGTCAACCAAGCCAGGACGGCCGATGAAAACAACACAAGGAGAACCAACCACTGATCTGTAGCGAATGTGTCCTTTTTGAAATGTTTTAAAAGGTGTTTTTTATGTTTCCTATCTTTCTTCTGATCAATATTTATTAGCATTTGTGAAATGATACCCACTGTGTCTCTTGTCCTCTAGGTGTCACTGTAGCAAAGCTTTTCATGACAAGTTGAATGGAACACTAGTTTCTTTGTAGTTGTTTCTGATGTAGTCGGCAGTGGAAAGGGGTTTGTTGTTTATGTAATGTTGTGATGACTTATTTTCATAGATATGCCTAATCAGCCTAACAATATCTACCAACCAAGATTGCACCAGGATTTTTTAAAGTGGGGGATTAGGACAAATAGGTGCAGACATGACTATGTTAAGTGGTTTAAGACATTACACTTTCATTGTGTTGCTAATTTGAAAGTGAAAACATGACATGAAATACTAGTCCAACGTATTGCACCAATGCTGATATTTGCTTTTTAAAGTTGACTTTAACTGATATCAATAGTATATACATATATTGGTATATATATATATATATATATATATATATATATATATATATATCAATTTTCTTTTTCTTTTCTTATTGTAGACAATTGTACCTTTTCTTTTCTTATTGTAGGGGTAGCTACAGAGGAAATTGTACCTTCTACAACAAAAGATGGATACATTATGTACAGGTTAACTTATATATTAACTATATATCATATCAACATATTCAATATTTAATATACCTATTTGTATTTAGTCAATCACAATGTCTTTGCTGTCATGATAATGTGCTCACACACATTTTAAATAAAGTGATGTATAAACAATTCAACTCAGTTTTGCTGTGCATGAAGTTATTTGTGTTAATCTGTGTTATTAGTGAATGTCAGTGCACTTCTTGGTGGAGACTGTTATTGGATAATTTGTCTAAATGTATGGATGTTAGCTTTTCTGAAGTTTTTTTTGGAATAACTCGTGACCATCATCTTTGCAAAAAGAAGCAAGAAAATAAATAAATAAATTCCTAATAAAACGACACACCGATGATCCTTTACAACAGGGCAGGATTGAGTATTTTTGATTTTCAAACAAAAACAAAACAAAACTTGACAATAACCAACTCAAACTGACTCGCACGAGTCTCCTCCGGGTGCGCGCCGATTGTTTTCGTCGTACGGCGTGACGTCACACGCGTAATTCGCCCCGAACCGAGCGCAGAGTAACCGACAACCGAGTCGGTCTCCCGTGAGCGGAAGAGCCGCTTGTTCCCCCGGTCAGAGTCCACACGAACCACCGGAGGGCACCGAGCCGTCGGTCCCGGAGGCTCCGGAGGCTCCTCGTCGTGAATACGGACGTCAACGTCAACGTCGGGTTGAGCTGACGTCCTCCGGGGGACGGTAGACGGCGGCAGCGGGGAAGAGGAGCGGAGGAGCGAGGAGAGAGGAGAGGAGGAGAGGAGGAGAGAGGAGGTGACTGGGTGACACACAGACACAAACTACCACCAGCCAGTTGCCGCTCGTTCTCTCAGTTAGTTCCCAGCCAGGAGAAGCCTTTCCCCGGTAGGTGAGCGGACAGCAGCCGCAGCTTTAGCCACATGGCGGTTGTTGTGTTTCTCTTCTGACAGCTTGTTTTTCTAACAACGCTCACTCAGCTAGCTGACGTGTAGCCAAGTTAGGTTTCTGTTTACAGTCGGTTCGCTTGTCGTGTGCGACGGTTCTTGAAATGCATCTCATGGCACAGGATTTAAGGACCAACTTGGAGTACTAATCTTTTTAAAAAAAAAAAAAAAAAAAAAAACGATATGTAAATGACGCAAGAGCTGGC
The DNA here is from genome assembly GCA_016806645.1 of Ophiodon elongatus. Lineage (NCBI taxonomy): Eukaryota > Metazoa > Chordata > Actinopteri > Perciformes > Hexagrammidae > Ophiodon > Ophiodon elongatus. Next base: position 1,647,511 of record JACSYO010000912.1, on the reverse strand, counting down.
TAATAATTAATTGATACGGTTAGCCCTATCCCCCTTTGACACGCTGAACGTGCCTGATTTAATCCTGCTGTTGTCTTTCATACACCTTCATTGTAAGCAGTCGGACAGACAGCTGTGGGATCTTGATTAACTCTGATTTTTGGATCTAGCCTCGCTGCTTTTTATGAGTCAGGTAACATCAAACAAGCTTTGTGTCAACAATGAGACTCTGTTGGCTTTGCAGGAGAGTGAGTGAGTGCATATTATTGTAACCCAGCAGCCTGATGTAGGATCAGGTAATGATAAGTAGGCCATTGGTGGTGACATGCTGTCAAAGTGATTGTGAGGTAAACTGATATCATGGTGTTCACTTTTAAAATGGACATTTGCACATTTGCATATCTATGTTATTGAAAAAAACAAAAGGTGAGTGTGTTTGAGTTAAAGACACACAGCAGCAGTCTGGCTGCTATATGTTCATTGTTAATAATCATAGGACACTTTTTAAAAGGTCACAGTGATGTTATTTTTTATATAGTAGTTATTTGAACATGCTATAGTACTACTGTGTGAACTAACATGCTTCAGTTAAGTTTTATAGTTACATGACATTTTTTAAATCTGGTTTATTATTCTTTTTATTATAATTCTGTTAACATTGCTTTAAGGGTCATTGCAACTGATAATAATAATAATAATAATAATGGACTAATACCATATATCGTGAAACTGTGATATTTTCTGAGACAGTTATCGTACTGTTAAAATTGCACACTGTCACAACCCAAGGCCTGTCAACAGGGTAAGACTTTGTTAGTCGCTTTTATTTTTATTTTCTCATAGTTTGTTGGACTATTCAAATAGATAATAACCGCTTTAAGGAGTTGTACTACTTTTGGTGGATTTGGAAAGTGTTTGGAATATATGGGAAGTAAAACAACTTTGTTTTTCCTCACCGTCTCTGTGCCTATTCGATGTCACCGTAAGTTAGCATCGTGTTATGTCCTCGCTCTTTATGCTTACATGACCGTTTTGATTGTGTGTGGTGAGGTAGTGATGTACTGTTCACAGAGAACATGCTGTGTGTGAGCTGTGCTGAAGTGTCTGTAATTTGTGCTGGCAAATGATTGACCAGACTGCTTTTTGCCCAGCTGGTATGACCTGCAGTCAAAGCTAACAGTAGCTGTCTGAAGGTTTCTGCTGAATGTTCTGTCATGGGGCTAAATAATGAGAGGCTTGTCGAGGAAAGACTATGGCTACGTGATTGGGGGAGATGTCAGTAAACCAGAGAACGAGTTGAGTAGAAGGGAGAGACTACACATTGTTATTATTTTATTCTCACTTTCTGTAAATCCTCATAACTAATTTTGGTCATGATGTCTTTATTTGGACATCCAGGGCTGCCTCCTGCTGATTTCTGTTGGAATTTCTTGGAAGGGTTTTGATGAAATAAGAAGATTAGCGCTGTAATTTACAATAATATAAAACGGAGAAAAAGAAAAACCCTCAATTTAAGAACGCTTAATCCAGCATGTATTTGTTGTTTTTCCTTGATAAAGGATGAATCAATTATCAAAGTAGTTGGCAAATAAGTTTTGGTCGATCAGGTAAATGATTAATGGACTAATTGTCTCAGAATTTAACGTAATGTCAAAGGCTAATCACAAACCTTTTTTGATTCAATTATAGCTTCCTGAATGACTCTTGACATGCCAAAGCTAAATACGTTATTCAGTACATTTAATGTGTTGGTTGTGTGAGAGTATCGATAACATAATTTGCTGCCATTTGACTTATTAAGACTAATGTGTATTAAAAAAATAAGCTGTGACAGTTTCAGGCTTATTTCAACACCAGACAACATAACGCGGCAGAGGATTTAAACTCAACCACATGACCATAATGTAGCAACTAAATTATATATGTATGTCTATGGGTTGGGTGTATGTCAAGTAAATCCTGAGGTCATGCTTGCCATGTATTTGCACATTGTGTCATCACTGTGTCTGTGTGTATTGGTAGAGGGCAGGGCACAAGGCAGGGCGTTGTATCTTTACCAGCAGCCCTAGATACTTGGAACAAAAGCTCTGTTGTTGAAAGATCATGTGACTGTGTGTGTGTGTGTGCGTGCGTGTGCGTGTTCGTGTGTTCCACCCTTGTCATGTGATCTGAGCTTAGGGCAGGGTCTGAGAAGTGCTGACTCGCTCTCAGAGGTTTCTTCCACCCAGGGAACAGGCAGACAGCGAGCATGCATGCAGAGATATAAGATGGACGGCCAGATGGATGGATGGCTGGATGTCAGACAGAGAGGAGAGGTGGGAGAGAGTCAGAGACAGGCAGAGAGAGAGAAAGGTGTAGAAAAAGTCCTGTTGTTTTCTCTTACCACGACCAGAAAGCACCGCTCTCATTCTTTCATTCTCCTCGTCTCTTTGTGGATTTGTAAACAGCAGCCAAGTAAAGATGCAAGCCTGCATTTTGACTCACACCAACTTTTCTATGTCAAGGCAAGTTATGACTGTTTTCTTCTTTTTTTGATGTGTTTGTTGGGATTCATAAAATAATTGATCGACTCACATGCTTCCACCCTGGTAATCAAAGGTTAAAAGTGAACTGAATTTGACATTATTACAGGGAGACATGTAGCTTTAGCTTTGAAATAGTTTCAATTCCTGGAATAGCAACATGCCACAGCGACTTCTTCTGACCTTTTTAAAACGATTAATTTCTTCCCTTCTAACATGATGGGTGTATGCTGGTAATTTCTGAGTTGAATAGTTTGTGGCAATCTTAATAATGCAGTGTCTTGACTCATTTATATTTGAGCCCAGAAGCCACAAGACAGCCACGTGTTCGCATTCGTCCTGCAGTTCCTGTATTACTAGTTTGAGTCAATTCAACCTGCAAGTCCTGCTTGAGAGACTCGTGTGTGTGTGTGTGTGTGTGTGTGTGTGTGTGTGTGTGTGTGTGTGTGTGTGTGTGTGTGTGTGTGTGTGTGTGTGTGTGTGTGTGTGTGTGTGTGTGTGTGTGTGTGTGTGTGTGTGTGTGTGTGTGTGCGCACTCTGGCTGCAGTTTGCATGTTTCATATTCCATGGAAAGGAAACAAAGAGAAAAGTTGCACTGCGATGAGAAGTTATTGCCAGACTGGCGTATGTGCTGTCATTTTATTGCTCGATCATTCTGTTGACCAAGTGAAAACATACAAGCACCACATACAGGACTCTGCACATTGACCCTCCCTTTCTCTCAATCTCTCTCTGACTTTCTAATGAAATTACTTAGATAGGCTGGACGGATTACAAATCCCAGTGTGTCACAATGTCCAACTCTTCCGTGAGCTTACATCATAACTTCTGTCAGTTTAACAGTAAAATAACCGCATATAGTGCAGCTCATGTGTACACACCTTTCTTTGATTAGCCTGTTTCTGTGCTAGATTCCTGGCAATGTAATAGCAGGTGAAGTATGAAATGTTCAAACAAAGAGTAAGAGGATAAGAAGAAATACAGATTGGAGGGAGTCGGTTTACTTTAACATCAGAATATTAAACTGTTAGTACTCTGGTCTGATTTCCTGCAAATCTGAATTAACCTAGCACCTCCCAAACAGAACATATACATCTCTGTCGATGAATGTCTGCTCTTTGTTAAATAATTGAACAGAGGATTTCCATCCGAGCTGATAGCATGTTGGTCTCAGTGGCAGAGGGCACACCAGCACAGCATGGCTCATCCATTATGCAGCCGTTAAAGTAATCGAGCATGTCCTCAGATACACCATGTTAGAGGACGTTGTATGGTCTGTAGGTTTGTACAAAACTAGAAATGCCTAGAATCATGCATGGATTTTACATTGTGTTATGGCTATTTTGAAGTGCGTCATTACTTTTTCACTGGAAAATTAGTGTCGAGGAGAGGGAGTTACTTCTAAACCTTGTCTTTGTGTCTCCAGAAGAATTTGAAGAATTTTGCGTAGGATTATCTTTAAGCAGAGGGTGGGCTGCCTTAGCTGTAGGGAGATGTGCTGTGGTTGCTGAGGTGAATAGAGTTTGTCCTGTTTGTAGCTGTCTTAAATGGCCTCACTTCAAGCCAGGATGTAATGCATGCTCTTATAGAGAGGGCAGAGACGGAAAATAGGAATGATGCACACTTTCAGAGAGGTTCTCCTCATTAATGGTGTTGCAAAACAATGGAAGTAGAGAGCTAGCAGTGAGAACATTTTCCACTCACCCACAGCACATGTCTAGTTTTCAGCAGGTTCACAATTGAAATTCATAGTAATTTTCAAAACAAGGGTGCTTGATTTCAGACCTAATTAAGCCAATGTTAGCTCCATAAGTGCATTAATAATGTTGTGTCTGGCTTTTTAACGTCTGCAGATGTCTTGCTTTCAAACGAGAATACTTTAGATTGATCTTAGTAATGGACGTGATGGCTACATACTTGATATTGTGCTAAAAGACTGAGGCTAAAGCTGCATGTCCCAAGCAAAACTCTGCATCCTCACCAGTTGATGATCCATGTAGAAAACATGGAATTAAAGAAGCAGTGTATTCATGTAATGTAGGGTAGAGGTAGTTAGGGATGAAGTTGTAAAGACTCACCAGTGTAACAATATATCAAATCCCAATAGGTCAGTGGCCAAGTCAACCCTTTTAAAAACTGAGTAAAGTCAGAGTAGGTGGAGTTTAAATGGCATCATGCAGTTTGTGTATATCTGTCTGCCTCTCCATGCTCCTGCATGCCCTTTGTCTTATATCCTGTTGTCACCCTGCAGAGCAGCAACCGGGGCCGAGGGTCCTGTGGTTCTTAGCAACTGTTACAATGGCTCCAGTCTGCCCTGGCCAGATCTTCCATTGGACCCTGTGTGCATATTTAAGGGCCGGACTTGGCTTTCTGACAGTGCAATTCTTCCCGTAATAGCAGACAGGCACTTCCTGCAAAGCAAAGCTCGGAGGAAAGAGATAGAAACGATACCAGAGCTCCCTGGATTTGATGAGGTCTGAGTTTACAGTCAGGACAGATAGAGGAAGGTGTGGTTGTCTTTAGCCAGGTGATTTATATTTTGTAAAGATTTGTTCTGGTTGTTCAGTGTGAGCTAAACTTCTTTGACAAAACTGGACTGCATGATACTTTAACACTTTAATAAACAGTTTGAAGTTATAGGAAAAATGCTTATTTGCTTTCTTGCAGAAAGTTAGATGTGGATATTAATACCTTTCTCTCGTACGGTAAATACAAAGCAACCTCCCACAGCCAGTTAGCTTAGCCTAGCATAAGAAAGCTACCCTGGCTCTGTCCAAAGGTAAGAAATACGTCCACCAGCACCTCCAAAGCTCACTAAACATTGGCAAAAAAGTCAATGCGCATATTTTTCAAAAGGTTCTATAACAGTTTTTTAAGGATCTCCACGACAACATGTTCTGCAATAAAGGATTAACACTGGGAGCACCGGGATAGTACCATGTCATACAGCCGGCTCAACGGCTCAATCAATACTTCATTTCAATCAAGAGAGACCAGTTGAATTAAGAAAGGATAATTGGTTATTGTTAACAGATGATATGTGATGATATGTGATGATAAAGTCTCAGAGTCTATGGCGCTTGGACTCTTCAGGGAGATTTGTAATTGAGGGCCGTCTGCCCCTATCAGCAACAAGATAGATCCCCCCCGTTGAGTCCAGACCTGGTGGTGGTGGCTGATGAGGCTGATAGAAGGATGAGTTGATGAAGCTGATGGATCTGTAAAGACTGGTGGAGATGGGGAGGTGGAGGGGTGCGTAACAGCAACATGAATGAACTGAAGGTAGAGACAGTCAGATTTAAAAAAGACAGCAGCAAGATGATAGGCTAACCATGTAATTGTTTCGATGTGCTTATTGGATGGAGGAGACCAGCTGATCTCGACAGCTGGCGTCTGATTGACAGCCCCGAATAATGACAGCAAGTAAATGAGTGAGCATGCGTGAGAAATGATTGGCAGATGTATGAGAAGTAAATACAGGCTTGCAAGAGTATGGTCTTCTGACTGAACTTAAGCTAAAGCTACATTTGTTTGATAAAATTACTAGAGGTGATGGGAAATAATTAAAATATCACAGATCATAGAGCAGGATCGGCAACCTTTTCGATGTCCCATTTTTTTAATATTCCACATTGATTTACCGTATTTAATGCTGCTGCCCCTCTCCTGTCCAAACGGACGGATTTGCTTTACAATGCTAAAATACAACTACACTAATATATAACTTTTAGCATACAATATTCTAGGCTTCAGGTCAAAGACATACTTAACCTCTGATATGAAGCTAACTGTTATGCCGTTTTGATGAGGGCTCCGGTGCGATCATATCCCTTTCAGAAACATTGTAATCCAGCATTGAACTGCAGTGTCTTTTTTGGAGACTTTGTAAAATACATCCATAACGATATATCCAATGTTTTCTGTCATTATCTATCAATATTTCCACGTTGAAAACAGGTATTGTTGTTGCTAGCTGTCCATTAGCAATTCCTGATGCCCTGAGTTGAGTCTGTCGACCAATCAGAGGCAGTGTTCCTGACTGTGTGGCAGTTTTGATCTCAAACTAGCTAGAGAACAACCATTGAGGTGGTAGGCATTCATTGCTTCGATCAAGGACACAAAACAAGGATAACATAGAGAAATAGGTGGATTTCAGTTATCATCAAACAAACCAGAAAATTATCTTTTGAATCTGCACCACAGACTTTATTGTGTGAAACAAAGTTTTGTTTATCAGGTGTGTCTTCTCTTTCCAGAGGCCTTCATTTACCAAACTGGTGGAGTCCACCAGACAGAGGTGCTGTGGCTAACCACTGGCTGTTATCGCATATCCCTGAGGAGCATGAGTCATGACCTCAGTCGTGCTGGTCGACACTGGTGGGATGGTGGTGGAGTATGTCACAGCTGAAGAGGAGGACTCCCAGCAGGTGAGTCAGAGACAAGCAAGAGTAACACTGCATCTGCAGTTCACAACAGAATCTTGCCTCCTTTTCTCATATCCGTCATGTTCTCTTATTGGAAACTTTTTATTGACTTGCTCTCTTTCGTCCCCCAATCTGCAGGAGGGAGAGTGTGAGGTGGACCTGGAGTTTGAGGGAGAGGTGGAAGGCGAATGTGAAGCCGAGGAGGCCTTTGAAGAAGTACAGGACAGAGATGAGGATGAGAACTACCCAGCAGTCATAGTCGAAGAGGTACCCGGCGCCAGACTGGCCGATGAGCGAGGTTACTCAGCCCAGGTGTTCGTATATAATGACGAGGCCTACCTGATGCAGGAAGTAGGCGATGAGCAGGAGGTGGAGACAGAAGGGGAGGCAGGTGAGACATTATTATATTCAACAAATTCACTTAACGTTAGGGCTGGGCGGTATGGCCAAAAATTCATATCACGGTATTTTGTAAGATTCTGGCGGTTTCACGGTATATCACGGTATTTTTTTTTTTTTTTTTTTAGAGTAAACACATTCATTCATTCATTGACACCGCGGCCAACTGAACAGCTGTTCACCGCTCGCGTGGCTGTCTTCCGTTCTGTCTCTTCCTGTTTTTTTTTTTTAATAATTTTTATATATATAAAAAATGTTTTATATAATTGCTAGTGTTGCCACCAGAGGCAATAACAGCGGCTCGACAAACTTTGCAATAAATCGTTTTCTGATCTACGTCGGATTTGTCAAAACCAAAACAGCTCCAACCAGCAGACACAGCTCCTCTTGTTGTATTGGTGCGTCTCTGGTCTCTCGTTGCTCCTCCTGCATCGCTCTGTTCCGTTTCTTAATGTAGCGACGGAGTTTCTTCTTGTTGTGATAGTGGGCGAGCTGTACCCAGCATGCAGTTCGGCGGTGTAATTTTATAAATGTACAATTATTAGTGTTACAAATTGTTTATGTGTCACAAACTGTTGTGTCGTGGTGTTCTCCTGTTAAAGAGCGTTAGTTGTGGGTTATTAATTGTTGTTATAACCATGACTCATCTCAATACCCGTAAGACAAGTAGCTCCGACCGCTGCGCCCTCAGCGGTGAGCGGTGAACAATATATTTTGCTGCCTGCCGAAGAGCGACAACAGTTGTTACGGCTATGCACCGGTATGACGGTATGTGAAAAATTCATACCGTATGGAAATTTGAAACCGGTATACCGCACAGCCCTACTTAACGTTACTTCCATAATGTTCATTTTGGCCCTGTAGGTCAGTGCATCAGATGACTATCATACAGTCTCCTTTGCAACAAAATATATTTTTACTTGTTGTTAACTGCTCTTGTACTGTTCACATTTATGGGCGGCTCGTTTCAGAAACTAGACCTCGGTTCTGGACTTGTGACACATTTATGACTCCAATTTTGGAGAAATGTTAAGGTTACCACAAAGAGCCATGCCATGGTTCACGTTCACACAGTTGTTAAGATTTATGCATTTACATAATTTCAGCTGGTGACACGGCCAGAGCTGTCAGTCAGAGTCAATTAAAACGGGCAGTTGATTTTCCCTGACTCTGGTCCTAGTCTTGAATCCACCAAGTCAAAACTACACCTAAGACAGGACAAAGGTCTCCCGTGAAAAGGTGATGACTGTATTATTACAAGAGATAACACCATGGGTTTGCGTAATAAAAGTATGTATAGGGTGCAATATGTAAGGCCTTTCTCTATAGACACCCACATTGAAGCTTGTTCAGCTGTCACATATCGTTTTACTAAATGTTTCAGATAAAAGGCATCATGATAGCAGTGTATATTGGGAAGGCCGAGGCCTCCGTCCTCTTTGGCCACATAAAGTTTTGTCTGATTTTATAGTTCATAGTTTGTTTTTTTTACCAGCCCATAAAAAGTTCAGATTCATTACATTTAGTAATACATTGTGCAGTAAGCTTAATGTTATCATATAACTTAGATAGTCTATTTTAGAGACCATTACCATCTTTAAAATATAATTTTTTCCCAATTGGGAATTTGGTCCAGTTTTGTAAAATAGGCTCTATTTTCTGAGTTAATCATAATGTAATGGAGCTTGATATCTCAGACCAGGCTGCCATTTAAATTGCCATTCCTGCCTTACTCTAGGTGGGCAGAGTCTCTATAGAGGCAATGCCTCAGACTTTGACCAGTTTTTTTAGTATCCTGACACGCCTGAAAAATAATAAGTCAAGGTGAAGATGTGGTGCCCAGTTGTTGTGGGGCTTCTAGATGGCAGCAAAATATCATCCGCGTACAACAGCAGTTTTTTGTTCCTCACCACCAGCCTTTATGGCAACAGTGTTGTAATTTTGCCTAATGGCAATCACTAATGAGTCAAGCATGATTAAGGGAGTTAAAGGGCAGCACTGCCTTGTCCCTCTGTGAAGCTCAAAAGGGGAAGAGTTCCTGCCAACTGTTCCCACAGATGTTTAGGATTGTGTTTATAATAATTTGACCCATTCAATAAAAGACAGACCAAGGCCAGTGTCTTGTAAAGGTATGTCCACTCTACCATGCTAAATGCTTTCTAAGCATCAAGTGAGAAAACTACAGCTGTGTCAGCATCATGTCCAGCTTGGTACAAGAGATGACGCAACTTTTCGGAGATTGTCAGATGTTGTCCTATTATTAATGAAACCCACCTGGTCAAACAAAAAGTTGTATTGTTTTTTGTACATTAGAAAGGTTATAGCATGCAATTAAAATGTTGTGAGTTCACCTGAATCTAGATTCAAGGTCAACACATTGGTTTCATAAATTCAAGCGTACAAAGTGTCATATTTCTCATATGATTCTCCTGCCAGCATCAGTGTGACGAGGTCTGGTAAAGTAGGCCTTGAGGATCACAAACCTCTGTGTTCACACACTGCCACCTTCTGGGTGTTTCTGACAGTAACTTTTTCATGAAGTGACGGTATCCAGTATTAACTCTCTGATCATCCATTAATCCCTTATTAACAGAGGACTAGCGTCCAATCCAGTGTACTGTTCACAAGTATGAAACAGACTGAAAGACTGAGACAATAGTATTTTCAACTAAAGAGAGATGCATTCATTCACATAAATACATATTGATTTTTTTAAGCCTGTTTCCGGATATGTAATGTGCTGTCTAAAGCAGAAGGATAAAGTGAGTAATTTAAATTCTAATTGTACTTACTGAAGAAACTAGAGTGTTCATAATGGCCCACTATAAATATATGATTGTTGTCTTTTTGTATAATTAATGATGCTGTGTCTGTTTAATCTCATAGACACAAAAAGACAATGACACCTGACAAAAGAACTGGCGAATACAGATTTAAATAAATGCTGTAGCTGTAGATGCCACACTTCCACTTGAAGAGTGCTCAATGTGAAGCACATTAGCAGATCAAAATTCTGTATACGGTACAAGGTAATTAACTATTGAAAATAAAGCCATTTAAATAATGACGTATGATGTAATAGAGTACTTGTATTTATTTATTTGTTTGTTGTGCGTTTGGCTTGTACAAAAAATACAAGTTAAATCAGTTTAAAGATAGTAAAACACAGGCTGTAAAGTAATTTGAATATAAAGTTTAAACAAAGCAACACACAAATAATCAGTCATTACAAAACATGGTGTTCGTTGTTTTGAACTTAATTTAATTAGATGTACAATACTGTCTTGCTGAAGTGTACTATTTTTGTATTAGTCAATTCGTTGGGCAAACTGCAAATTTGTTGGTTTTTATATTTGACGTATTCACTACGCAAGTGAGCGAGGGCGAAGGAAGGATTTCCTGTGTCGGCTGCGGAGGGATACCTTTCTGCCGCCGTAGTGAGTCCCGTTGAATTCGAGGAGATTTCCCATTCGCGGCGGAGTGATCTGAGCTAGTAGCTTCCTATACAATTCAGTGAGAAGTCAATGTGAATCTGCAGCAAGGGGAAAACATGGCGACTTCGCAGCATGAGGGGCACGCAAACCAGCTCGATCTACTCATCCGAGCCGGTAATGTTATCTGTGTGCGCTTGTAACCTCGATCCGGGAGCTCACTTTAAAACAAGCGTTGTGTTTTTACCTCGTCCGCTGCGGCTCCAGTCCGCTGGGCAGTGTGGTGAAGTAATGGAGGAGGGCAATCAGGAAGTGATCACCTTGGTAGCAACCTGCATGGCGTTGCTACATACGGTTTTACCGGACCCGGTTTAAGAGGCGAAAAACTCTCGCAGGGCTCGCAAGTCTGCACAGACGGATCGGTATCTGCACGGAGTGCGTTTTGCATGTCGTTGCACGTTATTCCCAAATTATTATGAGCTAGAATAACAACATGCAGGTCGGCGCTGCACAACCAGGAAGTGAAAAGATGTTGTCTTTCCTACGTCTTTGCCACGCTGTCTGAGTCGGAAGGACATGTGGGTGTTATTTTTGCAGGCATACATTTGGCGCACACAGCCAGATATCAGCTGTGGTATTAATATTATTAACATTATGTAGCTGGATGGAGGTTTTTCCCGTTCGTGGTACTTGTGTGTAGTAAGTCCTCACACATTGTGCCTGAATAACAGCCCATTACACCTGAAAAGTAACGACAACTGTGTGTATGTCTGTGTATTGCAGGAGTGGTGGGTAGAATTTCACAGAGATAAATTGTAGGAGGTTTTTGTTTTTATTTTTATTTTTTTTGTGTGCACTGGTTTCCGTTATGGTGTTGTGCAGCTGAAGCGTGGGGTGGCCTGGCTCACTCGCTTTCTTCCCTATAGTTGTTCCAAGTGCTTCTTTAACCTTCGACCACGCTGACCTGCAAACACACATATGTGGTATCACTCAGGTTTTAACAGTTTGTGTTAATGTGCCACGTCTCGTGAAAACACTGCGTCGTTTCCAGCCGGTTTTTCGCACATTTAAAAGTATTTTTGTCCCGTTTCGATGGCGGAAGCATTGTGCATGGAGAGGGCGTGGTGTGTTGTTGATGGACAGGCCCTTTAGGCCAATAGCGGGCGCGCTGGTTTACAACGTCAGCAGTCGTCCAATCAGATTCAACCGGGGGCGGGCTGTTGACCGGGAAATGAGCCAATAGGAGACGAGGCGGTTGTTGAGTGACAAGAGGATTAGTGAGCTTCTTCGAAGAGAACTGGAGGGAAAGGATGAAGACTGTAAACACGGAAGTCATCAGAGGCCGCACTACTTTTTGTCGGACTTGCTGCTATTCTTGGCGCCGTTACATTGTAGTATAGGTTGATAATAGGCTTTTTCCTAACTTCTATTCATTATAATACTTTTATATATTATACATGTGTATTTTTTACACAATTCTATATGTTTGTATTTTTTTATATTCAATAAGTGAGGATAAATCAAAATCCTAACATTTTGGAAAGACTAGAAATGGCTAAAGGTGTATGTGGTTTTGTAGGACAAGCCGCAGCTTTCTGACCTCACACCTTTCGGTGGTGTTATTACAGCCCGGCCGCCTGGTTATAAGGGCAGCTCGGTAAGCCATAGGCTCTCTGATGTGACGGCCGCCAGCATGTCCTGTTTGTTTGTGAGAGGGAATTGAATGAGTGAGACAATCTAAAGATAGTCCATTTCTCCCCTATGCTGTGCCTGTTGCCTCAGTGAGATAGCCAAACATGGACAGGGCAGGGTGTAACGGGATCTCGTGTTTCCCACCAGTGATTGACAGCGACAGCAGGTGCCCTGGGTTCCTTCTCAGGGTCCCAGATGGGGCAATGTACCATTTCCTTCAGACTGAATCCCATTTTCTATTCAAACAGCATTGTGTCTGTTTCTGTGCCAATCTTTCCATGTTTGTGATAGCCTAAATAGGGATGACATTCCTCATGTCACTCTTTGAGTATCCTGAACCAATCCTGGCATCTTGCATCTTCAAACAAAAGACAAAGCTGCAGTTTCATGATGTCATGATAATTATATTGGTTAAACTAGTTAAGACACTTTATACTGTGAAGGTTGTACTTTACATACTGTCCCTGGATCAGAGGGAATGTGTTGCTTACTGAAATAGGGAAATCATTTTGGCAATTTGTCCTTTCACTAGGGGGCGCCATATGGTTGCATTTTATGAGTTGCATATGCAGCACTGTGTTAATTGTGACAGAGGTGACAAGCTGTTGGTAGTAGTACTTTTTATTATTGCTTTGCTTTGAGGAAATAATTAAGTTAGCCATTAATATAGATCAAATATTTTCTTTGCTGTAAAATGGGAAATCAAATTGTAACTCTTGTAAGAAAGGCTCCACTGAGCTAAACCAGAAACTTTATTTTTGCTTAACTATTTACTCATTGTTTCTATGTGTGTTTCAGTGGAGGCTTCTGTCCACGGCACCAGCATTCACTGCTCTGACAAGACCTTTGAGGCTGCAGAGGCTCTGCTACGCATGGATTCACCTTCCAGCGTCAGAGAAGACCGTAGCCCAGGTAAAACACACTAATAATAACCCAAAACATAATTTACAAATGGTTAGAATTAAAATTGTGTAATGTTTTATAATAAACTCAACATAATTGTATACATCTGTGTGGTGAAGTTAAATACTAACTGTGGTTGGTCTGTTATCTTTGCTGTAGTTTAAACATGAAAAAAGTCATGTATTTCAGGGTAAATATGTATTAAAGCTGAATTCTTCCCTCTTATATTCCTTCGCCCAGAAGTTTTTATCCCGCCCTGCATAGTGACACCAGACTTCCTTCACGCGGCCATGCGTCCCGACATGATTACAGAGACAGAGGTGGAGATATCGACAGAGGAGTGCTGCGAGGAGGAGGAAGATGAGGAGATGGTCACCTTGCTTGAAGAACCAGAGCCAGGCCACGAGCCTGTCAGGAAGAGGAGAGGTAGACAGAAAGATCTTTATGTTTTTGTTAATGCAAACACATAATTCATCTATAAACTGAGGAAAGTGAACCCCAGTAGTCCAAAGCTGTGGAAAATAGCATACAGATGTGTTAAAACTCTATTTCATGCAGTTGTAGACCCTCTATCGGCACCATATTGTGCAGTGTGGAGAGTTAAGTTTTGGAAAAAGGCAAAGTTTTAAATCGAAAACATCTGGCAGCTCTGTGATTAAGCTTACCTCACAAGCCAAGCCACAAACCTCAAACCAAAATCCAGACTTCCGCTGTTAATTACAGTTGTTGGGTTTATCAAAGAGCACCATCTAGTGGTAGAGGCTTACTGTTGGGTCTAAACTTAAGCTCACAAGTCAAGATAATGACAAAGTCTTGTTTTAAATGTTTCCTTGTTAAAGCTGGACGGAAGCCAAAGACGCATCAGTCATCTATTTCCAACGGCTCACTGGACCTCGGCATCAAGAAGAAACCAAGAGAAGGGAAAGGTACCAAATAGTGCTAATGTTACTGTATATGCTAAACATTTATGTAGACATAAATCTGTTGTCATGATAATGTGCAAAGCACTGGATAAATACCGGTTACTTTATATTTAGCAGTGCAATAAATTTGCTTGATTCCCAGCAGGAAGCACCACCTACCTCTGGGAGTTCCTGTTGGACCTCCTCCAGGACAAAAACACTTGTCCCCGGTACATCAAGTGGACTCAGAGGGAGAAGGGCATCTTCAAACTGGTTGACTCAAAGGCCGTGTCCAAGCTGTGGGGGAAACACAAGAACAAACCAGACATGAACTATGAGACCATGGGACGGGCACTCAGGTGAGCAGTGTGTGTCTGTTTTTTTTCGGGGGGGTATTTTGGTTTGTGTTTTAATAATTGTGTGTTTGGGAAGCAGCATTATAATTCCTGATTGTCGTTTTTTTCTCAGATATTACTACCAGCGCGGAATCCTCGCCAAGGTAGAGGGCCAGCGGCTGGTTTACCAGTTCAAAGATATGCCCAAAAACATAGTCATCATCGACGATGACAAGGCAGACCCGCCGTCCCACGACGATCTGATCGGCTCAGAGACCGTATCCTACGAGCGCGTGCCGCCTCCATCAGACATGCTGCTGCAGGCGACCGAGCTGTCGTCCTCCAAGAAGCCCAACATATTGCGGGGCGGGAACAGGGCCAACGTGCTCCATGCCACCATCGCCACAGGCAGCAAATCAGTGGCAGGAGGTGGTGCAGCCGCGATGATGGCAGGATTACCAAGGATAATGTCTGTTTCAGGAGCATTGGATGGGAGTCAGCAGTCTCATACGGCTATCATCCCAACTGCCACCGGGCCCAGGTGAGACTCCGGCAGACAGATGAGGACCTCCAGTTCAAGGGTTTCTCATATTAGCAGTGGCTACATCTTCTCCCAACAGCAAGTATTGACTTTTGACTGTTTGCTGTCTACAGGACGGTGCGGGTGGCAATGCAGGTGCCTGTAGTCATGACAACATCACTGGGTCAGAAGATCTCCACTGTTGCTGTGCAGCAGTCGCCAGGAACAACAGGGGCCGCCGGCCACACCACCCTCCTCACCAACACCTCTGCTGGGAACGCCAACTCGCAACAGAAGGTGTGTGTGTATGTGGAAACTCATTCAATTATAAGTACTTTTGCATGATATCTGTTCTACTACCAACTACGGCAGCTAAAAAGCTGATAATTGGCAAGTGTCAATTTTAGCAAAAACTTAAAGGAACTTTTGAATTCATGATTTTTTATTAATTCATCCATCCATCCATTTTCTTCTGCTAATCCAGGTTCTTGTTGCATTACTTATATTATTAGGAATTACTGTTATATACTGCTGGGAAATGCTGAAAAATAATGAATTGTAGGCTGAATCATCCCTACTGGTTATCTATCATACTTAAATAAATGTGAAACTGGTAAAAAACTGCGTACTATTTGGTCCTGTCCAGATTTATAGATGAACCAAGGAAATTGTTAACCTGTAACATTCTTGGTTTGTAGTCTCTTTTTGTTTTTCCACTAATGTGTGTTTTTTGGTTAGGTTATGATCCAGACCATCCCCACCATGGTCCCAGCTACAGCAGAGAACGGAGACAAGATCACCGTCCAGCTGGCCAAGATCATCACAATCCCGGCCCACCAGTTAGCTCAGTGTCACCTCCAAGCTTCCACAGGCTCAAACAAGTCCGGCATCGGGGGCTCCCCAACGGGGATCAGCCTCCTCAGGAGCCCCCTGACGGTCCGGGCTCTCGCACCTGTCAATGTCGGCCCAGGAACGCAAGTGATGAGACTCACTGTGCCCACGCAGACGCAACAACAGACTCTGGTGGTGTCGCAGCCGGGTAGCGGGCCGGGGGTAGTAACCGTATCGACAGCCAATCAGACGATGACGGCACACCCTCGGATCATAAGCGGCATCATTAATGGTTCGGAGCTGGTGATAGGAGCGCCGGTAAGTGGAGGAGTCTCGATGGAGAAGTTGAAGGCAGCAGGAGTCCAGGTCCAAACTGTGCAGGTGGCGGTCCAGCAGAACCAGCAGAACCAGCAGAACCCCAAAACCTTCCAGAACGTCAAATCGGGGGCCGTGGATGCTGAGGTGGTTATCAAACTGGAAACGCCTGACGTGATGATAAAGACTGAAGAGCCTGAGTGTTGAAATGTACACATTTCAGAGTGGTAGTTTGTATAGGTCTGATGCCATTTTACTCTTGTAATAACCAGCAGCAGTCTGTGAGACTTTAAAAGACTCCTGAAGGCCTGTTTTTAGTCCTGAACTTGTTTTCACATCTTCTTTGTTGCTACTTAGAACTTTACTGATCCAAGCCAGTCCTCAGAACCACACTGAAACCTCTGTGTGGTGTATGGAGTTCACAGGAATACACACAGACTTTAAATGGACTTGTTGTAAACGGTAAAGGGACCAACCTTGATCACTACAATTTATGCTTTCTGAATGGATCACCATTGCTGACTCAAATTCGAGGGGGAAAGGAAAAAACCTTGAAAATGCAAAAGGAAAAGCTGAAACACTACAAAATGAGGCAAATAATTGCAACCAACCAAATTACAAAGAGAAATACACAATGGGGGTGTAATTAAGCCTTTGTAGAGACCATTTGTTTATCATTTTACAACTTCAGATGATTAAACCAGCAACTTCTTCTTTTTTTCTTTTTTTTTTTTTTTTTTACTTATATCACTGTGCAGATCAAGTGTGGGTGGTGCTACGAGAGTGCTAAGAGTGAGAGAAAGACAGAGAAAGTGGAGCTGCGAGAAGCTCAAAGAAGGAACGATATCAGAAAGAAAATGGTCATGTATGTACATATTTATATATATATATATACATGTATATATATATATATCTCTCTACTATTTACAGTTTACGGAGCTAAAGTTAACAGCCTTAGATTTTAATTTTGACTTTCTTTTTCATGTATTGTCTGAACAGTAAGCTGAACTTTGTTTTTGTGTTTTGATACCTTGTACCAAGCACAGTATTATTGAAACTAGGTGAACTAATATTTGTATTATTAATTCCACTGTCACTATCGGGCGTTTAAACTCTGATTGAAACATCAAAATGTTATAGATCAGTGGCCAGATTGTGTTGCTGTGTCTCTACCAGTGTCTGGAAAAACCTCAAGGCATGAATTTAGACTCATTTGACTAAAGGATTTTGGCTATTTCTCCATTTTTATTTTTTATGTTTGCTCTTTTCACAACTATACAGTCTGGCTGCACAGAAATGCGACTCAGAGCTGGTGCTTGCTGCCATGTCTTGAAAAAAAATTCAAATAGGAATGTATGTAAACTCAGAGATCAATACCTAATTGAATCAATTATTTTAATTATTGAAAAGAGAAGCATTGAAATCACAAGTTTATGCAAAAAATATAAAACCACTGTGGATCCCAGGTCACTTTACTTAAAACAGAGGGCCAAATAGCCAGCATGCATTTTTTTTACTGCCTTTTTGGCCCTGCCACGACATTTCATTATTTTTTTTATCTAAAGAGGGAAGAGAGGATGATGTTTTGTGTTCAGACTGGACTGTTTCTATATTCAACATTTGAAGTATATTCTATTTTGTTGTACTCTTGTTTCAAAGTGTATTAAAGTAGATTTTACTGAAATATAAAAAGACATTTGAATCCTGACCTTGTCTTTTTCATCATGGTTTTATGGATTTTAAATTGATGTGCGAAGTTGTACAAATTCGATTTTGGGGGGGAGGCAGGGAGGTCCGTTATTACAGGGACAAATCCTCAAAAGGTCCTACATTTTTGGAATATGATGGTGTGTTGGCACAATTCAGGCTATCGCATTAATTAAGAAACGTTCACAGTCAAGGTGGTGTTATGAAGCAAAATGTGACACGCACGCACACGCATGCACACGCGACGGGCAACGTGTGAATCTGTGCGTATTAAACTGCTACAACAACAAAAATAAAGGATATGCCACGGCAACCCAAAGCAAGGAAATAGGACAACAAACTTTGTTAAATGAGCATGTAACTTATTTAAACCCGTTTGGGAACCATGTCGGTTCCTGGCGTCCTTCAGCCGCATGCCCTCTGCACAGCTGGTACTAACAAGACAGTGACGCCATCAACTGGTGCCAATTTATTAGGAATGTAATGCCACGGTTGGCCACATGGGGCATTAATACCAACAGTAGAATACTTTGTTTCAATAAGAAATTTAACTTGTCCTTTTTGGCTCCTCAATATATTATGACTTTTTTCATTACATGTTTGACTTGCTATACTATGACCTTTTATGAAAATTTGCAACATACTATACTATGACTTTTTTACATGAAATTATAGATTGACTTTGACTTTACTGCAACATTTTTTAATGAATATTTCGACCTACTATACTATGTTCCTTTTCAACATACTTTACTACGACTTTATATCACATTGTTCGACATGCTATACTACAACTGTTTTACATCATTTTTTGACATACTATACTACTTTTTATGATATTTTCAACATACTAGCCTATGACTTTTTAAGGTTTTTCAACAAAGCATTGTATGATTTCTTTTAACAGATGATACTATGATTTTTCTGACATTTTATGACTTTTTCAAACACCATACTATGCCTTCTTTCATATATTTTTTTTTAACAAAGTACAATATTACTTTTTTTGACAAACTAAAATATTACTCTTTTAAATAAAGGTTTTGACATACAATATATATGACTTTTTTCAAAACACTATACCATGCCTTTTTTATTGAAGTTTATCAACAAACATGTTTTGACACACAAAACTAGACAATATATTATGCCTTTCTTCTTTAAAAAAATAGTTTTACTTACTTTATGACTTTTCCAATTAATTCATTGATTCATAATTCATATACTATGATTTTTTCAACATACTATACTATGATTTTTTTTTCATTACATCTTTTGACGTGCTAAACTATGACTTTATTTTTCATGACAATTTGGTAGACGTACCAGACGATGACTTTTCTGATATTCTTCATGGCATACTATACTATGACTTCTTTTAATGACAATTTTCAAAATACATACTTAAAGAATGATTTTCTTTGACATACCAGACTATTACTTTTTTGACATTTTTCAAGACATACTATGTTATATATATGATAAGTTATCTTTATATGACTTACTATACTATTACTTTTTTAACACATTTTTAGATCTACTTCAGTGTGACCTTTTTTTAATAAATATTTTACATACTATACTGAGACTTTTTTCATGAAACTTTGTGACATATCAAACCAGGACTTCTCTGACATTTCACACGACATGCATGAAAACAAACGCTTGTCCAAGTAGTCAAGTGGTTTCAACACATACTCTATAATTCCCTTGGGTCCATTCTGCACCATCTACTATCAACAGAAAGGCTACAATGGTGGAGAAATATCTTTGAAAAACAAATAAAAAAATCTGAAACAATAATCAAAGTATCGAGAGAATATTTTTCTTTTTCGGTGTTTCCTCACTCTGTGAATTCATGCAGTATCGATCTCGTAAGGGCGGTTGAGTTGATTCTCATGAGCTTCCCTGTGTTTCTCCATCTGCTCTTTCAACATTCTGTTTGTTGTATATATTGTGCATTTTTCTTATTTTATTCTTATTCTTATTCTATTCTTGTATATATTGTTCTTTTATCTAAAAATGCTGCTGTACCAAAATAATGTCCCCTTGTGGGATTGATAAAGTATTTATCTATCTATCTATCTATCTATCTATCTATCTTTCTAGATTACACAGACACAAAAAACCTATTACAGACACACAATAATTAAAATATAAAAATTATGTGATTTGACTGTTCCAGCTGTGTACAGATGGAGGTCTTTTTCAGGTCCACGTCTTGTATTTTTTATGTTCTCATGTTCCTCCCCCGACACCGTACCCAAGAACCAACAAGACGACAAAGGAGCTCCTTACGTGGCCTTCAGGCATCATTAAGTTCTGGACATCAGATATTATGATATTCTCAGGAAATGTAAATCACACTTACCATATTGTATAATGTCATGATTTTTCAACAAACAGAGCTAAAGAGTGCACAGAATTTTAAATATGGTTGTGTGCTTTCAATATTTAATGAGAAAACATATCCCATGATCATGAAAAATGTGATAGGGTAGCACATCCTCGATCACAACAAAATATTTATATATTTAGTGGCTCACATCCTCCAATAAAAAAAATGACCTGCTACTATTTTGTCCTCCTTGAATTTGAAAGCTGGGACGTGCTACCCTATCACATTTTAATAATCATTGGATGTTGGGTCTAACATTCTACCTTGAATCCTATTGTTGAAGCACAATTTGTTTTTGCCAAATAAAAAAATATCCTACCTCAGAGCTTCAGCACAGAGAAGATGTCATCCATTGGGGCCACATAACCACAATATTGTGACAAATAAAAGTACCTAGATTCTGTTCTACATACTCCAGTACGGTAGGTGTCGGTATGCACCTAAAAGGTGGCATTGCATAATGATCATGAATACAATACAAAGACAAACTGTAAGACTCTTCCATATTCCCATGGACTGTAAGCACCAGTCCACCTGCAACTGTCAATGGAATAGAACAAGTGGATGTGACTTTGTTCTTTTGCCAACTAAAAACAAACAACTTTGACATTGGCACACATTCAGACCTCTCCAATACGTGTAATTTACACATATCTGGCACAAAGTGGGTACCTTCACTTATAATTTACTCTCTACCAAATATGGTAATATGGTGCAGAATTATTCCAGTAATCACAATGTTATTAATGCTATGAGTTACAGGCCAAACAGGGGTTAATTAGCCACTGTAGACACTATCAGTACGTATCCACAAATCTTTAAATTACCGCGTAAACTGATAGGTCATTACTAGCATTCTACCACCACCTAAAATGAGTTAATTTTTTCTTAAAAGAACAAAGTTAGTTTTTCAGCAGATGGTAATCTTAGGCCAGAAGAGCATCACATGCTCTAAATTAAAACTGCACCAAAACTAATAAAACTGCTGCAGAACATGTTACAAACGCAGATGATTTACTTCAACAAACCACATTTAAGCAAAAGAACATGCATCAACAGAATCATGGAAGAAGTCTATAAATTATCACACTGCAAGTGAAACAAGTGACGACCATTAGCGACATTAGGGCCATTATACTGCAAGCAGCTAGGTTATTTTATATTTGTTTCTTAAACTCTACAATCTTACACTGAGTATTGTGTTCGTTATGAGCTGTTGACCTCCTGCCCAGTCGCCACTATCTTTTTCTTTCCTCCTGGTTGTTCATGAGCCTGAAAAAAAGTGCCATGCCCCTCTCGACAATCTTTAATTTTTGCGCGGCATCATTCAGGTAAATTTGACCGCTGGATAGCAAGTTAGCTAGCTGGTAATGGACCCTTTTGGATAGCATCAAATAACTAATTAAAACCAATCTTATCAGAAAAATTTACATTCGAACATACATCAGTGTGATAATTACTAACTAAAAGTACATGATAAAAATGTGTTTGACATGCGCTTTGATTTTGTTAGTTCGGCCCGTGTCCCTATCGCTAACCGATAGCCAGCCCAGAAATCTAAATATGCCCCTGCAAAACCATATACACTGCTTTTAAAGTCCAACAGCATTGCTATCATTGCAAAATGTACAGTAATATATACAAAGTAACATCATACATGTTTAGTGTGTCAGCATTACGCAGTTTTCCCTTAACTTTCCTAAAATGTTCAAATGTACACCGTTTCTGTGGTTATTTTGCACGTCCATCAAGTTGCTTCAGTTTACATACGGTATGGTTTTCTGGATGAGGTAGACAAAGATGAATCAAGGTGTGCTGTGGCTGAAAAGAAGCTCAAGAATAAAGATGATGAAATAAAGTTATTTTAAAATGGTGCTAAATGCACAATCCTGAAGAAATGTACTCTTTGGTGTTCGATATTGGAAATGTTTTCAAAAAGCATAACGTTTACATAGTTAGATTTTTACTTATTAGGAATTTAGAAGACCGAGTAAGCTGTAAAGAGTCAGTTAACCCACATTATGAAACATATTGCATTGGTGAATGGATTTAGTTTGTGTTACTCCAGGAATAAAACAAATATATTTGGAATTTATCAGCAAGGTGACTTCAGAAACAATGGCTCAGTTAATCTGGATAAACCACAGAGCACGCTTTCAGCAACGTTAATAGGGGCTACTTCTTCTGTAGAAAGTGGTTCAATGTTCACTGTGACGTCTGGATTTTTCAGATTAACCAGGAAATAGTTTTTCATTCATGCACACTGAAGTAATTTCTTCTTCAATGTCGTGAGCACCACAAACAAAATTTCATTCACCACTATTCAAAACCCGGATAAATAAAACCAGAACTATAATCTGCATCACTAGGAACAACTGGATTATTTGGTTATTTGTGGAAACGATAATTTAATTTCCAAACCACCACGTAATTAGCAAACCAACGAGAGGCTAAAGGGTCAGAGAGAATAAATAGTAAATCTACATAACACTATACTGCAAAAGCAACAGCCATCGAATGCAAATTATACATGTTCAGCAAAAACACTTTATTCTCAGTCACTCAGAAGTACAATGGCAGTTTAAAGCACAACATTTATTACAGTTTCAAGATTGGGATTGGAAACCATGGTAACCATCCATTACTTTCACTGTGCAGGTAGACTACGTTGTTGTTGCAGCATGTGTCTCTGTGTCTTGTGTCATAAATTATCTGAATGTTCCATCCAGTCAGAAATAACCAACTCTGGTTTTTCTGTAACCTGTCGTCATCTTCCGTCTGTCACTAAAAAATGGCGTCTCATATGCCCGCCTTCTTGTCGAGTGAAGCCAACAAGGTTAGGGTTAGGGTCAGTGTCGCCCCCTTCCTGTGTGGCGGTTCATCATTTCCTTCCTCACTCCTTCTCCTTAAAGCTGAAGTCACAAACTAGAGAGAGATGGTCTGATGGATAGCTAAATGACGGAAGCCTGTTTGGCCCAATCTGTTCCTCGGTGGGCATGTCCAAAACTTTGTCCACTCTCAGTGTGTCCTGACTGTACCAGATGTAGTCCAGAGTGGTACAGCATTCCCCCGTAGACCGAATCTTCCATGTCGTGTACTCTGGCTCAGTCAAACCGTCTTGACTGAGTTTCTTATACGCCGAGTCCAAACAGAGAGGCGACGTGATGAAACGTCGGTACACCTCCTCAGTCGGGACTGCGTTGAAATCTCCACATATCAACAGAGGAATGTCTGAGCTGGGGGCACCCGCAGGATCACCAGCAGGCTTCTGGACCATATTCTGGATGTGTCGCAGGAAGTCGGAGCCCTGGGCGCTGCGGAGCCACTCCCAGCCAGAACGAGCCTTCAGATGGGTCACGGCCACGCACAGACTTCTCCCTGTGCTCCGACAACGCAGCATCGTCACCACAGCAATCTGTGACGAGAGAACTGCGTGTTAGAGGTGCTTCTGAGTGGCTTTTTTTGTACGCGTCCAAGATTTGCTTTACACAGATTCAACTCACCTGATTGGTTGGAATCCGCATGGCAGAGAGCCTGATGTTCACGCTATCGAGGAACTCGTATCGCGACTGATCAAAGAACAGAGCACAGCCGTCGGGACCGTTGTTGCCCTCCACATCCAGGCATGGCGACCAGGGTTTAGGGCAAAAGTTGCCGCTGTAACCGAGGCCTGCCAGAACCGGCTGGAGGGTGTCATAGTAGTGGTCGACTTCCTGCAGACACAGGATATGAGGTCTGTAGGTGAGGATCTCCTCTAAGATGAGGTACTTCCTGCGGGACCAGCTGAGGGCCTCCGGGGGACACTGGACAAAACTGTCAAGTCCCTCGCCGAGAGCTGAAGGACAGGAGAAAGAAGGAGATCTGACTTCAGTATAGCGTTAACCTGGAGGAGCTAAACCATGCCCCATAGTTTGTTAGAAAGGGAGAGTTTTTATCTTGCTAATTTTTCAATGTCCTCCACTATCAAGCTTAACTAACTATGTCTGCAGTTTGGTGCCAGGCAGTTAGTGAACAGTGGGTTCACCAGAGATTAGTCTGTGAAATAAGCTAGAAACGGGCTGATGAGAACAGCACAGTGAACTGAAACAGTACTTGGATTCACTCTTCAAACTTTCTTAAATATCTGTTTTTGAGGTTAATGTGTTATTAGACGGGCTAAAAGCAATCTACCTTGGGCCAATATGTTCCACTGCATCACCCTGACGGAGCTGCTGGGGTCTCCATCGTTGAGGTGAGTGAACTTCCTGTGGAGGCGAGGAGGTCGGTCCCCGAGGGCCTCTTCACACTGTCGGAGCAGCTCCACTGGATCGCGGGGACATACAGGGGACGTCTTCTGCCCCTGCAAAACAGACATAACACTTAATCATTCATTTCACCGGAGGAGGCAGATTACTGCACAGATCTGCTGCTGTGTCAGTTTCTGAAATCTGCATTGTTAACAGAAGAGAAAGTCACCTGGCAGAAAGCTGGATCCAGGTTTGTGTCCGCAGGCTGGTGGGACGGAGGGAGGGGGAGAGAGAGGGGGAGGGGAGAGCTGCTGCTGGTCTGAGTCAGGGCGCTGTACAGCCTGGTGGCACCTCCACCCATCGGACACACTGATTGGAAGAAAAAGACAAAGATGGCGTAAGGAAGGAGAAAAATAAAACATTTTGAATATTTGTAATTCTAATGCCAAATCTGTGTTGCAGTAACTGGAGTTGAGGGATTTTTTTTTAAATTTCAGACATCTGTAAATGAACAGGAATATCTCTGATGAGCAGGTGGTGCTGTTTTTTTAATTTAACGTGTCTGTTGACCTTCAACTCAGATTATGAGGCAGGAGAGTGAGCACCTCTCATAGGCTCTACCGTCTCTGCTGAAAAGTAATCTGGCGCAGCCTAATTGTGACAAATCCCTGCTTTTTAGTTTACACAGTGGCTTCAGTATTTCTGCTTCATGGATGCAGCTCAGCTCACTTTGTGTCCCCCCCTCGACATCTGTCCACTCACATGTGAACTGAATTATTGATGCAACCTAAAAATAAGACCGATGCTTCCCACAAACTGCTATTGAGTATTAACAGTTTCATCAAATGAGTTGAAAATGAGTTTGCCGCATCACACACTCAACCATGATGTTTAATGCATCTCCACCACTGAAACTGTGCAATAGTTGAAACCTGCAATAGCTCAGTATTTGGACCGCTGGGGGCAGTGCAAACAAGCTGACATATCACCATATATTGTTTGTTTTGGCATATTTGTTAGCCAACAGTTGCTTATTTACACATCTAGCAAAACACAGAGAAACATTGAGATTGATTTGGAGTCGTGATTATAGCCACCAGATGAATGCAAGTACAATATCCACTCTCTCCTAGCCCAGTTAGGTCTCCACCAGCTCCTGAGAAAAAGAATCTGGCTCTTTAACCGCTAGATGTTCCACTTTGGTCACTAGCTAGTTATTAACAGCTTCTGTCTGCTGTTTGGTGTTGGGTAGGTAGCGTACGGTGGATTTATGCAAGCTGTGTCTGGAAACGAAGTTGATGAGAGCAGTGAGAGTATTCAATATTAAAATATAATATGCGCAAAAAAACAACAAGAAGCTATAAAGCTGCATAAAGCAGAGGGGAACTGCAGGGCTGGGTATACTTTTATGTGCGTTTGTCTCCACTTTTACATATTGATTATAGCAGCTTTTAAAAGGCATGAATACTGTCAATGCTATTCAATAGTGTTCCATGAGTAGTTGACATAGTGGCTGTTCGTGAGAACTTTGAACTGCAGCAGGTCAAACCAAAGTGGGTCAAATTGACTGGTAGTTGGTCAAGAGGCATCAGGTTAGTACACGTCCAAGTGTTGCAGACAAATAAACAGTAATATAGGGGCGACTGTGGCTTAGTGGTGAGCAGGGTCATCCTTCAATCAGAGGATCGGCGGTTCGATCCCAGGCTCCACTAGCCCATGTCGATGTGTCCTTGGGCAAGACACTTAACCCCAGATTGCTCCCATAGCTGTGCCTACGGTGTGTGAATGTTAGCTACTCCTGATGTGCAGGTGGCACCTTAGCTCCTCCCATCAGTGTATGAATGGGTGAATGATGTCATGTAGTGTTAAAGCGCTTTGAGTGGTCGGAAGACTAGAAAAGCGCTATACAAGTACAAGTCCATTTACCATTACCATAATATTAAAAATACAACAAATAAAATAAAAAACCCAACAAAAACAAGACTGACCGTTGCTCTGTCAAACAAACGCTGGTGACTAACTTTCTTCCTGTCTCCTATAGATTAGAACTATACGACTATAAAAGGAGAGATCAGATACTGAGGTTTAGGATCTAACCAGTTATGAGTGAGTGAGCAATAAACAGGACTTATTTGTCAGGAGTCAGCTAGCACTCCTTCCCAAATATAAAACAAACCCTGGTGCATTTAGATAAACATAAACAGACCTTTGAACTCTTTCTGACATGAATGGTGCTCCACAGCACCACCAGATACACAGAACCTCACCGTCACCTCTGGGTTTTTAATTTTGTACATTCAAAATGAAAGTCATGTATATACAGTAGATATTATACATCCAAAAACCACCTTATCTACAGTAAAATAGAGAATATCTTACCCATAGTCTCCCTCTCTGTCCACAGCTATGTCCACTCTGCACTTGAATAAATTGTCCTTAACGCTTCCTTTTAGCGCTGCCGTCACCCAGACAGATACCGTATGTTACGGTCAGCTGATTAAACCTTGTGTTTTCACTGCAGCAGGAGACAGTGACAATGACTATTTGTCACTGTGAATGCAGAAATCTGATGTCTCACTTCCCACTCCCGCCTATAAAGCCTCGGGGAGGAAGTGAGTGAGATTAGGAAGTATAGACGTCACCAGGCCAGATGGATTATTACAGGTCATGTGCTGATGTGTGTGTGAGTGAGTGAGTGAGTGAGTGCGTGAGAGAGAGAGACTGCGCAACCCAAACCGCTGCTCTCTCACACACAAGCTGGAGTGTGTGGCAGATCTATTACTGATACATAAATTGTACTCAACAAAGGCATAAAACTACAGTAACATGGAGTTCCACCCTCACAAATAGCCACACCTAGAAGTCATTATCACTATGGATAATAGGTACATTTCAATGGTCGACAGTTTAACTGCCATAACTATTGTATGCTGAGTGTGCGTGTGTTTTGCAATAATAACTTCCTTAGTTTGCATGTTGTAACAGCACTTTGATCACAATTTACCACCAGTACAACGTTACGTCAGTCATTTTCCATGTACAGTAGTACTTTGTACTTTTCCAAACTGATAGAGCTCAAATTTAATAAATGTTTTGGCTGTAATCAAATTTGAAACGGTATAACTCCAGTACGAACCCCCCCCACCTGTGATTCATGGTTCCCCTAAGGGGTCACAACATAAATGTGAGGGGTCATGAGATTTAAGAAAACACATTTCTGCAACACATAATTAGACTTTTGCTAATCTTTTTTGTGAAATGTCACTATAAAGCAAGGAAACTGTCAAACAGGCGTTATCTGGATTAACTGACCATTTATAAGGAATCTAAACTGTAATGGTAACTATTAATAGTGAAAAAATAATACCGCACAGTAAAAGTCCTGCAATCAAATTTTTACTTAAGTGAAGAGTGAAAGGTGGAGCCATAGATTATATCAACAGTATGGGTGGAGCTTTCAAGTCTAATATAATGCTGGATAGTTTAAAGAATAATAATACATCATATTTTAATCACCACATATTGTGAGTAAAATCGGACTCTACAACGTAAGCAACATTTCTTTGGCAGGTAAATGTAGTACTACAATGTAGTATACAGTTGAGTGCTTTTGGAAGTTATTTTGGAGTACAATGACTATATCTAACTATAAAACAATGAATCTCTGTCTGTCAGTGGGTATTTCCTTTACATAGCTCGAGAATTGTTCATTCGATTTGCTTCACACTTGGTGGGTGTATTGATGGATGGATGAGACCTGAGGAGGTAAAATCCAGTAATACGCACAAAAAACAAAGAGATAAGGCAAGTCTTTTTGTTTTTTTAAATTTAGATGTTTTCTAGTAATCATTCCAAGATCCCCACAAAATGTTGAACGAAATGTTAAAGTTGCAGCAAACTTTGTTTGAAGCATCGACCTGTTGCACTATGAATATAAACAAGGCTAATTTCTGCACTTGTGTGTACTCAAAATCTAATGTTTTATGAGCAAGTCATATTATTCCTCTCAATCTGGATCCCTTAATCTAAAAGAATGGAGTTAAGGAGCGAATATTTTCTTTCTGCTTTGACGTCAGTGTGTCGCACACATTGCCATGATAAAGTAAAAAAAAAAACAACAACAACTAAAAGCTCTATTTACTTGTGAGTGGTGACTCACGTCTGTAGACGCAACATTCACCACAAGTCACGACGCAATCATGGTCCTTGTTGGCATGAGATTGACAAACATTGTTTTTCTGCAGAAGAAAGAAACAGGGTGTGCATTAACAGAGAGCACACGTCAGTGTGTGTGTACAGTGACGGTAGTGCGGCTAGTATCCTGTGGACAACTTCTTAATAATTTACTGTAGTGGTTTGTGTGCGTGAGATGGAGATGGAGAGCATGTCACTAGATCCTTTAGTGGCATAGTGACATTTCCACATTGAAGAACAGCTGCCTCTCGACATTCCAATGTGTGTGTGTTTTTTGTTTAAACACACACACACACACACACACACACACACACACACACACACACACACACACACACACACACACACACACACACACACACACACACTAATAATAATAATAATAATAAATAATAATAATAATTATTATTATTATTATGTGATATCTTCCACATGGCTGAAACGATTTCACTGTGATGATTGTCTATTTGTGGTCTTATACCACTTCTGCATATTTACGAAACAAACAGCTTTTTACCTTTTGACAGATCTTTGTATTTGTATCCATCAGTTCATTCATTTGTATTATTTCTGTGCTAAGACATTTAATATTGTCTTCTGGCATCTTGTTGTATTGTAAATGTTACATTTTATACGTATGTACTGAAGTCTTTCTTAAAAACTTCTGTTATTATTTGATGGTATATAAATAAGTTGAATTGATTGGAAATTATATCTTAATCTCTGAGATTGATCAATTTAATAAAAGATAAGACAGAGTATGTTCTAAGGCACAACAGTGCTTTGGCTAAATACTAGCATCAGCATGCTAACATGCTTGTAATTAAAATGTCAATGTTCATCATCTTAGTTTAGCGTGTTAGCATGCTAACATTTGCTAATTAGCACTGAAGACAAAGTACAGCTGAGGCTGATGGGAATGCCATTAATTTTGCAGGTATTTGGTCATAAACCAGCGTACTGGGCAAAATATAAATGATCTAATGATGGCACTAGATGAAGAGTCGTGACCAACAATAATATTGTAATTCATCCTGAGGGGAACATTAATATCTGAACCAAATGTCATGGCATATATTACATTACCTTCATATCATATCAAACCCTGAATCATATATTAATAGTGGACCTAGAAATTCATTAATGCCCATTTTTAACTGCGAGGAACCCTTAATAAAATCGGAGTTGTCCAAAAGTATGACATTTTATTTCATTATTTTCTTAAGTCTTGCACTAAGGCACGTGCAGATGCATGTGAGTGAGATCTTGCAGACCCCAAAGTCAGCGTTGTGTATGTTATGTAGTTTGTAGTATTAAATTGCCACTTTACTCTCTGACCTTTAGACAGGCAGCCCCCCCCTCTGCAAAGCTGAGTGAAGTCAACACGTACGACAACTATACTACAACATAATGAGGCCACTCAATCCATACATATGCATCTGCATTAGTTATGGTGGCACCAGCTTGTTTTATTGTGAAGTTTAAAATAATAATAATAATAATAATAATAATAATAATTACCACTACTCCCCTTATGCACGTCTTGGCATCTGTATCAGCAATTTCTCTTCTTATTCCTATTTATTTATTCTTTAAGCATGTTGTATTCTACTCTGTCAGTCATAATCAGTGGTGATTTTATTGTTAAATCATAATATTTGGGCTACGCATCTTTTATAGTAGGCCAACAATACGTCAATAATATTGTAACTGAAACATATTCGGGCAAAGGTGGTGTGTTTGTATGCCTCTCGGCCTGAGAGCGGTTCATTCAGGTTTTAGGAGCAGTGTCCCAGTCAAGATGCTCGTATATTATGCAGCAGGATAAAGAGACACAGTCTGAATTTCTACAGTGAATAAAAGATACTAGAGATATTTGAGATATTTGTTTGAGGGTCCTCCCTCAACATTTTGTTTACATAAAATTATGCAATTTTACATAATTTTGGACCATTAAAAGTACTATTAATAATGCCCAAAGAGCTTAAAGAAATTTGCTGTAGTTAAATTATT
This sequence comes from Ophiodon elongatus, assembly GCA_016806645.1. NCBI lineage: Eukaryota > Metazoa > Chordata > Actinopteri > Perciformes > Hexagrammidae > Ophiodon > Ophiodon elongatus. Next base: position 1,616,720 of record JACSYO010000912.1, on the reverse strand, counting down.
ACTTTAATGTTTACACATACCACTCATATGAACAGTTAATTCCTCTGAAGTGTTTGCCCTGTTAAAATCCTATTCTGTAAATCAAAAGAAATTATTCAGGAAACTTTCAAATATCGTTTCATTGATTATTTGTTTACAAATTAAAAAAAAAAGTTATTTTCACTAATATTTCACAAAAGGGAAATAATAGTTTACTGTACAGCCGCATGTGTCCTTCGACTGAAGAAAACAAGTGGAAACCATAAAGAAAGTTCCCACATGACACAACAACACACCAAACGATAAACAAATGTGTTTGTGGCACAAAAATCTCCCCGGAAGAAGAGTCGCGTTACGGCGTCTATCACATGCAAACACAATACTGATATTGTGGAGCAGCCACAGGCAGACACCGCCTGACAGAGAGAACATACTTTAGATAATTCAAAGTCACCAAGAAGCAAAAAAACAATTCCAAATATATTATATGATACAATCTGACCACACCGCAGAGATACAGAGACTGTGGCCGCCAGATCACACGGCACAAAGGAGTTCAGAGCAAAGTTTACTGAGTATTTATCTGACGACTTGCCTTCTGTACTGGAATCAACTGCTCACTTCCCTCCAGCTCTACTTCTGCAGCTGCTGTCTTGTTTTTGGGGATCTCCTTCTCTGGCTCTACGTGGTCCCAATAGTGTGTGACACAGACGGGGGGAATGTTGCTCTTTGTGCATGCGTCTGCATGCTTTTGTTCAGTTTGAAGTGGGTGGTTGATTGACCCTCTATCTGCAGGGCAAGGTCACAGTGGAGAGAAACCCGGTCTCCTCTGCCATCTGCTGGTACACAGGCACCGAGTGTCCAACTTCAGACAGCCTGAAGAGAAAGAAAAGTTGATGGTCAATTATATTTACACGTTGAAAATAAATATGGCAGCAGGTGGATGTAACTGGCAGCAGGTAAACAACAGTGATGTCGCACTTTTAATTTTAATAGTGACTTTTCTTAATAACGCGTCAATCAGTCAGTTTTCTTTTGGCGTGGCCATTTGGTTTGGTTTGCTTCACTAAAACTCAAAGCATTTATAAAAAAACAAAGCCTGTATTTTAAATAAGAAAAAGCTGTACACTTACATTTTAAAGCTCTATATAATACCTTTGTTGTTGCTGCATGTACATTTAAGTTTAGTTAGCTTGTATCACTTAATAACTTAACTTCATTAGCAACACTGTGTGCATAACAAAAAGAAAGAAAAGTACTACATTTGTGACCTGACATAGGACTTTGTGAACAAGCAGTGGTGGCAACAGTAACTAAGACTTTCCTTATGTTTTAAAGCTGCTCAGGAGGTGAACATTTAACTTTAAGAGAGCATGGATAACCACGGCTCGTAATGTTTCAATTCAAAAAGGGACTATTTGAATTCTTTACATCTCTCTAAGTTGCCTTATTATTGTCAGACATTAGTCAAAGTTGACCTGATACTGCTAATTGCTATTCAACTTAACTAATGCATCGCAAATTGTGATTTACTGGAGTCATTCTTTTGTGTCGAAATTACAAAACTAACTGAGCTCAGACTTAAAGATGACTTGGTGAATTATCAAATGGGTGATTTTTAAAGCAGAATTTGACTTGTCATAGTATAGTGGGAAAAGAACAAATACTACATCAACAGTGGATCTCTTTTCAGTTCTCTAAGCAAGCAAACACAATACAAGGACCCTGAAACTCAAGCAGCAAAATAGAATTCAGAAACCATGTTTTGTCCAAAAATACACCATGTTACTAAGGCAAGGCAACTTTATTTATAGAGAACATTTCAAACAGAAGCAACTCAAAGCTCTTTACATTTGCTCTACTTTAGCCCTAAAATTGGTTCCACAGCAGACATTTAGAGTTGTTGTTTCAGGAAAAGCAGCACAAGAAGAACTAATAACATTAACAACAGCTCCGTTTCAGCAATTCAGGCAATGCAGAAATAAATCAAGTTATTAGTGACACCTGTGTTTGACAAGTCTTCACTACTCGTACTAATACAGCATCTACTACCCACCATTAATCCAACCATGTCAACGTGAAGAGAAATCAAGAGTGAATAATGTGTCCCAGTTTGGGTGTTTTTTTAACTGAAATCTACTCAGGAGCATTGCATTTTGATGTAGCCTCTACTAATGTATTAAACATAAACTTGACATGACTTCATTTCATCTTTTGTTGCTGTGAGCTTTATTAAATTTGTTTATGACAAATTAATACCACATTTGTATTATATGTATTATATTCCATCCACAGCTCATCTGAATTCACATAAGACACCAAAGGTCATCTCAACTCTGCTGTTGTATAATCGTTTTATCCCCCAGTCGTTTGCTGAAGTCTAACATTTGGCGGTGTAGAAGTGTGCTGACATTCCCCAGCTGCTGTCTCCGGCTCTTCAGGTGCTTCAACATGGCACTAAACGACACCAGCAGCACACCATCGCTGTTCTGACCGTCCCGGGTTACCATTGAATCCTCTTCCCATGCGTCCTGTAAGCTCTCAAACAAGGTCTTCATGTCCCGCTTCAACTGGTGAGCCTGCAGCCAGTATCGCTCTTTGTCCTGTCGGACTCCGTCAACATCCTCCGTCATCTGTCCGATACAGAGATGCAGCCTGCTGTTCTCCACGCCGACCTGCTCCAGTTTCACGCCATTGTCATAGATGCTCATCTCCACCGCTCTCAGCTCCGAGGCCTGCTTGTCGAGCGCGTCCATGTAACTTTCTCGCAGCTCCTCCAGCTCGGTCTTCATTTCCTCTTTGGGCTGCAGCAGAGAGCCCATTTTCTCCTTCAGCCCCTGAATCAGCTGCTCCAGATCGTTCCTCTTCCTCCTGCATTCGGAGGTCAGCGTATTCAATCTCTGATGCCTGGATTGCTCTTCATTACACTTTGCAACCACCTCCTTCAGCAGCTTCTCCTGCTCCTCCTCCTCCCTCTGCTTCTCCTCGTGGCTCCTCATGATGCTCACTGTCTCTGCGGTGCACCGCTCTATTTCCTCCTGGTGTTTGCTCTCTTTTTCTCTGTACGCCACCTCACACTGGGTCACATAGCTCATCAGCTCAACAGCGTTTATGCTCTTGGGCCGACGCTTTTGGAGTGCGGTCTCTTCTTCTCCAAGCTCCTGGTATCTCATCCGGGTGTCGCTGATATCCAAGGTCATCTTCGCCACGTGCTCCTCCTGCCTCCTCTTCACCTCCTCCAATAGCCTGGTTAGCCGCCTCTTCTCCTCCTCAAAATGACTGATGCTCTTCTTCTCTGTGTCAAAGCTATCGAACAACTCCCCCTGGTTCCTCTCAAACACACGCTTGTTGATAGTTTCGGTTTCCCAGAGCTCTCTGATCTGCTTGTCCATCTCTTTGATCTCCTTGCCGTGTTTGACCACGGAGGCGATGCGCTCCTCCAGCTGCTGCTTGGACTGCTCGAGCTGCTGCAAGACGTATACATGCTCGGCCTTTCCTTCATTCTCTTCATCGCGCCGATCCTTGAATATCTCATAGAATTGAGCCAGGAAGTCTTGACAGAGCGATCTCGATGCTCGACCCTCCTCTATTTTATCTTCCACTTTGGCAATTTCTTCTTTGAGACGCTGGACGGCAACACAGGAGGCTTCCCCCAACTCACGCAACTCCTTCTTCAGCGTTTCCCTCTGTTGCCTCAGTTCTTGATGTTTTTGAGTTTCCTCCTGCAGCTGTTTCTCGTACTGGCACCGAGATGCTGCCAGTCTTCGCAAATTGCTCTCCAACTTGGCCACGTCAAGCATGAGCTCACCCAGATGGTCATGGGTTTCACGTTTCCGGTCATTAAGTCGGTCCAGTTCTCCTCTGCTCTTCCTGATCGATTGCTTCTGCTGCTTAACTTTACCCTTAGCCTGGTCCACCTCTCTGGACAAGTTGTATTTTTCCACTGCAAAAGCCTCCCTCTCCAGCACCATCTTCTGCTGCAGAGTTACTTTGTCCTGTTTGACAGCGGCGATGCAGGACTTCAGCGCCTCTATCCGGTCCCTCGTGTCATCCAGCTCCTTCTGCAAGCCATACTTTAAGGTGATTTGCTCATTCTGAACAGCGATGATCTCTTCGTGTTCTGCCTTCACCTGCTCTCGCTCCGGGTACAGTGCCTCGTTCTGGCTCAGGAGCGTCTCCTGCCTCTTCACAGTGGCCTCTTGCAGCTGAGAGACCTTGTTGAGGTCTTTGTGCAGCTTCTCCATCTCCTCAGCGTTAGATGCCCGCGCTGCTGCCACGTCATCCATGATCTCCCGGCTCATCCTCTCTCTTATATTGTTAAACTGATGTCTCAGCTTGCTGTTTTCTATGGTTTCCACTTCTAAATGCTCGTGACTGGCCCGACGAGCCGCCTCAAGCTCAGTGATGGCAGCGGTTACCTCCGTCAGGTGGAGGCTGGCCGCAGGTGAGAAGGCGACTCCGTCCTCTCTCAGCTGCTCGTCCAGCTCCTTCAGATGCTCGAGAGCCACCATGACGGCCGGGAAGTCCGGCACCAGGCAGGAAGCCATTTAATATCCGTGTTTGTTTTGTACGTGTGTGTATGTGTGTGTCTGCAGGTAAGTTCAGTTGGACTCAACCAACTCGACCGTTAGACTGCCATGGCAACGGCTAACTCGTCACGAAGAAGACAGCGTGCTACGGAAAGTCAGAGGGGCCATGTGGTTGAACGCAGGTACCTGTAAGCTAACTGTCGGTAGGCTAACGTTAGGTGAAACCAATGTGGTACGTTACCGCTAGACACTAAATAAAGTTAGGTTTAAATACTCAGATGAGACAATAACTGTATTTATCCCAATTCAATCGTTACAGCGGCTCAATAGTGAAAGAAGCCAGACAACATGTCGGGTGACCTTCGCGTTTCAGGCATTAAAACAACGTGTGGTCGTGAGAGAGTCTGTCCTTCCACAGCGGGGTCAGTGCTTACCTTAAGTATTACACCCGGGCAGACGTGTGGTCACAACCTCAGCTTCCCAGGACGTGAGTATGAGCACAAACAAAGCTCAGACTCACCTGGTGTGACAGACGAACTGTAGGTGGCGGCAGCAGTGAGAACACGCACGAGGGCTGCCAGATTTGAGGATTTCACGTAAATCAGTTTAAAAAGTGGGCGCGCGTATGAGATGTGCTCTTATATATATCCTACAGTCGTAACGAATTACATTTACTTGACAGTACTTAAGTGTAATCTTGAGGTACTTTATTTGAGTATTTCTCCTACTTTATACTTATACTCCACCACATTTCAGAGGCAAATATTGTACTTTTTACTCCAGTACATTTATTTAATCAATTCAGTTATTTGTTACTCTACAGATTCAGATATTATGATTCAGATTATTAAGACAAAATATAATCAACAAATAAAACCTCAGATATTATTGTAGATAAAGCTACACAACACTATATAAAGTTCTAATAATTCATCATTATAGTTGTGTTATTGCTATTATTCCGTAGGTTTTATTTTTCACCTAATGTTATGCATTAGATGTATTCTATTTCATCTTTTTTAATATTTTATTTTATCATGTGGGTTTTATTTTCCATATTATTTCCCTGTTTTTATGTTCATTCTAGGTATACTTTGCCTTATTGAAAAGGAATGAGTGCTGCAATTCTTCTTCTTATATAATGATTATAATCCAATATTGTAATATACATCATTCTGAAATGGGTCATCCTGTATAATTAGTTATTTTACTTTTGGTAAGCCAATACTTATACCAATACGTTTGTACTTTTACTAAAGTAAAATCTTGAATGCAGACCTTTTACTTGTAACAGAGCAGGTTATTTTTACACTGCTATTACTGCGTTTGATCGAAGTACTTCTTTCCCCACTGATAGCCTTTAGGGGTGAGAGCTAAATGAGAAGTTCCAGTTGAGAGAGAGATTTAACTTCTCTCTTGGTGGGAAATGTCGATGGCAATGGTGTACCATTTGACTACAAACTTTTTCTTATTCCCTCCTTAGCTGCCTTTTAGAGTACAATTATTCCTCTGGTTGTCTGGTTTGATTGATCATTCTCACCTGAGAGACAGACCTGCCCAGGGTCAGATTAACCTGCTAAGAGGTTCCTGAGGAAAATATAGCTTTGGGGTCATATATTGGCCCCCTGGTTCCTCACACTCTGTTTGGCAGTTATTTAATGTGGTGATTTGAAATATGCAGCATGCAGGAACTATATCAACTTACAGACGAAATATATCAATTCGATTTTGAAAAGGGACCCCTGTGCAGGACTGTGCCTAAAACCTAGATAGAAATGCAGGAGCGGCCTTGAGGTCCTTATTGTTACAATTCATATTTAGAGGTCCATATTCCCAAACAAGTGTGCAATTCATTTGATAACCAAAAACGAATTGCCAAGTTTTGGACTTGAAGTTTGTGCAGTCCTTTTAACAACAGGACCTGGCAACCCTGACCCGTCGCAGAGTGCTGTCGTTGGTCGACAAATAAAGACGTAGCAAGCATAGAAATAGAGCAGATAGACGATGTAAAGCCATTTAATGGCTCGCATCCTATGTGTTTTTATTTTTACTTTTAGGAAAGCCACTAAAAGTGTTTGGACTTTCTGTTGTCTTAAAGATGGAATATTTTTTCAAGTGTAATAGCAGAGTTTAATTTAATATGTTTACAATTATGTGCTGGTCATGATGACATGAATTTGACCCCCCTGTTGTTGTTTTTTGTACACAGAAAGTTGTCATCATCATGAACATACTTTAATAGTACATTTAAAATACTGCATAAAAAAGAATGGGTGTAATGGTCCTCCTGATTTACTTTCTATCTCACCTAACTCTTGCAGCAGTGCTGCAGCCAGCTAGCAGAGCCGACAGCCTGCAGAAAAGCAGCGAGCGGCCACAGAAACATGGATCTCATCAGTAAACCGAGAAGCAAGTCAATCGTGTGGCTGTACTTCGGTTTGAAAGCAGACGAGAAGGGACAACCTCTGAACTCTGGGGAGGCCATTTGTCGTTTGTGCCGAAAAATAGTACTTGCTAAAGGTGGAAATACCACGAATTTAAGAAGTCACCTGAGACGTCGACATCGTGCTGATTTCTTCGAGAACATTTCTTCCACGACCTCTGGAGCTTTGTTCGAGGCTCAAGGTACACACATGTCTGCGCCTCCGCTGCAAGAATTGTAAATGTTAAGGGGGCATCACATTTGAGTCTTGTTGCTTCGGCCGCCTCTGCTGCTGCTACACTCACCCACCCCCTTTACTGACAAAACACAACCCCACTACAGAGCACCGTGGTGGGGTGTATAAAGCTGCATTTGAATGGGAGCAGTTAAAGACCACATGGTGTCATTATAACTCACGGTGCTTTATGTAGGAGAAGGTGTCGACGGGCTGATGTCAGTGTATTAAGTGTGTCACCATGAATGCAACATTCAATTCCGACCAAGCATTGAGATTGGGTCAGACACCTTCAAAGAGTCTATATAATCAAAATGTTAGATTACACTCGAGTAGCACCGACCAGCGAGTTTCTCAGTCAAACTGAGTCGGTGTCTGTAAACAAGGGGGAGGTGAGGGGGCTACTTCATTGGCATCATTTGTAACCGTGTGGCCGCTACACTGTAGCGCTATTCCCACCTAAACACGCTTGTGCGCATGCGCTAAAGAGACCACACCACTGGGAGGTCTGTTTTACGGCAGTATTGTTGTTACCATGGGATCACCTAAACAGTCATTCACGTGACGTTAGCCCATTGTAAGGGACCTGGAGGTAATATATATATATATATATATATATATATATATAATGCATAATTTGGTGAGGAATGTGTTTCCAGGGCCCCGCTGCTCTGGCGTGTCGTAATAAATAACACTACTGTTATTGGTGCAGTCTGAGCCGCCATCTTTAGCGGTTTAAAATGAAGCAATAAGCCACGAGAGGCCGTGATTTACAATGATTTTACAACAGCTACGTGGAGGGACTGCGGCTGGTGCAGTCAGATCGCCATCTTTAGCGTAAATCACTTCTTTTTTAAACCAGCTAAGACGGCCTCTTCAACACAAGCTGATAACCACTGTGGTATAATCGCCATATAGCACCGGGACCTCAGTACTCGAGCTGTATCACTCCGCTTTGTTTACATGGCCAAATACCAACACCTGCGCTCGCCTCATTTATTTGTTTAAAGCCGCTCCCTTGACAGCTGATGGAGCTAACAGCTAACACTGTGAACGCAGACCTGACTGACTCTCGCGAGACACTGGATTTGTTTGAGCCTGATATGAAAACTACAGAAGAGCTCATTCTGAAAGAGGAGGACGAGTCACGAGATGGGGAAGAGTGTGAGGTGAATGCCACTGACATCCCCAGACATGCAATGGTGTCAGACGTGGAACTGGACGAACTTGAGGACATCAGGACTGAAAGTAAGCTGACAAAGAAGCAGACGTTATGGGCTGTGAATTGCTTCACCGGCTGGTTGGAGTCCCAGGGGCTCCAGATGGACCTGACCACGGTGGAGAAGACCGAGCTGAACGGACTGCTGAGACACTTTTATGGATCGGTACGAAACAGCAAAGGAGAACTGTACGGGATCGCTAGTTACATCGCACTGAGAGCCGGACTCAACCGCTACTTCAAAGAGCCTCCTGTCAGCCGCCCTGTGAGCTTAATGAAGGATGCAGAGTTCATCCCGGCCAACAAGGTATTCTTGGGAGTGCTCAAGACAATTAGGAAGTCTGGTCGGGACATAACATTACACCATCAGGCACTGTCTCCTGATGATATCCGCGTCCTGAGACACTCCCGTGCGATGGACACCGGCACTCCAAGGGGTCTTCTGAACAAAGTCTGGTTTGATATCCAGGTATATTTCGGCCGCAGAGGAAAGCAGGCCAACAGGAATCTAAAGCCAGATTCGTTTGTCATCAGAAAAGACAAGAGAGGACTGAGATACTGCACTTCATTCTTTGGTGATGAGACAAAAAATCTTACCAAGAAGGACAGATGCTCTATGTTTGAGAAACCAGGCAGTGAGTTCTGTCCTATTACTTCTCTCCTCAAGTACCTCAGCAAGCTCCCATCCAACGCAACAGCCCTTTACTTGCAGCCCAAGAAGGATTTTGTCGATGAAATTTGGTACAGCCAAACCCCCTTAGGAGTCAATTATCTGGGCTCCATGTTGTCTCGCATGTCTAAAGAAGCCGGCACGTCGGTCATCTACACCAATCACT